>JAENHJ010000158.1:572577-1172577 GCA_025330945.1 Mucuna pruriens
TGGGTTTTGGGTGTGTCGTTGTCGTCGTGGTCATCCACTTGCAAGTTCGTTCTAGGAGGAAATGCGCGCGCCACACAACCGCATTCGGTGGGCTCGCGCCAGAGGATAGGCCCGGTCCACATAGCTGCTAAGTCGGACCAAGTTGTGGACTTGACAATACCACCGTGGGCCTCTTATTTTTTAATATTTATTTTTCTTGTAAATATTTTCTATTTTATAAATTCAAGAAGATTTTGGCCTAAATTATAATTTTGGTTTTTTATTTTTTAAAAAATATTTTAGTTTTTTAAATTTTAAATTTGATTTAATGTTGTTATAATAAAAAAATAATTATTTTTATTTTAGAATATAATTTTGAACTATTTTTTAATTGATTGTGAAACTTGTCCATATAAAAAATAGCATAAATAAGATACAAAATAATGTAAAAAGTGAGTCTAATGAGAAAAAAATATCATATCTGATTCTTTTTCAAATTAGTATGGAACCTATTTTTTATGTAATTCTCACTATATTTATAATTTTTTTGGTTGGAACGTTCGTCGAGTTTCGTAGTTTTTATATAAATAAATATAATGGAACAAGTTTTACATCTTGAATTGGTTAAAAAATAATTTAAAATTATGTTCTTTAAAAATTAAAGTATCAAAATAAATTTAAAGAAATAAAAGAACAAAACAAATATTTACTATAAAATAAAGTAGCAAAGTTATAATTTAGCTTAGATATTACATTTGATAAATTGCAAATTTAAATCTCTTATTTTAAAATCGCAAGTTTAAACTTTTTACTTATTTCTTTAGAGTGAGATAAATATAAATAAATATGTTTTTAAGTAATCTTTAAGTCTAAAGACTTTTTCCATTTTGGAATGCTGCTACTCTTAAATTTTATGTTATAAAAATAATTCTATTTTGATAGATGTAAGTAAAATGTTTAAATATATTAATTGTTTTAAAAGGAGGAAGATCCTTTAAAAGATACAATATTGATTAAAAAATTAATAGTTAATATTATAATTAAATGCATATACATGTATATAAAATTGTAATTGTTATTTTTTTATAAGTAGTTATATCTGTAGTTTATCTTCTAAAGCGTGCCCTTTTTAGTTTAGAGAAGTCATACTATATTTTTAATTCTTAAAAATATGTCGCTTCTTTTATTCTGTTCCTTATTCAAGTTTTATTAGTGTTTGGTCTTTTAAAATTTAACGAATGATGTGTTTTTAAGTCTTTGAAAGAAAAAAATGTGCTATGCTTTAATAGTATAAAGTTAGCATGTTTAGGCAAGCAATCAAATACAACCAAAATCACACCATTTCCTTAAAATTAGAAAGGCAGGTGATGGAAACAAAACTGATATCTTTTTAAGTATGAGATGGAATTTTTTATGGTTGTAATAAACATATGGAGATGTAACTTCGTACTTAAGCCTTAGACACATTTTACAGTTCTTCACAAATTTTTGAATTCATTGTTTCATCCCAACCCAATAAATAATTATTATTATCCTCCTATATTTTTAAAATTAACTTAAATAATCACTAATAAATAAAGTGAATTCCCTTTAAATAAAATAAGAATACAAGAAGAATGAGCAAAAACAACAAGATAGGATTTATGGAAAATTAAATGATCCTTTTATTTATAGTCAAATCCAAGTTTAGATTTAAGATCTATTTCGAAGGTGAGGAAGGAGAATATATCTCACTATAAAGATCAAGTAGAATATTTGAAACATACCATATAACTCGTGTAGTCAATATTCCACACAATTACATCTTATCACCAATAATCACATAACAAATGTTTCATGAATGTACATGAAAAATAACAATGCACCTTAATTACTATTTCATATGCAATGTATTATCAACTTTAACCCAGGAAATAGGTTGATGGTAACATTACTCAACCTCTAGTTGTCTTGTTCTACTTTAGCATGATACAACCTAGTAGTATGTCAAGTGCTACTCAACTTGCATTGTCTCTTCTCAACATGTGAGATTAGTCACGATCATTTGGGATTTTCATACCAAGTAGCCCCCAAGAGATTTAATGATCTTACCACTTATACTTCCTTACACGCCTATGACTTAATTATATGATGCATGACATATAGCTCATTTTATTGTTTCACTTTTAGAACATTGAACTAATGAGGATCATTCTCGCCTCTTAAAGTCTAGGCACCTTATCTTACAATCCGTCACAATTAGTGAGCACCATTCTCACCTCTTAGGCTAGGTCACTCACTAGACAAGTATCACTCGAGTCCATTTGTGTCATCGTGTAAGCTAAGTCATCTATCACAATGACATTCATCTTCAATTACTTATTTCTCAATTTAGATATTATAATGCAATACATTTCAAACATGACTCAAAAACACTCATATCATAATTTCAATAATAAACACGACATAACATGAGTGCATAACAAGCTCATAGATAATCATTACAATCCACACAAATATGTACATAACAACCACGTTACGTTCAAACACTTTTAGGTAGGAGTTTCTAGGTTTCAACCTAGAATTTGCTCTCATAGGGGAGCCTAAAGGTTTTTTATGTTCACCAAGTCAATCAATGACAACCACAATACAATCAATAACACATAATTTCACATCTTAATCTAAGAAGTTTAATATCCCATTTAAAGACACAAAAAAGATACAATGTTAGGGTTTCTAGGGACAATCTCTTAACTCACAATAACAAAGCTAAAAGCCACACGCTCTATCAACTAAGAGAAACAAACATGATAAATTGGTGTCTAGGGCCAACCTCTTCAACTCGCGATCACAAAGTTAAAAGTATTGTACTCTATTAACTGATAGAGAGAAACAAACATAACAATTAAGGTTTACGGGCCAGCCTCTCGATCCACAATTACAAAGTTGAAATTCTTGTACTCTATCAATTGATAGAGACAATCAAACACAACCAATTGGGTCTAGGATTAACCCTTCTATTATCAACAATTACACTCACACCATTGAGCGAGACATCTTCACATCCCTTACATGAAAAGACAGAGCGCTTTGGCAGCACAATGTTCCTTGGGGTTCTCTTCCTCCATCCTCTGCAGCAGCGACACAAGAAAGTTTAGAAGAATACTTTCTAACATATCAAAGGTTGTGTTAGCTCGCCCTTCATATAACATCAGAATGGATATGTTAGGTTGTTAAGCATCAATTGTTTAAATATTTGAATGCTATTAAATATCTATTATATATAAAAGATAATATATTTTAAATATAGATGATATCTTTTAAATATTAAAAATTGTTAATTATATTTGAAAGTCTTTATATATTTGTTAAATATAAAAATAATATCTTTTAAATATTAAAAACTATTAGTTATATTTAAATAAAATATTTAATTTTTTATTAAACAAAAATCCAAGTTAATAAGCCCACCACTATTTTTCAAAAAATGCATTTATTTAATTAATGATAAAATATAATTTAAACACTCCTTTAATGAAATACCTATAAAACAACAACAATAAAAATAATAATAAGAAAAAAAAAAAGAATTAAAGTATTACAAAACATCCTTACGGTATCATGAATGTTATTGTTAAAGTTGATAAGCTTATCTTTCTAGCTGATTTTGTGGTTCTAAACATGCATGAAGATTCTAAAGTAACTTTGATTCTAGGAAGGCCATTCATAGCTACCGGAAGAGCCCTTATTGATGCACAGAGAGAGGAACTAACACTTTTGGATGAATAAGGAGCATGTCACTTTTAGTATTTTTGAAGCCATGAAACACCCAATGATACGGGAGGATGTTTTAGTTTTGATGTAGGGGATGAACTGAATAGATATTCCTACAGGTAAGGCAAACCTTATGCACTCCTTGAAGGGGTGATTGTGAATTCATCGAGCATCTTGAGGATGAGCTAGAAAGTAGTATAGAGGGGTGCCTGTTGAATTTGGAAGTCCAGCCAATTGATAATGTACAAAATAGCCAGAAGGAAGAGTTAAAGAAGGAGGTGGTGAAGTGGGAAGACCACTCTAGAGCTCAAGTCATTACCTCTCACCTCAAATATGTATTTCCTGAGGGAAACTCATCCTATTGCACAACCGGTAATCATTAGTAGTTTGCTTTCTAGCCTAGAAGAGAAAAAACTTGTAAGGATACTCAAGGAGTACAATGCGACGATTGGTTAGTTCATCTTAAATTTGAAAAGCATTATTCCAGCCTATTGCATGCACAAAATGATGATGGAAATCAAGTATAAGCCGGTGGTGCAACCCCAATGAAGGTTAAATCCCACAAGGTGGTGGGAAGGAGGTGCTGAAACTCATAGAGGCAAGTTACATGGCCGATGATTGCTTTTCACTTATAAATTATTTTCTAGTTTATTTCTACTCTACGATTGAACCTAACTCAATCCTACAAAAGATTGCTCCCTATTTATAACCTCTTTTTTGGTTCTATTTCTAATTAAGGCGAGATTTGCATTTTTCTAATAATGATCGGTTCTATTTTTGACAGTTATTGAGTGAATCGTGCCCAAGTTGTCCTTAAAAAGAAAGGCATGAATGTAGTGAAGAATGATAAAAATACTCTATGATATAAGGTACTGGTAGTGAGGTGCGTGGGAGTGTGAGGGAGAAAAAAGGCTCAAGTTGGTGTTCTAATATTGGATGTCTTTGATATACAAGTTGGGTACAAAAAAATTGTAATATTTCGAAAAGAGCATTTCAGCAACTAGCTCATTTTTTTATGTTGTTAAACACTAAGGAAAATTTCAGCAATGGCTACCCATAGAAATAAACTTGATATCATATCCAACTCAATGTTTCTCATCTTACTATTTTTGTTCAATGTTGGACTTCCTACCACGCTCCAACAGATTTTTTGGACAATATTTGACAAATATGAATTCAGTATGTTTGCATGGAGATCAATTGGATGAATGGCGATGAAGTTCAGATGCAACTACAGTTTATTCGGTTACATCAGCCTACAAGCAAGTAAGAGGAGTAGGGCAGAATCCTTACAGAAGCTTCTTCACTAAAGTATGGCATAAGGATGTACCTTAATTTGAAGGTGGCAGCATTTATGTGGAGGGTGGCACTCAGTAGAATTCCCTTATTGGAGAATTTGAGGAGGATACTAATGTCACATAATTCTGTTTATGCGGTTGCGGTGATGTAGGAAAAGCACGCACTTCTCACATTTTCTTTGAGTGCAGAAAATTTTCAAGTGTGGCTGGAATGCTTAAAGTGGTTTGGTATTTCTTCAGCAATGCATAAGTATTATAAAGTTCCTTTTTTTTTCTATAATTGCTAATTCTATTTGTGGCCTATCATTTAGTTTGTGATTTGGTCTATTTGGTTAGTGAGGCTTTAGTCTATCTTTCAAGGAAAGGTAATAGAGATTGAGGAGGTTGTTGAGGCAGTGAAGATCCAATATTCTTGGTTATGACTAAGCTCACATGTAAAGGAGTTTAAATATCCTTTTTTTATGTGACAAATTGGGTGGGACTTGTTTTTGGTTTTCTGGCTATGATACATTATATTTCAGGCAATGATTTGGGAGGACCTCCATAGCAACTATGTATCATATGGAATGTCCTTGTTTGGTTTTGCAAAGTGGAATTAAAAAATGTGGTTACTGTCTTGTTTTGTAATTTACATTTTTTATGGCATGACTACATACAGGGGGTCATTAATATGTCAAGGGATGTCATTGAGAACCTTTTGTGGTCATTATTGTTTCTAAAACTTTGTAGTTTTGCGTACCACTGATACTGTTAATAAATCCTTTTTGCTTATAGAAAAAGAAAACTAAAAGACAAGTAAAGTTAATATAATATATTTTATTTTTCATTATCAATTAAATTGATCTCGATCTCCTTAAATATTTTTATTTTATTTTTATATGCTTTTATTTACAGGTATTCTGCAATCCACAGGACAATTGCTCGTTCTCATTACAAGATCCCATCCAATTCACAAAGCAAAATAAAGCAAAAGTGGTTGATGATCATAAAACTCTTAAATTATTGTGATCAATCATCACTAGTTTTATGTTTAACAAAGCAAAATTAATGGAGCAGGAGATTCCACCCTTGTCACTCTCACTCGTGCAGGGGTCCATAGAGACCATCCAAAATTGCAGCGTGCATTTCCCCTGTTGGTTTCCAATGGCGCTTCCTTTGGTTTATAAACCAATTATTTACTTGCTTCTGGTCTAAACCACTCCATTCAGCTAAGGCAACCTTATCTGCGTCCTGGGCCAATGAGAGCATTCCAGACAAGTGCTTAATTGATAGGAATATTATAAAGTATTTGAATGTACAACTTTGATTAAAGACTATTCACCAAAATAAAATAAAATTATTTAAAGAATTATAATAGTTATAAATAAGTTTTTATTACATAAGATAAGATAATAAGAGTTTATACTATAAACTTATTAGAGTAAGTCAAAAAAGAATTTATTTTGATAAGTTTTATCAATTTTTTTTAAATAGAATATAATCGTTATGTACTAATAATATAAAATAATTTTTATACTGTTATTTAATTATAAATAATTGTTAGTATGACTTTAATATAATTATTATAAAAATTAATGATTATTTATGATTTATGATTGTGTAAAATTGTTTTACATTGTTAATATATAACTTATTTTTTCTTTCAAAGAATGAAATGATTATATACTAATAATGTAAAACGATTTTATACTCATTCAATCACAAATTATTGTTGATATGATTTTAATGTAATTATTTTAAAAATAAACAATCTTACAATATATGGTCATTTGTAATTATGTGACTGTAAAATTATTTTACACTAACAATACATATCCTATATTTTCTTTAAAAGACTGTAATGGTTATCATTTATATTATAAAACAATTTTATACTCTCATCCAATTACAAATTATCTTTTATATGACTTTAATATAATCATTGTAAAAGTTAAAAATTTACAATATATTATGATTTGTGATTGGATGACTGTATTTTACACATACATCGCCTATAATCTAATTAATTTCATAAGCTCTTTCTAAATTCTTCTAAATGTGCCTCCGTATATATCAAACCAAGGCAAGTACATGGACTAAAACATAATCCAGCATCAATTAATTTCATAAGCTCTTTGTAGGTTCTTTTAAATGCCTCCTTATAAATCAAAAAGGCAAGTGCATGGACTAAAAGATGATTCCACACAAATTTTTGTAATACGATATATGCTTGGAAGAAAAGATGTTTAGTTACCGTTGGGTATGGCCATTTAAAGTGAATATTCCACCATGCAAGTAAGATTTGCTTTGCTTCTTTTGGTAGCTTTTCTTTCTTCTTTTTTTTGGAAAATTCTTGCTTCAGATTAGTAATATAACCGCTATATCTACGTAGAAGGTTATCCTTCAGCTCTTGAACTTCATTCATCCTCTTGCACTCAATTGCCTCTTTCTCCACCCTACTAAGATCTTTTCGAGGTGATACAGTAACTTCATCTATCACATGAAATCACAAATTGTTAATTATAAACCCCATACAAATTTCATTTGGTCATCATGCATCAATATGCATTTGACTGTTTAATTTGGTGACACATGCCCAGGCATCCATGGTCCCACCATGAAAAACAGTGCACCTTCATGGGATTCTACAAACAAGGAAACAATTAATCAATCATAGAAAAAATTGTACACACTAATTGGGGAGGACTTTTGGAGAGTCCTAATTTTTTACCTCAATTTTTATTGTAATTCATTTTATACTCACTTAAAAACTTGTTTTACTCTCTCTCGATCTTCTCTTTCGTTACTTAAGCAATGTGACATTTTATTAATATGAAGTGCAAGGAAGTATAAAATAGAAGTGACGTGAACATCTTTCCTTTAAGAACAAATGCATAGTCAATTATCATGCTTCCTCAGCTCATCACCATGATATATAAACACAGAACATATATATCGAACAATTTCAGAGACGTTTATACTGAAAAGAAAATCTAGAGTGCTATTAACTAAGTGTTGGAATTCAAAAAGAAAGGAAATAAACTTATTTCAACAAGCCGGAGAAGGAATAAAGGAACATGTTAATTAGTTGGGAGAAAGAAAAAGAAATATTCGACGCATTGACTACAATGGGATCGAACCCATATAAAAACAAGAAAATTAATCACCATGAATTGTGCTATAAACAGTGAAGAGAAATTTTGTGTGTAGGTTTTTCTTGTTTGATTTGGGCTATAAACAACATGAATTGATTATGTGCACCTTTATATAAAGTCATTTTTACTGGAAGAGAAACATCATTTTACCGGATGAAGACCATTCTTGATATTTTGTTATTTGGAGGATAAACTACTGCTCATGTAACGTTTTTTTGGTAGGTTTTTGGCTTTGGTTTGAAATGGATTGGATCCAAGTGGTATTTACCTATGAATACCAAATATCACTTTTTACAACACAATTGCAAAATTTTTGGAAAAAAAATTAAGACGATTTGATCATTTATTTGGTTTGCTTCGGTTTGATTTTTATGGCTATATAGAAACTATATTCATATTAAAAAAAATGAGAAACTTAACTATGAATAGGTTTTTGAATTGATTAAATTTAGAGTTTGACTTTGACTATCCAATAGAATAGAAGACTTATTATTTTTCTTGTAATTGGATGTGTGGTCTATGTAATACTAATAGTATTATTTGTTATCTGTTTTGTCTATTTTCTTGGCTGTCTGTCATTTTTAGCCTTTTATAGGGGCAAGAAAATTTTACTAGATATGTTAGGAAGTGTTAAGCTATTAACGGATTTGTTAGATGCATGTATTGTTCATATAAAAGGGTTAGAGTATCTCTTGTATCTCATCTAATAGTATTTTTTTACTGGATAAAAAAAATTATACAAAACAGTCAGAAAATAGACGAACTTGATCATAGATTAACGATGGTACAATCCGCAAACAATATAAAGCATTCATGAGACGTATATATATATCCTTAATTAAGATAGAGGCATTATTTGGTGAGATATGTCAAAGACACAAAAGACAGTAATAATGGGTATGAAGCAAGGAGCAACTTCAGCAATAAGCTACCAAATTGCTACTCTCTCTCCGGTAACAATGTGGTAATGAAGTTTGAACTTATGACTTGTAATTTCTAAAGCCCTTCACAGTTAACCTAACCTAGTAAGCTTTTTTATGCATCTATATGTGATACGTGCATGACAGTAAATACACATGAAATTAAACAATCGCAACATGCATGCCCGATGATCTTGGCCAATCAATGTTACAAATATAAATCATTCATGAATTTCTACGTAATATATAACTTAAGCTTTTACGAATATAGAATAAATAATGTTAATTTTAGACATCCATAGAATATTGACACTTAACAAGCAAGATAGATGTGCAATAACTAGTACTTATGATGAGATTCTTTCTTTTCTTTTTCGATAGCCAGCCTAAGAAATAATTTGTAGAAAATATAAACTTTTAGAAAGATTAAAAACTTAATTTGTATTTTCTTAATTTTATAAGCTAAGATTTATAATTTTCTTTTGTTGGAAAAGAAAACAACTTCAAGTGGACATTTTGTGTGGATACTTTCATTAGTCAAACGAACCGGATTCACCGGAACAAATGGAGAGGGACCGGAAAGAAAAAGGAGAGAATTGAGCAAAGTTATATTTTCTTTGTTTGGTAGAGATTAATAAACGATCGGACTGGAATTCTATATATTACCCTTATTTGACTGTGAGATTGTAATAGAATAAATTTATACTTTTTAATTTTATTTAAATTTAGTAGTTCTTCCATTCCATCCTAATTTTGAGAACAAAGTTCGAACATTTGAAGATGAAAGAGAGGAAATCAATCCTTTTTGTTTCTTTTCCTTCCTATTTATTTCAAATTCCTAAAATAGGAAACTTGTTTTATATATATAGATATAAAATAGCTAACAGTGAATTTGTGCTATAGGCCTGATTAAGTTAAGGTCTTGATGATAGCTAAATATCAAGATCAAATGTTTTTCTTGTTTTTTCTGAGTAGTCAATAAATCCATTTAAATGTTTGAGTTGTTGGTACAAAAATCAGTAAAGTATGTCTTGTACTAACCTGAGTAGTGGCATGTTCTTGATTTTTTGTAAATGGATTGGAATATCTTTTGTATCTTTTATCTAATATATTTTCTTTTTGGCTGACAAAAAAAGAAAAAAAATTCATCCAAAAAGATATTCATGGTGCCTTGAGCTTTTCTTTTCTTTCATTTCCCTAAGGCACCATGCAATATGCATGTGGTAGAACAATGACCCTAAATAACAGATACCACATGCTTAGTAGTAGTGAACACTTAACAGTTCTTTCAGAAGTTTTTCGATCATATGTCATCTACCGTGTCCTGCTGCCATAGAAGAATATTTAAATAACCAATAGACAAGCATGCAATAAACTGAAAAAGCATATATATAAAGGCATTTAAAGATATATAAAGCCTCATGTGTATGCATTTTAAATGGATAATAACTCTTTCCTCGTTTATGACTCTCATCTTCCACCAAATCCATAATCTTCAGATCCAGCTCAATGCTCAAATTAAAGAAAGCAGCTTTATCCAGAACTGCAACTGGTTTACTCAAAATAGCCAATGAATGAACATATATGGTATAAAATACTGCATATCCTCGATTTTATTAAGGTATTACTATAATAAAATTTGCGACAACCCAAAGGGTTCAAGTACAAAAGCCTCAGTTTTCAACAATTTCAAGTAGGGTTAATGGATAGTCTTAAAAGCAGAGGCAATTAAATTAAAGAAAAGGAAAGAGACAGCAGTGGATTTCTAAGGAAACAATGAGATCAGTATATAACACGTGCAACCACACTACTACTAGGAACAGAATCTTAATGGATAAAGATCAATGAGACGACACATCTGGCCTCCAGTTCAGGGTTTATTTTATACCCATAATTATAGCTGCTTTGAGGTTGGCTCCAAACTGTTTCCCAGTTGAGTACTTTAAAACTTTTTTTTCCATAAATATTGTTTGGTTAAAGGAAGGAGAAAATATATCTTTATATTAGAGAGTTGTTATAATACTTTCAAAAATTAAAAGAATTTTGGTATGGTTATTTTCTGGTCAATATATAATTAAATGAATTTAAACACAAAATAGATACAAAAATGAAGATAAAGAGAAAGAAAAATGTTTTTCAATATCAGGATTAAAATTCTTAAAATTTACTTTAGTACCATATGATTTCTCTTATAATAAAATGTTAATGTAAGGAAAGAGAAAAATTTTAGGAAAAGTCAGATGTTTAAATATTATAAATCACTTTTTCCTTCCTCTAAAGTTCTCTAATAATATTAAAGGAGAGACAAAAATGGGAAGGAATAGAGTTTGGCTAGCTCATTGTCTTCTCTTTATCTCAAATTTTTAAACAAAATAAGGAAAAATTATTAAAAAAAAAATCTTTTCCTTGCTTTCTTTCATTCTTGTTTAACTAAACACTATGAAAGATTTACAAAATATTTAAGAGAAAAGTTTGTTGCAGATCATCCTAGGAGGAGCGGGTAATCGATTTTCATAAGCAAAAGATAGAGAGAGAAATGAATAAAGTAATCAATGGTGATGCATGCCTGAAATTAATGAGCAATGTGAGGGAGAAGTGTCTTTATGTATAACTGCTATTTATTTAAATCGTGATTCATGCACTTCTTTAATGTCTAGTAGACATCATTATAAATTGACTATCATAGTATAGAGTTTCAAATAAAACTCTTTATTAAAGAATCTTACTCTCTTAGGTACAAATGAGATGGATATGCCGTTGCCCATATAATAAAATGCAAACGGCACACTAGGGCTAGCAGATAAATGTTCCACACACTTAATACCAAATGAACCAATTTGATCTCAATATCAACCAATCACATTATTATATCGGAATTAAATTTGTTTACCAATAACTGCCTCAATTAATGTTGGGAATGGAAAAGCAATTAGACTTGATATATTTATCACATGTTTGTTACGTTCATAAATCTTTAGGTTAATTTGTAGCATTTTTCAATGCATGCATTTCTCATTCTAAGAACTTATATAGGGAGTAGTTTTTGAGAGTTAAAGTTTCAATATAATTCATAAATTTATTGTATTAATTACATATGAGGTGATGAGGAGTGTAGTATTTCAAGTGTTTCAGAAGTTTGTAGATATTCTGATTGTTCTCCCTTCTCTATCTACTTTTACGCTCTTCATCAAAATATATAATCCATTTCACCGTAACATTTTCTCACTAGTTAGCATTTTTCTTTTCATTTTGCAATTATAGCACTCAAACTGTTTGAATGACATGCAGTGATTAGTTTCGCATAGAAGTTTCTCAAAGGAATAAGTCATCTAGGCCAGCATATAATATACTTGTTTAGGCCTCGCGGAATAATGTTGTGGCATGCAATTGCAAAGTGATATTTAGGTTATGAATTATAAATTTATTTTATTCACTTGTTATCCATTTTTTATACTTATTTAGGTTAATAACAAGTATTATTTAATATTATCGTTGAATAATTGGAAGGATAATTACTTTTTACCCTTTTATAATTATACACTTTCTCAATTTTCCTATACTTTTTTTTTTGTATATATAATGAATGAAGGAAAAACGGAAGATATAGACTTAAACAATCTAAGAAATTCACTTGATTTTGGATTTCTTGACTTCAGTGTTAATTGAATAACACATGAGTATTTATAGATGCACAAAGCATCTCTTGGTACAATGGACATATTTTGAAACGATATAACTCTTGAAAACTATAAAAAATTAAATACAAAATGCATGCATAGGAAAAAAAATACTATATGAATATCAAAATACATGAACTAAATTGATAAATCAAAGTTTAGTTAAAAACTCCACTAACATAATTCTCCAATTTCCAACGATTAAATCTTTCTATTTTATCTTTTTTATTACTATACTCCCTTGTGATATTATAAAACAATATAGGATAAATAAGTTAAAAAGTGTGATATAAAAAGATAAAGAGTAATTTCCCTTAATTAAAATTATGTTTGCAAAGTGTTCATTCATAAAAGAAATAAACAAGCACCATACTTAAGACATAAATCTCTATTATGAAATTCTAAGAAACACATTAGATACACATGTCACTAAAAGAAAAATTAAAATTAGTAACATAACAATTTACATATGTATTTTTAAAAAAGTTTGTCAATAAAATTTTGTGATTTCGATTCATAATTAGGGAGGAAAAAGTAATTTTCGTTACTATTAACTATATAGAAGAATTTTTTTTTTCATTTTGACTAATTTGACCATTGCCTCAAATCTTAGTAAATTCAAAAATAAAAAGTCAATTTTTTTTTCTAGTTATATAGCATTTTCAAAATTTAAACACATAGAGTGCCATTATATAAGCACATGCAACAGAAAAATATGCAAAATTAAGCAATTAAAATATTTACTATCAATAAAGAGATGAGCTAAACATTTGTAACAAGAATTTCATGAACAAACAGACTGACATGACATATCATCTTCATTAGTCAACCTACTGAAAGCAACAGAAACAGAAACTAATTAAAGTCTGCAACAATAAAACCAACAAAGTTTCACCGGAAGGATGTCAAAAGAACATATACTAACGTTTTCTATTCCCTCTTTGTATGTGATCAGGCTAACTCCGATCTGCTTAAAAAAAATGCTAAATCGCAATTTTAAAAGGAGCACTGTTATTTTATACAATAAAATTTTACGACAATTTATACACAAGGGTGAGATAGAAAAAAGAGAAAGAAATATGAAATAAAATAGGTAATATATATATACTAAAAAAAATGAGTGTGTAGAAATTATTATAAACTTTTATTGTACAAACATCTCTCTTAAAAGTGTATCATTACACACTGGTTTCATGTACTACATATTTAAGGAAACTAATTCCTACCAATGATTTTTAAGACACGAAGAATGACCCCTTCACTCTAAATGATGGATATCCCTTGGTTGAATGAAGGAATGAATATATATATATATATATATATAGCTAGGACTTCACCTTTGTGTAGTTAATTTATGATTGTTGTTACTAGTCCCCGTAACATACACTAATTATCATTATTTGTTGTTTTCAACTATACTCTGTTAGTATAACTGAGACATGGAAAAATGGACTACAATTGTATTAAAAAAAATATTTTAATTCTAAAAAAATTATTGTAGGTATAATTAGCTGAAATATATAGCTTTCTCTGTGAAGTAGCCCTCAGCATAATCTTGGCTCAGCAGAGAGAACATATTAAATGTCAAAACAAAGTTGAGTTCCCTATCTTTTTATTAAATTCTCTTTTCTTATCACCTCATAACACAATCATATGAATTATTTATTTATTTATTTTTCTTCCTGTTTCTCTCTCTCGGAGTGTTTTCACGCTTTCAGTGTCCAATGATCTTATCGTGAAGGAAGCAAGGAGGTACATAACATGGCTACCAAAGCAAACACAAACCACATGACAACAGTGGCTCCACGTGAGCCAGCCAGTTCCTCAAACGTGCTTTAGGACCTTTTGGCTAACCTGCGAACCTTAATCTCCTATTATTTTATGAACGTTAGTTTCCCATATTATTTTATTAATTTGGTGCAAACCTTGTGAACTTAACGCATGTCTCGATTTCAAAAATTAGAGAATACATGAAAACAAGAACAGATAATCATAGCCATCAATAGAGAGAGAGAGAGAGAGACCAGATTGAGGAGTGTTGTTTATGGCAGCAAGGTCGTTGTCGTTGCAGATGGAGTGAAGCTGCGTTTCCATGTGGCTGAGGAACATGGTTGCCTCGTCAAAGGGCCTCGAAAGATCCGATTTATACTTCACCAATAAATCACAAAACGTTCCCTTCAATCGAGATGGGAACTTAATTAGGGTTTGTGATTTAGTTTTTGAAGAAGAAATTATATATTTGGGAAGAGAAAGAGACCATGAAACCATCGAGCTCGGGATCAGCACCCAAGAAGCCATCAGATATCTGACACACCCCACTGTGCTCTTCTTTAATTCCTTCTAATAGCTGTGCCACATCTTGCGGCGCTCCCACCTGAAAATTTAAACAAAAAATTATTCATAATTAACTTAGTTAAGTACAACACTATAACCGATTAGTGATGATTAATCAGTTTAAGAAAACAAATTGAAAGAGGGTTTGGTCCTAAAGCACTCTCTCTCTATATATATATGATAGTTGGAAGTTGGAAACTTATAGAATTAACATTTTATATTTATATGACCTTATGGCAATCGATGTAGGCATGGAGGAGGTGAGGAAAATAAGGATGAGAAGCAACTTTAGCACGAAGTGCTTTTGAAACATCCTCCTCCTTCCCAAAGGCGGACTTAGTCGGCGGAGGTGGAGCCATTGTTGACTGGGCTGAGCAAGTGGCTGAAGAGTAAAAGTCGTAGAGGTTGTTCTCCATTTCTTTTATTTCTCAAAAAGAAAACCAGGTTCATAAAGAATTCATGCGCCATAGTCAGTGCAGAGCATATATATTCAGAGGTAGAGAGAGTGGAGGAGGGCAAGAAATAAATATTTTTTTATTTCGTATTAGTTGAATGTAAAATATACGAACGCTAAAAAATAAGTCTTAAAATCTTAAATAGAAATATATTTGTTTTTAATATCCATTAATCCAGGAAAAAACAAAGAGAGAAAATCTACTCATGATTATATATTAATGTTTGCAACTTAATTATTAGTTTTTAAAAGAAATTTTCATATTTGTTCCACTTGCTTACATTATTGATAGAATAAAGGGAGAATTGAAGATAAATACACCTAAATAGAAAAAAAAAAGAATTTATTAGCATTGGAGAGAGTTTTCCAAATCCAACTCTTATCTTGATTTTTCCAACTATTATTTGCGCTAAAACTAATGCAATATCCCATCCATAATTAAAATAAATAAATAAAAATAAGACAACAAGAACATGCTTTCAAACTTTAAAACATATACAAGAGTGGTGATCAAGAAAGTTTTGTCTTAAGATTAAAAAATTACTTGAGATTTTTTTTGCTAAGGCAAGAAGGAGTTGTACTAGTTTGGGGTTTCGTCTAAGAAAATGAGTCAAATAAGGAAAAAGTCATCAACTAAGGTATGCATGGAGCAAATGCTTATGATAAAGAATTATCAAGGTTAGTAACCAATCAAGACACCTCAATTATAAGAACTTATAATAAATTTTATTTTATTATTGGACTTCTTATAGTAATTAGTACATAAATGTTGGTAAAGTTTTACCTTTAAAAATCATGTTTTTAGAGTTCAATCGTTTCATAATCGAGGGAGGAAGAAACAATGCTAACTGCACTTTAAGAAAAGTTTGTGGTGACTAAGATTTTTGAGGCTAGGATTTTGAGTCCATTGATACAATGTTTGGTTGTCAAAAACTATGTACCGTCAACACTTTAAGAGGTTCCTTTATATGAAAGCCCCTTAGTATTTTAACCTAACAATATTAGACCCTTCAATTAACTTGACTCATGAGCAACATGTTCATTTTTCATTATTATAACCTTTCTAGATATAAGCTCATACATTATGAGATCATCCCAAAAGAAATATTGTAGTCATATTTTAATATTTCTTTTCTCCTCTAATTTATTTTGTGTGTGACCTTATAGGTTCTCATTACATTGACAATAATATTAAATATTACTTAATATTATAAATAATTAGTGACATCTAGCAACAAAATATTGTTACCTAAATAATAAAGATATCTTGTCATTTGACACACAACCTTTATGTGATATGTTCTTGTGTAACTCATTCCCTTTGTTAAGATATCATAATTAAATACAAGACATATAATGTGTCATCCTTGTATGGTTCAATTTATTTATCTATTGATGTACGAGTAAACATAAGAATAAATGGAATCAATATTTTATATTGACTCATTTTAACATGATCATGCATTTCTTTCTCACTCTATCAAGAAAACTCATAGATATTACTCCTATTACGAAAGAGGGACAAATCTCATCTAAATAACTCATATCCCTCTTCATAATTTGTTCTATGTTTAATTACCAACTTTATAATCACCATATTACAGTAATGTTTAATGACATTAAAACATATAACTTCTCATGTTAAGAATCACAATAACTTCAAGTCTAAGGATTATATACATAATAATCACCTTGAGAATCACTTATGACACTTTCATAACTTATATATGCAGTGTTCTCATAGTAGGTCAGTCTAGTACATCATTACACTGATCATGTACCCATGTGAAGTTTTGATATTTCATATTCATTATCCATGGTACACGATCATCACTCTACTTACATGCTAGTTTTAATGCACTATTGTTGTGCTTATTAACAATAACACTTCACTAATAATTTTTAAGAATGGTATTAAACAAACTATTCTATAGACTTTATTATGTTTAAATACACACATAAATGAAATATCTCATATTATTAATAAAGAAAACAAGACACAAAAATAAACAATAACATATTGGCCACTAGGACTTACACCAACAAACAATTAGCATCCTTTTGGTCCCTTTATCAAGTTTGTTAACATATTCATTTTGGCTCCTAGTTTAGGGGAAGCTAAAGATGGGACAATCATAAAAGGAGAATGAATTATTAGAACTAACCTAATCAGCCATCTGGATGTGAGGAAATCATTAGTGTTAAGACCAATGGTAAGTTCTTTACCAAGCTTGTTTGGGATGGGTATTTAGTCTCCTAGTCCTCTTATGAATTGGCATCATTTGGTGTCATAAAAAAAATTCTATTCACACATATTTATTTATTATTTCGTTAGTCATGCAAGGAAGATTGTTGATATACTTAGAACCACTTCTACAATCATGACATCATTCAAGAAGTAATTAAGGTGTGCATTGTGTGGTGAAAAGAATGGAACTTTAACTGTTTGTTTATTTTTACTTCTATGATCAAATATGACAACTTTTTTACGAAAAATATATTATGGGTCAACAAAAGTTTGAAAGAAACTCACTAGTGGATAACTATTATCTAGTTTCAAAGGTTTTAATATTGTCATTTCTACCATCTCTATGTAACCTAGTAGATAAATTGATATTTGTAGCATTTAATATGATAACATATGTTTTTTATTCCTCTAAATATAGATAAGTTCAATTTTAGTTCCACTAAATCTATGTAAAAGTTCAATTTTAACCCCATGATAAACATATAACATGAACCACTAAGTCACACGAAATGAAACTAGTGATTAATTGTCAATTTCTTAGTCATCCATTAACCTTTAATATAACATAGTTATTATGACCCACTAGAATCGTTTTTTTTTTTTCAAAATGAAAGACGAAAAATGTTGTTTTAAACTTGGAGTAAAATTTCCATATTTTGAGATTAAAATATATTTAATCTAATTAAGTATAACAACTTGTATTATGAAATGAACGAAAATATTAATAATTATTAATAAAAAATTATATTGTCAAATTTAAGGTGCGTATATCCTTCGAGGAATAGATAACTAGAAAGAAAATTGATAAATATAATGGAAAAGAAATAAAAGAATAAAAAAATAAAGTTGAAGTATAATAAAATGAGCTAATCTTTCTTTTAAATTTTTTTCATTTTACATTATATTATAGTTTAAAGGTCTTTTTTTTTCATGTCTTCAAAACGTGTATGCTTTTGAGAAGAAAGAGAAAGATATAAAATTAGAGAGATTAATACATATAACAGATAATATAATATTAGGAGACTACAGTAGTAAAAAGGACACGATAGGCTTCATCCGTACGTCAAACATGTATACCCTCACTAATATTTTTCTTCATTTCCAATTAATCACTTTAAAAGTTTTAATATTTTAATATATGTTACACTAATAATTAAACTTACAATAATGTTTACATTTAGTCAGATTTACTCTAAATTAATCAAAATTTATTTTGACTTTTAAATATTTTGAGAGTCCTAAAAAAAATATTAAATTCAAAAGACCAAAGCAATATAACCCTTATAAATTATTATACGTATATTTTTATTTGCATTTTAATTGTGAGATTAAAAAAAATAGTTAATGAAGCGGTTAAAAATAATATTATACATGTTATATTTTAAATTTTTATTAAAACTTGATATTTAAGTAATTCATACTTGAAAATTTTTGTTTACATCACTACTAGAAATTTTAAAATTTATTACAAAATAATTAGCTACAAAATTTTAAAATCAATAGTTATTTTATAACTAATTTCTAGTAAAAATAATTAGTTACAAAATTATTATAATATTGATAGTAGCATGAAATAAGTAGCAAATTAGCTAAAAAAATAATCTTAGTTAATTTTTAGTAAATTTTTAAAATTTGTAGTTATTTTCTAACTAATTTGTAGTGATAAGAAATATAAATAAATATAATTTAAATTTAGTTAGGAAAAATAATATTCTAGTTAATTAATAATTAATTAGCTAAAATTTAGCTACTAATTTAAATAATAGCTAAAATTAGTAGCAAAATAAAAATATTAGTGTAATGCGTGTTGTCCCATAAGTAACATCTTAACCAAATTAAATTTATTTTATAATTAGACATGTAATTTAATGATGATACTCTTAATTATTGAATATAAAAAATTAAAATATTGATATTATATATATATATATATGAGTTTAATAGTCATGTATCTTATAACAAATTATTGTTAATATAATTTTTAAGATATTTAACTATCTATTATAAAAATAAACAAACGTACATATATATAATAGGTTGTAATTGAATGATAATGTAAAATTCTTTAGTCAACATATTACCTATATTATTTATATAAAGACATTTCAATGAAAAACTTAAAATGAAAACTTTCCATCATAGTTATCATAGTTATTATTGCAGTTGAGATTAAAACTCAAATAAATATTTTTTATTAAATTATTATTATTTCTTTTTCTGTTACTATCACTACCATTGTTACTATGATGGCTATCGTCACTGTCACTATATTACCTATCACTGGTTTCAATTTTTATTTTATTTTAATCTAAAAACTATGATTAAAATTTCTGATTTTCTTATTATAAAAATTTCTTAAAATAATAAATGAAAGTTGACATACTTCTAGCAAGTAAATTCAAGTAATACAACAAAAAATTCTCACACACTAAATTTAGATGAATTAAAAGAAACATTTTAATACATTTTACAGCCCAGTGTTAATATATCTCTCACAGAATAATCATTCTGATAACATAATTGGATTCAGGGACTCCATACAGCATCAAAGCCAAGAGCACTCACTACTTGTAATAGAACACCCGTATTTTAATTAACACTCGGTTATGTTTGAATAAGTTTTTTTTTATAAATATTTATAAGAAAATAAAATAAAAAATAAAAAATGATATTAAGGTGATCGTTTAACTTTCAACAAACCTCCTTCATGCACTAGTTAATTTTTATATTTATGTCATTAAGTTCTTAAATTGAATAATGATATCTACATAATTCCTCTAAGAATTTGTTTGTTTTAAGAATTTGACTATAAAATATAAAAAAAAATTATATAAGTTTCATCCTTCACAAAAGTTGATAAAGTTGGCAATGAAGACATCTTCATTTCTAAAGAATATGTTTTCATTAATCATAAATTTATCACGCTGATTTTCTTCTCACGATGACGATCGTAGAAACTTGCTAATCCAATGACAAAAAAATTTTATAAAGGTTAAATATTGTTAATAATTTTTTTTTATGAATATTCAATTAGAGATAATTATACTCGAATTAGTTATATTATGCGCATCAAAGTTCTCTTTTATTAATAATTTTATTACTAAAATCATTATCAAGAAATATATGAGAGGGAAAAAATTACTTAGTAATAGTGAGCTAAAATTAAATTGTTTATTTTTTTACATGCATTATATTTTCAATGAAATAATATACAGGTTTAATTTAATTTTCTGTTAGTGTAAAATTTTTAAACTATATAACCCAACAGTGATGTGCTGCACATCATTAAAAGACCAGTTAAACTTCTTTAATGCTTTAACATGTTTGACAGATAATACGGGATTATTTATATAAAAAAAATAACACTACTAAAAAATTTAAAATTTATTATAAAATAATTAGTTATAAAATTTTAAAATCAATAGTTATTTTGTAGTTAATTTCTAGTAAAAATAATTAACTATAAAATACTATATTATTTGTGGTAGCATGAAATAAGTAACAAATTAGCTAAGAAAATAATTTTAGTTAATTTGTAGTAAATTTTTAAAATTTATAGTTATTTTCTAACTAATTTGTAGTAATAAGAAATATAAATTAATATAATTTAAATTTAGCTAAGAAAAATAATATTTTAGTTAATTAATAGTTAATTAGCTAAGATTTAGCTACTAATTTAAATGGTTGCTAAAATTAGTAGCAAAATCAAAAAAATCTTATAATGTAATACAATATTTTTTCTGGATTTATAATTTTTAATACTAATCTTGTATTTTTTTTCTTAATGCATCAGCTTGTAACTTCTATAGAAGGTTTATAAGTTGTCTCTATACGCTAAAAACTTACTTAAAAAGTTGAATTCAGTTAGAATGGATCTAATAATAAATTATTATGAATGATAAAATTATTTATTTTTATAATAATTATTTTAAATATTATTTGTAAGATGATTTGTCTAATTATTTGATGGTATAACTTTTTTTTATACTAATAGTATATGAAAAATAAAGTTTAAATATTTATTAAAAACAAATTATGAAAGTGTGATTAAAACTTACAAATTTATAGAGAGGAAAAAAAGTTGCAAGCTTTATATTAAAAATTATAAATCATAAAAGTATTGTCGGAGGTGAGCCCAAATTAAACTTAAATCCTTCACGTATTGATCTTAAATTTCAAACATTTTTTTTCAAAACCAAGTTGATGAGAAGATTAAGGAAATCGGGTGCATGAATTTTAATGGAATGACCATACGTAGGAATCACATTTTTAGTTTATTCAATTCGAGGTTGGTCCAAATTTCTATATTCTTGTGGTATGCTCCTTCCTTTTAGTAAAAGAGGAAAGTATATTCGGGAATTGTACACTTACAACTAACTCGAATATGTAATTAATTATGAGTAAATATAGTTAATTCTGCAATATAAATAATTATAATTATATAAATATTAAGAGTAAATAAATTGATTTTATCCAATTATATTCAAGATATGGATATTTAGCACTTAATCGGATAATCAGTTAATTATTTGTAAATATATTTAAATTTTCCTTATAAATATTAAAAGTAAATATATGTGATTGTATATAATTATGGAAGGGGTTAATTAATGTAATGAGTTTATTGAAATGTGATTGTCTTAATTTGTTTTACAAATGGTTAATAATATAATAAAATTATTATTTGACACACATAATTAACATTATGTATAAATATAGTAATTAACTTTATCTCAAAAATAATTAAAAATCTAATAATACTATTAGTTGGTTAACTTAGTTAATAATATCATGAAATTATTGACAATCTTTTATTAAAATGTGATCGTATATAATTATAATTATAATATATGGTTAATAATATTATAAAATTATTAAAATATCTATTGATAATTAATTTTTTCTTAAAAGTAATTAGTTATATTTTAAAATTGATTTTTTGTTACATATATCTTTAGTTAATATTAATTATATATTAATAATTATATATAACTATATATTTTTTTTTAGTATCCATAAATTAGATGGCGATTGCAAAAAACAATGACTATCTTTATTAGAGATAGTGAACTTACCAACATATAATCATGGCTAAATTATTTCTTTGGTATCTCTATCTATTTATTTTATTCAATTTGGTCATTCTATTATTAAAATTTTCAATTTGGTCATTCATTTAAAAAAAATACCTCAATATTATCTTTTTTGTCCAAATTCGTTGAATATCATTAGTAAGTTACCTATGTTAATGACATGACAAATTGAATTTATTATTATTCAAATTTTATTTAATAAAAAATTAGAATTTAAATTTTACACCATTTTGCCTTTCCAAAAGTCACCTCCAATTCTTTTCCCGCAACGAGACCATATTTGATAGTCATTGAAAATAACCACAAAATGCACACAAACCAGATATGGAAATATCCTACACACAACACATCAACATATATTTCTTCTGATAGATACATCGTTGAACTCATTGTTTTTGTCCTTAATATCATTTGCAAAGATCTGGGTTCAATGGAGGTCTGTTCATATCTACCAAACCCAAATATACATGGAGTAAATTCAACAATTGAGATTCGTTTAGATCTACGAAATCCAAATCTACATGGAATGTGTTCAACAATGGAGATCTGTTCGTGAAAAGGAGTGAAATTGTTGGAAGGAGATAATGAAATTACATTCTCTTTCTCCACTTCTCTTTTATAGATAAACTTGTGCTATGAAAAAAGAGGAAAGAGAGATGTAGTGGTGGTGGTGTGAGGTTCCCAAAAATGGCGCAATACCCCTTTTTCTTCTTTGTTTCCATTTTGATTTTTGAAAATTGCAAATTTTTTTCCAAAATTGAATCAGGATTATTCTTCTTTTCTTTCTTGCAAACAAAAAAATCCTAAAATTTTAGTTGATTTTATATAATAAATTGAGAATATATAGTTGTTCTTTACATTCTGTTTCTAGGTGAATATGTTTTTGGTTTGTATTTATTGAAGAAAATATTTGATTGAAGTAATATTTTAAATTGTAACGAAAAATTACCAAAAATTATCAATATATAAATTTTAAATTATAGTTTTTTATTATAATAGTAACGATAAATTTGTTTCTATGTCAAAATTATATTTTTATAAATTATGTCTAAGTGACATAAATAACTCATTAATTATTATTTATATAATTTGGATAGAAAAGATAACATTGAAGTGTTTAAAAAATGAAAGATTAAATTAAAATCTTCAATAATAAAAAAATTAAATTGAATAAAGTAAAAAATAGAAGGATAAATAAATAATTTAACCTATAATCATATATCTTTATTCTTTAAACACTTATAAAATAAAATTAATTATATATAAACGTATAAACACCGGATAAACATTTCCGAGTGAAACATCAATTATTACTTTTCTTTTTTGAAGCATGATGCTGTCTTTCTTTTCCCTCTTTGGCAGTGTCCTGCATTATTCTTCTGCGTTTTTTAATCTCTCTTTATCCTCCTTTCATCTTCAATTCAATTCACATCACATCACGAGTAACCTTTTTATTTTGAAAACTTAACTTGAAAAGTGATTACCGCCATAAGAGAACAACGATCGTAATAATTTAAAAAAAATACTGAAGAACATTAAAAAAAAAATCTCCCTTCTTTCATATTATTACAAAACTAATGTCGTATACTAATGAAAATTAAAATATTAATTATTAAGCTTGTATTGTAAATAATTTAACTAACAGAATTTAAATTGTAAATATAAATATTATGATTTTATATTAATAATACAAAGTGTTATAATAATAATATATTAGATTTAACTTATATTTTGGTCCTTATTCATGTTTATAATTTTTAATTTGATCTCTAAATATAAAAAGTTATTAGATTAGTTCCTATACATTTTATCAATTTAGTCTTTGTTGTCACGATGCTATCTCTAATAACTTTTACGTTGATGGTTAATTCCCTTATAAATTTTTAATTTGGTCCATATATGTAGTACATTTTTAATTTAGTTTCAATATGTGTGAAAAATTCTTAATTAATTCCTACATGAGATATTCTTAATTTAATCTTTGTACATAAAGATATTATTAAATTAATCCTTATAAGTGAAATAATTATCCATTTAGTTTCTGGTACTAATTTGGTCTTTTTACTTAAAATATTATTAAATCATTTCCTATAGGTGTAATTGTTAGTGGTTTAGTCTTTATCATCATGTCACAATTGAAAACAATCTTGAATAGTTTTATATAGATCGTTAACTCCTTACGTGGAGTTTCACCATCACTATTGACCTCCAATAATTTCTCTCTCTAACTTTTATTTAGTCACCGTCATTAAATTATTAAAATTTTTCTAATTATGAATCTTAATTTGAATGAATTAAGTATTTAATTTAAGGTAAATTTTGAAATAATATTTATTAAATAAAATAAGTATAAATGAGTGTTCTTTTATAAGTTATGACAGAGACTACACAAAGGAAGCTAGGAAAGCTACATTTGAGAATTTAAAGTAACATTTTTATTGCATGCAAAGAGGAAATAAAATTCATTAACCAAACACAAGTAAGAAATATGTTACGTAGCATAAAACTAAAAATTTCAAGAAAAAACCACTATCATCAAAGTAATGAAAGGAAGAAAGTTTTAGAGTCTGATGGTACTTGAAGTATGACTCGATGGAGGAAGAAATTCCAAAGACAACATCATAATATATCATAGTGTTAAAGAAATGGTAGAATATCTCAAGTGATTTGAGCTCTATGTATTTAATTTATGACTCAAATCTAGTTCGAGTTGTAAAATCATTACAAAAAATGGTGTAGCATATTCAAATTTACAAAGTAGTTAGATTTGATTTAAAAATCATTTAAAATGATTTGATCTTTTTAAATTTGATTCACGTTCTTTTGTTTGGTTTTGGAAAGGGAGAAGGAGAAACCATTTGGAGGTATGTCATAATGAAACTACACAAGGGATTAAATGAGTAATGATTGTATTTATAGAGATTAATTTAATAATATCTTAAGTGCAAAAATTAAATTAAGAATGCACTACACACGTGTAAAGACCAAATTAAGAATACACTATATATAGAGACCAAAATAAGAATGCACTATACATATAAAGATAAAATTAAGAATACATAAAAGAATTAAAGATAAAATTAAGAATACATAAAAGAATTAAAGATAAAATTAAGAATACATAAAAGAATTAATGGTTAACATAAAAATTATTTATAACAATATCATGATAACATAGATTAAATCGGTAACATTTCCATGTGTAAGGATTAATTTAATAACTTTTTACATATATGGATCAAATTAAGAATTTGAGACATATATATGAAACAAAATATATGTTAAACCAATATATTATTTACCAAACAGTATAAATTATTTGTTATACTGATTAAATTATTAATATAATATATTATTAAACTATATTTATTAAATATGTGTTTTCAATATTTTAATTCCTAGAAATGTTTATAATTAAAATATTTATAAAGTAACATTTGATTAAATTTTGCGAGTGCAAAATATTGATAATAGTAGTATAAGTACGAAAAATTGACACTTAATACTAAATAATTCTATATATATATATATATATATATATATATATATATATATATATATAATATGTTAGGTTGGAGTTTTTAATTATGATGAAAATAAAAACATTTAATTACAACCAATAAATTAATATTAATGATTTATATTGTATATTTAATTATAAACCTCATACCATCTTTACTTAAAAAGAAAGTAAACCACATAAAATTTATAATTAAATATATATTTAGAACGATCAATTTTAATATAATAGTTATAATAACATATTTTTATTTCTCATAATAACTAAGAATTATATGCCTTATATATACTAGTTATTATACTCATCTGTTGTAGATGTTTATTTGAGTATGATAAATATAAAATTTAAATATGTAAAATATATAATTTAAATATGTAAAATAGTAAGTTAAGATATGAATTTTTTAATTATAGTTTATTACAAATGATTCATTGTAAATAATATTTTTAAGATAATATATGCATTCTTTTGTTGAGATTAACGACATTAATTATCAACTTTTTTTAATTAAGTTATAATTGAAAATACACAATATATAAAATATTATAGTTCATTGAAATAATTTATTAAAATTTTTATTATCTACTATATACTTTTCTTATGTAGTTTACATATTTTTTATTTTGCACAACAACATGAATTTTATTTCTTTTGGTGATGCAATTGATCTCGACAATACAATATATAATTCATTGTGACAAAATAGAGGTAATGTTATTAATTATTTTTGCCAATCTCATTAAGTTTTAATGTTATTTTGGTAATCATCTACATATATCAAGAATTAATTACTGATTTCAACAATATTAATATTTATAAAGAGGGATTAATTTTTATATATATATATATATATATATATATATATATATATATATATTCATTTTACAAATATTTTTAAAAATTGAAATATATACACTAAACAAATAATCTATTTACCATTTATCTTTTTTCTTAGAATCGGAGAAGAGGACCACAATTTCCGAGAGTTGGTCCTAACAGGAGATGGAGAAGCATATAGGTGTCCCAAGGATTGAAACTTTGTATTTCATAACATATTTTAATTAATATTTTTAGTTATTTTGCATGTATTTTGTGTTATTTTTAGGCTTTGTTCAATTATTATTTGCTTTATCTTACATTAGGTTGTGTTTTGTGATGTTTGGTGAAGAATTCTTGTAGGGTGAACTAGGATTGTAAGGAACTATAGAAGAACTCAAGAAATTACATTTTGGAATGTCACTAACAACATTTATGGGAAGTGATGAAGCTTGGGTTCCAGAAATGAGATTGAAGTGATCTTGGTGTTTATGAAAAACTTAAAGAAAGAATACATTTAGTTAATTTAGCTTGGATCATAGACAAATTTAAACTTAAAGTTAAAAGCATTTGTTTTGTCTTGACAGTTGATATTATAGGTTCAGTATTTTGAGTATATATTGAGTTGCAAGAATCAAAATGACATGAATATAGTTTTAAGAACGAATTTATCTACAACTTTCATAGAAATACCAAGCTAAAAATTCTTCTACTTGACTGCAATTTTGACTATGCACGTCGTAGTACCTTGCTTTTTGCAATTTAATTTTTTAATTTTAAGTTGGGTTTAGACCCTTTTTGGATCCTAATTAAGCATAAATAAGCCTTGTGGATTTTGTTTTACATATAGAACCCTACGAGTGTGATGACTATAGACAGAGGATTTAAGACAATTCTTCCTCTTCTTTTATCCTAGGTTTGGATGTTCACCCTTCCTTGTTTTGTTTTCTCCATGACTATGATTGAGTAGACACTCTTTTTCTAGGATTGAGGCCTAACTCTTGATAAGTATTGGATGCTTAATTGAATTATCTTTATGTTCTATTAATTTCTCTTCTTGATTCTTTCTTTATTAATTTTCTTTATATGAAGTGATTGATTGACGTTTTTCATAACCTTAGACATTTAGGGAAGAACTAAAATATGAACTTAAATAGTGGACTCAGAGAAAAAACTTAAGCTTTAGATCATCAAAGTGGGCTAATTTAATCCTTTGAGGATCAAATAAATAAACAAAAGGCATAATGAGTTCAATTAAACATAATTATCATGAAAGTATGGATCTATTTAATTAGATACATTTTTGTGTATCTTGAAAGGAGTGAAGATTACTTTAAATTAGTTTACCTTTAAAGAGAACCAATAACACCATTGAGATAAGGAAATTAATCCAATAAGAAATCATTTTACAAACTCCAAATCCTAGAACTTTTCTCATATTTGATTTCCCTCTGTGTTCTTTTTATTTGCTCGTAATCTCTTTCTTGATTTTTATTATTATCTCTCCAATCAATTTTTTTTTATCGTGTTAAATTACGATAATTTGGTCTACATAACACATAGTCTATGTGGATTGGATACAATATTTTTATTCATTAACAACAATCGTATACTTGCAACTTTTCTATGTTAAGTTTTTGGTAATGTTGTCAGGACTTTGTCATTTTCATTAACAATTTATTTGTCATTTAATTAGGTTAAATGAAATTTTCTTTATTTTTTTTCTCTATTTCTTTTATTATATTTATCTTTCTACTTCTACTTTTTAGCTTGTTGTGCCCTTTCGCATGTAACTAGAGTCTTGAATGCGGTAGCTACAAATTACTTCCAGTAAGGTTGTGTGAGAAATTCCATCCAAGGAAGACTTTTGGAGGTAAGTGGTGTTACTTTAATGTTGGCTAAATTAAATGCTTTAAATCAACCTTTGGATGAGATTGCAGAAGCTACTGTTAATACATAGGGTGCTCTTAATGTTTTTGTGAGATTTGTGGATTGCTTTAGCTTTGGATTGTAAAAAGTTGGAATCACTCTCTCGTAAGATGCACAGACGCAGTTGGTTAGGCTTGAAAAACTTTGGAAAGAGAAGAGTAAAAAAGCCGTGAATCATCCTTATTCATAGAAAAAGTTTAAAGGATAAAAATGACATTTTGACATCAACCAAAGGGGTAAAAATCATGGTTGTAAAAAACCAGAACGAATCGACTGATTGAATAAAAAAATTAATAGAATAGTCAAGTCATCAGTTCAAATAAATCATATAATTAACATAAAGAAAAACATATCAAAAAATTAAAAAATTGATCAAAATCGATAAAATATCGATAAAAAAGTAGTTTGATAAAAAATACTTAATATAATATTATTTTTATTTTTTTCTTAAAAATAAATATTATCTAATATATTTGTATTTTTTATTCTAAATGTAAACTTATTATTAATAATAAATATTGGTATACGTTGTTAAAATTTAAACTTAAGTAATATGATATATTTGATTTAAACTTTTGTATGTCATATAAATGTTAAGAAATTATAAAATTATGTTTTATTTTTAAGTTTTATTATTATAAATTATGATATGATATTTTTTTAATATTACTTATATATTATTATTTTATTAATATTGATTGATCACAATTCAACTATAGTTGAATCATTGAACTTTAAACCAATGTTTTGACCAGTTCAATGATTAGCTCGATTTTAAAAGATATTGGTAAAAACGATATCTTAGTCCAAATTTGAATTAATATGATTATCACACAAAATCCTATGACAATTATCATAGCTCCTAAAAACTTTAAGGACAATTTCTAACTAGAACTCATCATGTATTTCACTTACTAGAAATTATTACTCGACTAAAATATGAAAGGATATAAATGTGGTCACTTCTGTACACTTTTTTTTTCACTTACGGACTTTGGAACTAATGTCGCAACTTGACATGCTCAACTTTTAAGCATATCAAATTAGAAAAAATGATTTGTACTAAACTTAAGGCTCAATCGACATAATGAGCTATTTTTGTTCAAAGGACATATAAGATACAATAACCTAGAATAAAGATAGTTGAATATCTATATATAAGATTTTTAAGATGTATTAGTGAATGGTGAATTATACCTCGACCCAAAGTAAAATTACTTTTTTGTTACATTAAAAAAGAGTAGTATTACTTTAGAGAAAAGATCTAGACTTTATGTTGAGGAATTCAACCCATATGGGATTCCTATAAATACTATCAATGACCATTATATATATAATAAATAAGTATTTGATTCTTTTAAAACAAGTAGATATACTTTAAGAAGATACACTTTAAAAGATAAATTACACTCACCATCACAGATTTAAAAATCAATAGTTAAAAATCATAATAAAATAAAATACATATAAAACAAAATCTAAAATTAATGACCATCTTAATCTTTGATTTCCTAATCAATGCCATGTTATCACTTAAAGTAAAGTCTCGTGACTTTAAAAAAGTCAAATCTAATAAATAAACATTTATTATACATGTATCTAATTCTTATTCACAATGTTTCAACCTCGTTGGAGAACATGAAGTGATTAGAAGATCTGAGATATGGTTCTATGGAAAACTTACTCCAATCAACATTTACTAAAATTTAGTCACAGTCAACTGTTCCTCTCGAACGCATCATATATAATAATAAATAAAAACATAGACGTTCATGGATAATACGTTGGTGGGTTCAAAATCAATATCTTCCTAAGAACAAGACGACTCTCTTTTTCTTTTTCAGTTTCTTTTTACTTCAGTCCAGAATATCTGCTTCCACGGCGCCGTTATATCCTCCTTTCTCTGCTCGGAACTCATGCATACTTATTGCAACCACTTTGTATATATAACTAATAGAGTGGGGGCAATAAATAGAAAATAAAGATAATTTATACTCCTCTATAGCATTGAAAGAGGCCAATGCTTGTTAATGTTCAAGTACGTTATTTGTGATCTTTTTATATAAAATTATGGAATATGATCTCAGGAAGTCCTAAAGATTTATGAGAGCATCGAGATGGCATATACATAAATAAATATATTATTATACACTTGCGATGTTGGAAAAGAATATTTTAATAAATTAATCATACTGCCGAATCATTGTTCAGAAATGTGAATAAAACATAGACTAGGTACTTATTAAGAATAAAAACAGATGCTCCCACAAGTTTATGTCTCTTGCTAGAAATCATGTATGTTCTTTCATGCCTCAAAAGGTGGCATTCAGTAAAGAATAATAATCATCTTTTGTTTTCTTTTGTGGTAATATATCGTATTTTGACTTCTTTTTATTGATCAATCAATCTTTTAGCTGCACTTCGGTACTTCATTATAGGTGTGCTTATAATACTATTTAGTAGACCCATGAGTAAAGCAGGAGTATAAATGGACTGGGCCACACAAGAGGCCTTTCGCATTGCGACCCGTGATCTAGATTCACATCAAATATATAAATGTTTTAATATGTTTTTTTATTCTTAAGTATAGGTCAATTTTATTTTTTTCTTTTAAATTTAAAATTATTTTTTTAGTACTCGTATTTATAAAATAGTTCATTTTCTTAGATGATGTTAAAGGTGTTGTCTTATGTGATAAATAGAATATAATTTATCATCTGTTATGTGTAAAGTAAAAAAAAAATCGAAGAATATTATGAATCTTAGAATTTATCTTCTGACTTTCACTAATCCCATTTGATATTGATGGTGTAAAACGATATTTTAGAGACTAAAATGACATTTGAGTGATTTTCAATGATATTTTAATCACATTGGAATAATGTTTTGAGAATTTTTTTTTTATGTACTAATAAGAGATGATTAGCATATTACAAGTAATCAAACGGGACATTATACTCCATTTGTTACATCAAACAACACCTTTAATGATGACTACGAAGAAAAACTAAAATCAGTTAGTTTTGAATATATGTAAATTAAAAAATAATAATTTCAAATTTTAGAGACAAAAATAAAATTAGTCTAAATTTAAAATAATAAAAATATATATATTTAATAAATCAATATAATATTGTATTAGATCATAAACTAAGCATGATAATTAAATATGAATTTTTGAATATTTATCTAATTCTAACTCAATTTAATGAAAAAAAATGTTGCGTTTTCAATAACATGTGAAAATAGGTTACGAGATGTATCTCTCCACTCTTCTGTATATTATACATTACACGAAGTAGGATTTTATTTTCATATTTTATTTTTATATTAATTAAAAATATAAATTAATATCAATATGGTGTGGTATGGTTAATAAATAATCATGTTTTTTTAAACATTTAGTTAGTATTTCAAACTTTAGATCTTTATTTATGAAAGAATATTTGCTAGAAAAGGTTATTTTCTTAAATAAATCTTCGAATTGAGATATTAGTCTCTAATCCTTGCCCAAGATATATCTTACCCAAGAAATATAAATTAATTATTTAATATTTAAATAATTTAAATTATAATAATTAAATAATATTATTAAATTATACATTTAACTAAAACTTTAATTTAATTCTTAATTTCTTCTATTTAAGATATGTGTTATTTATTAATTTTTATATATTGTTTTCATTAAAATGTAATTAATAATTTAATATATGACTTATTTAAAAATATATTATAAATTAATTTTTTTTTTAAAAGGTGAGGCAGGTTCTCACAAATTTTCTCGAACCTGAAATTTTCGATAGAAATGAGATTAAGTTAAATTTTTTTAAAACGTGTCTTTTCCAAACCTACCCGTGAGCCTACCTCGTATTTAATAGGGTCGTCAAAACCGTTTTCGACCCACTCTTTTGTCATTCCTACATACGAGAAATATGAGATGAAACATGAAAATGTATTTATATTAAATATCGGTAGTTTCTCTAACATATCTTAATATTCATTTCACATCATTTCAATGCATTCTTAGATAAGATAGTAATCTAATCACAACTCCTAGGCCATATTGGTAACGCCATTGCATACATAAAATTACTCTATAATATACAAATGAGAACCTTGCTCATTCTTCTTTTTCTTCTTCAGTCTTTTTAAAATATTAAATTTTATTAAACGAATGATTGTATATTATATAAATATATTTTATTTTATTGAAAGTGGTATATTTATTTTGAAAACACAATGATGAAGTTTAAACATAAAATAATGATATATTTTTAAAGAGGAAAGGGATCAGTTAGGGAGGATAGAGCTTCAACAACTTTTGAAAATCCTAATTTTGATATTTTTTAAGTATATCAACTAAACTACATTGAAGTCTGAAAACAATTAACCAATTTGACGCGAGCTGTTTAAAACACAACTTTACAAATATGACAATGTATTAATATTTAGGTTGAAAAATGTATTTTAAGATTTTCTATTGATGTTAATAAGGATTGACCTAAAGTGTGTTTGTTTAGGCATTACTACTCACTTTAAAGGCGTTCATTCAAAGTATGAACAGTTATTTTTTGCATAAATATTTTATTTTATCGTAATTTTATCATTATACGTGGGTATTGAAGGATAATCCAAATACACACTTAACTGATAAAATTAAATAACCTAGAAAAGAAAAAAAGCATATGATGATATTCTAATAGAAAGTGAATGTATGAATTAAAGAATAACAACTCATTAGTAATTATTAACTAATAATAAAGTTTGCAAAAAGTCAGATACAAATAGAATTTCGATTTTGGTTTTAGAAACTGAGAGGCTAGCTATATGAAAAATTGAAAATGAAGTAATTGTTGTCTGTTGATATACAGTCCAAATACATAGAATGAAGTGTTTTATGATGTCAGGAAGCTTTCCGTTGTGTGAATTCTTTCTCTTTCAATTTATTTTTTTCTTAATTCCGTAACCCCGTTTTCTAGCTCTCAATATTTGAGACTATCAACTACGTGTCGAAATGTGATCGATTGTGTTTATATTATATAATAAAGAATGGGAGTGTAGAACTTTATGATAAGATTTATAATGTAATGTAGTAAGACACGACAGATAACGTTTCTAAGGTTGAGAACATTTTATTATCTCACCCAAAGTGTATTGTCACTACGTGAATGAGAGAGATCTCTCTCTGGTCTCCACTCCCCTTTTGTCTTCACTTCTTGTATCACATCACGGGGCCCATCACAAAATTGGACCAACATTTTTTTCTTTTCTTTTTAGTGTTCAATAATTGAAATTCGTACAAGGTTTAATTGATTTGCATTTATGATGCTGGTTCTTTTTCCAATTTGTTGTGCTAAAGTTCCTCCCTCATTTCTAATATTACCACCCGCATGACAAGGTAAAGCCGTAAGGTACGATAAGGATGGTTCTATGGTGTATGACACAGTTTTTTATTAAAAAAAAATATACAAATGCTTAAATTGTAGTTGTATAGTAAAGTGAAGGGTAATTTAGTTTATTAAATTATCTACACCAAATCAAGAATATCTCTTTCATCCATTGTTATAGATTATAGATATTTTTTTAAAAAATTATAAAAGAAAATTAATAATAAATAGTTCGTGAAGTTCAATTAAATAATGTGAAAAGTAAAGTAAAAGGATGCAAATGGAGTTCGAGACCAAATAAATAATTTGTTATAAAGATAATTATAGAAATAAAATAAGACATAAAATGTGTACAATGAAATTTCATATCTTATTTTATATATAGTATAATTTATATTCATTTTTATACTATAAACTAGATTCTTAAATTTGAAAAGAATGCTTTCTCCACTCTCTTTATTATAAATTCTTAACACTTTATCTTCTTCGATGAAAATTTTCCCATTATATTTTATATTTGTAATTAGTCAAAAAATATTTTTCTTAATAATATAAAACTATTATTATTTTATCTATATTTGAATTTTTTTATATTACCTATCAAAGATAGTAGTAAAATATTAATTATAATTATATTATAAATATTTATCCCGCGCTAAAATCCTAGATAATATATATAAATTTGGAACATTTATTTAATAGAAATAAAAATGATGGAATATTTTGAGTAACAAAGCTAGTTAAAGTACAGTGTACCTTTTTTTTTCACACATAACATAACACAGTTACTACGTGCATCTCTATCATCAATTACAACGACAAAGACCACGAAATTCACAGAGCATTGTACTCAAGCTCATGTTCGCTTATCCTCAATGCAATTATCAATGATTCAATGGCCGTGGTTCAAGGCACTTTCTTAGCACAACAACTTCCGCATATCTCTCTCTCTCTATCATCACTATGCACTCTCTTGCATGCAGAGATCCTTTTCAAACACTTTCTCCACAATAACAAGAATATGTCTCTCTTTCACACATAAGTGGCATCCATTGTTCCTACTGTGTCCTAAAATGGGTCTGCTTAGAGCCCCACTTCTTTGTATACTCTGTTGGGTTTTAGCAATGCTGTGTTCCATTGCCATTTGTGGTGGTTCTGATGTTTATGTGAAATTCTTGAAGGCCCCCCATGCATTCTCTCACTCTAAGTCAGCAACATTTGCTTTCCAAGTTATTAACTCTGGTAATGGGGACCCCAGCTCAAACTTCACCCTCAGTTGCAAGGTTTGTGTGTGCTAATTTGGCAAGTTATTAACTTCTAAGGGTCACTTAATGAGTCATTTATTGTTGTCAAATGTTAATTATGTTATTTATTGCTGTTCTTTATTAATGTCAAAGAACCTGCACATGTTTTTATGCAAGACATAGAAATCGAAACTCCTTAAGAAATTAAATCACCAATTTTATCAATTTCTAGAGCTTTTTTTTGGGGGGTGGAGGGGGTGGGGGAGGGGGAGGGGGACTTTTGTGTGTGAAGTTAATTTTTTAAATCTTTTCTGGGAATGGGGTGGGGGTGTTTCAGGGAGCAATTATTGTAGGCTTCAGTACATCACGTGTTCATGATTTCGGCCAATTTTCACATGTAACAGAGTTTTATTAACTTTTTTTCATAAATTAAAAAGTTGGTTATTTGTCATGGTGCTAATTTTGTTTTCTATGCTTTTTCTTTTCCTGTTTTTTTTTTTTGGGGGGGGGTTGTTAGAAGTTATTCTGATTATTCTAAATACCATGTGTGCAGCTGGATGATGGGAGCACATCAGCATGTACAAATGGAAAAGTTACATACAGAAGCTTGAGGGATGGAAATCATACGTTTGAAGTCTGCACCAAACATCAAGGACTTGGCTGTGCCACCTATAACTGGACTGTTGGTTAAGAAACCATACTCAATTCCTTATGTTTGTTATCAGTTAGTTATCATTTGACCCCTTTTAATTGCTGATGTGTTGTCAGTGAATCATGTCACGTGCCTTTGGAGTGAAAAAAGTCAAGTTCAGACTCTTCTGTCTTAATAATGTAGCATAAAATAGGAGAACAGTAATGTTTCAAATTCAAGCTTAACAGTTTGTGCCACAAATGTGACTGGCAAAATTACTTTTCCATTTTGAGTTGGATAATAAATGCATCTCAATGCTTAACTAGCTTTTGCTTGCATCTTTATCACATGGAAAAAACAAGTTTACAAAGTCATGAAAACAAGGGAGTAGATATATTGCTTGAATTTTCTGTCTTGAATTGAGATTCATGTAAATTTGTTCTTCATAGAATACCATTTTAATATATCACAGTATTATTCTTTTTCAGATACAATTCCCCCAACAGCACATGTTACAGCCTCAACATCTTTTACTAGTTCTTTTAATGTGTCGGTAAACATATCTTTCACGGAACCCTGTATAGGTGGAGGAGGCTTTGGATGCAAGTCTGTGAATACCTGCAATGTAAGTAGGTGGCTAACCAAGATTGCTTAGATTTATCAAATTATGATGCCTTTTTTACTATGTATCTATTGCATGGTCAACTTAGACTATGCAGATTGGGGATGTTTTAAGGTCCTCCAAGATCTGCCATGCAATTTATCCCTCTCCCTCATTGCCTATGCATTTGTGTATCTTGTTTCATTCAATGTCATATTTTGCCAAAGAAATTAAGGGTCTGCTTTGATAAATTTTTCCATAAACACTAATAGAAGGAGAAAATAGAAAGAAAAAATGAAATAAGATTTTCCATAAGCTAAATTAGCTTATGCATAAATTAAAAAAATAGTTTTTGGAGAAGCTAATATGAGAGAGCTTTTACAAATTAGTTTATACATAAACTAATTTTAACTTATGGAGAAACTTAATTTATTTTTCATTCCTATTTTCTCCTTCTGTAAGTACTTACAGAAAAATTTACCTAATTAGGAGTTCAAATTGGCTAAAAAGTTTTGGGTTTTGCATACCTGTTTAATCAATAAGAATTTCTTCCAAGCTTTCTCTGTTGTGGTTATGAAAAATGTAAAATCCACATTATTTAACCAGGAACAATAAAAATAAGGTGGGGACGGTTCATGAAGAAATAGAGTTGTCTTAATACAATACTAAATCAGTTTTTAATATACTGCTGTTATATTTCTCTACAGCTTCTTGTCTATGGTGCTGGCCAGGTCATACCATCTTCCTTTAGGATTTTGCAGCCAAACTTCGTGTATTCTCTTCTCGTTAGTCTGTCGTCTACAATTCAATATGGCAGGGCAATCCTTGTAATGGATAGGAACTTCTGCACTGACCCTGCTGGCAACAGCTTTATGAGAATGCCAAATTCAAGTGTTTATGTACATTTTGGTGAGTGTTTATCTTTCATTATGTCATATTCGTAGTATATATCTATAGCAATGCCTGATATATCATTTGTTTAATTACTTTATGGATAAAAGTCCATGTGCATGTGGTATTTGTGGCCCCAGGGATGTTATCATGTATTAGTATTCTGGATTATACTGTTGTTAGAGGCTTGGAGCTCAGAAGAATTTTATGCATGTAAACATAAGTAAACATTACTAAAGAACAAATTCTATATCAGATTTTAATGTTCAAAACTTGATTTTCTTCTATGGGGAGCGGGATCCACAGATAGAAGAAAGGTTTATGTCAACATCAGGAGTCGTGTACCAGAAAAGCTACTTCAACTTAACAGTGAAACTAGAACAGTACAGGCAACTAATGACTACGACAGGCTAAAGATATATTTGTACTTCTCAGCTCCAGTTATGAATTCATCTACAGAAATTTTGAATTCTCTCAACATTAGTCAGGGTTCACTTCTTCCAGCTAAAGCAAAAAGTCTTGGAAATCGGAGATTTGGATTCATGGTCAGTTGATTCATGGATATGATAAGTTTTGAATGTGTATATCTTATGCTTATTTTAGTATCTCCTCTGCTTACACTTTCTTTTGGCCAATTCTTATGTCAGATTGCCAATATCTCCTCTACTGCTATAATCTCAGTTGACTTCAATTCGGAGTCTATAATAACCAGACAAGGGACTCAAGTTTCTCCAATTGCACCAGTTACTTTCCTTTATGGTACATGTTATCCACCAACCACCAAGAAAACATTGTTTAGGGTTATATGATAATATTAATGTATATTTGCTTTTGTACACCCTTGTCTTGAGAATCTTGAGATTCCAATGCTCTTTGCTAACATAGCCATGCATTGAATTCAGATACTAATAGACCTGCTGTGATGTTGAGTACATATACCATGAGGACAAGAGAACACAATCTCCATATATTAATTAAATTTGTGAAGTCTGTTTTTGGCTTCAACTCCTCTTGCATATCAATTTCTGGGGGTTTATTGAAAAGGTAAATATTTTGAAGATGTTCACTTTCTGAGATATTGTATTGTATGAAACCACGATAGTGATACAATGTCTGCTTGTATATATCTCTCTCTTTCCATGAATCATTTAAAAATGAATAGTTAACTGACATTGAATTATGAGAAAGCCTAATGACAACTGACAGTTGATCTGATCTTTTCTCTATCAACTTTTGTTTTCTGTCTAGTTTCCACGAAATACGCAGGAGCACATACATTGTTGAGTTACAAGCAGATGATGATACAGTATTTGTTAGTGTTCCTGAGAATGTAACACGAGATGTTGCTGGAAACAAAAATCTAGCTTCCAATTTTCTACAAGTGAGGCACTGTAAGATTTTTTATAGTTTTGCTTATTTATTTTTTGGTGATTGTGTTGTTTTTAGCACTGATATTATATTTTGTCTGTCTGGTGAAGATTCCTATTCTTAAATATCATAATATTGTTTTTCCTGTGCATTTATTCCATCCATCATTATTAACATATTTATGATTTCACAATCATGCAGACTCTATGCCTCTGATTTCTTCTGTGGTTTCTGCATTTGCAACTGCTTCTTTTGTGCTGACATCAATTGCTGCTGGTTTTCTTACTATCTCAACTGCAAGCCTTCAATCTGTTGGTACATTTATGAGATCATCATCTTTCTTGGTCATGGATCCAGCAAGGAATCTTCTTGTGAGTCACCTAACTTGAATCCTGCTGACCAGTTACTACCCCATGAATCTGAGTGCAATTTACACGTGTTTATGTGTTGAGGAGTTGTTTAAATGGAGAAAAGCAGTGACATACTAAATAGAATATTTTGGAAGAGATAATCTCTATTTGGATAAACTTCTTGATAAGAACTTATAAGAAAAGAAAATTAAAAAAAAAGTTTCTTTATAAGCTAATTTGTAGAAGTTTTCTCATATTAGTTTCTCCAAAATCTGAGTTTTAATTTATGCATAAACTAATTTAGTTTATAGAAAAACTTGTTTCATTTTTCCTTCTTATTTTTTCCTCCTATACATGTTTATAAAGAAGTTTATCCGAACATACCCAAAGTAGCAAAGGGAGGGAGATAGAGTTTATAAAAGAATAAAAACAATAGAGGGGGATATAAATTTGTTCTATTTCAATGCCTAGCTGCTCACTAACTCATTGCATTCACTTTCTTCCGTGTCACAAACAAAACAGAAATCGTAGATCATAGTAGTGTTATTTACATTCAAGGGTAGAGACCAGTATTTCTTCTTCCTACATAGAGAATGTACATATCTCAAAACATGAAATTCTTTTCTTTTAATATCTTGAACTTTTAGTTCTCTTTCAACTTTGTAAAGTTCTATGCAAACTACCAAAGTTCCTTATTTTTCTGTAGTGATTATGGATAGAATACCACATTGATAGGCTAACTTTGTCAATTATGCAGAGAATTTTGAGCCATATTCAGGTGTTTGCACTATCTAGATGGTTAGCAGTTAAGTTGCCGATTGAGTTTTATGAATTCACCCGGCATTTACAATGGACCATACCCTATTTTTCTGTGCCATGGGAAGCTGAATCTATGGACTTGTTCATGGTAGGCTCGAGTCCTTTTGGGAGCTCTACGAAAGCCTCAGCAACAATCCCAAACAAATTTTTAGACAAGAGTTTGAATTTAGCTGCTTCAGTGTATGGATCACCACTTACTTCTTCAGAGTACCAGCAATATTTTGAGGTTAGAACAAGTTAACATCTCTATCAATAGTGCAGAGCAATGAGCAAGTTAGTTTCTTATCTATATTAATGAAAAAGAAGTCAAAATTCTTAATTTATAATCTATACTTGCAGAGTGAAAATATGAAACCACAAGCTGAATATGTCTTGGATTCACAACATTCCACTGGGTAAGTTATATCTGTCAATACATTATAATATCGTACTTATGAAATTAGTGTTTTCATTTCTATAAAGAAAAGGTTATAGTTAGGATACAAGGGATACTAGCAAAACACTCTTTAACTTTCTCTTTTCAATACACTATTATTAATAGAGAGTGGCCTAAGATTATTTAGTAGAACTCATAAAGTAATAAAAGTGTTTTGAAAAAGTGTATTAAACAATTTATTGCCAGCATTTTCTTAGGATATGAATACTAGAACACCAATATTTTACCACCTTCTGAATGCTTCTATGGGTTTGCTAATATTTTTAATCTGCAATGTTAACTGAAAATTGTCAACTTAGTATATTACATTTTACTTTGTCAAACGTGTTTTATAACTTTCAAAGAGAGGTGTAAGAAAAGGTTTGCAAAATGAGCATTGCTTCAAAAATTGACCGACAGTATGTTTAATTAGAGTAAAACAGATATTACAAAACTCTTTAAGTAAAATGAAATGCAAATTTGAGGGGGGAAATATGGTGCATTCAGTATCATTTTACTCATATGGTAAGTCAACTTCTATTAAATAGATAGTGAACATATTGATTTGTAATGGTGTGAACTTGATACAATTTTTTATTTTTTTCAACTATAACAATAATAAAAGGAACTCCATGAGATAAATTAAGAAACACCCTCTGTTTTCAAATTATAATTAACTTAATAGTCTAAGTATTCAAAGTTCATGTGCTTCAACAATATTTGCTTATTTATAATCTACTATCAGATTTTTTTTTCTTATAGATGGACAGAATTTTCTAGAAGCATGTTTTGGTTAGCTGTGATTTGTGGTGGTTTAATGGTTCTGCATGCTTTTCTCCTCATTGTCCTCAAATTTGGGAAGAGAAATTCTGAGAAGCATAGAATACATGGAGCACTCACATTCCCAAGATTTGAGATATTTCTTATATTTCTTGCTCTACCAAATATTTGCAAGTCCTCTGCTGTCCTTATTCAAGGTAATCTTAATGTTATTATTTGTCAGTTATCACCTAACCACTTTTGTGATCAATAATGTGTGAAACCAAAAATAAAGTTGTGTCAGGTCAGGTTATTAGACATATGCAATATATACTAGTTGTTTCGAACCATTAGTGTGATCAACCACATTATAGAGTGTTTTAGTGGTGTCCCTTGGGGCTATTGTGCCTTCTTTTTCTTCAAATGGATATACTCAAGTATTTGGTCCATATCCAAACCACCTGGTAGTGGTGCTTATTCAGGAAAAATTCTGTTGCACATTCATTTCTTTTATCATCATCCTATGATTCCCTCTTGTAACCAGTAATTGGTATTTGGTGCTATCAGTATTACATGCATCATCTATTTGATTATAGAACATAATTTTAGAAGAGTTAGATTTCACAAGCCATCCTATGGATGCTTGGGTCAAATATCAGTTTAAAATTACTAGATAGGGTTTGAATGTGCCTATTTTTGTTTTGTTTTTGAAAACAAAGTTGGGTATGAAATAGACTTAGATTCAAGAAGGTTGAAGAAATATTTATAGTTAATAGCTTTTAAGAAGAAGGAAATGTTTTATTGAAAATTGAGAAAATTACAGGGTTCTTGACAAAAAAATTATGTTTGTGGTCTTGGAGATACAAAGAAGGAAGATGCCTTTCTTCCTTTTGAAAAAATCTAAATTGATAAGTGAAGAGTTTATGGTTCCTTTTTTCCTTTGGTTGCATGCTACCTATACTAGATATCTTCCCTCTTATGAGTTGAACCCAAAGATAATCCTATTTTTAATTTAATCCCTTCTAATTTGATTTCTCCTTATCTAAATATACAGTTCTTGAGAATATATTCATTTGTTTTGTTGAAAGTTCTCACAAGAAAAGATGGATCTTTATTCTCCATGTTATGGAAAGGATAATGGAAAATTTAGAAAAAGATAACTACAGGAAGATGATTTCATTTAGTTACTTTCATCTTCAGAAGTTCAAAACCTCTATTACACAATTATTAGATTTATTTGTTTATTTTGCATGTATGGCCTTAGGGGGATCTCCTTCAGGAATGGCAGTTGGCATTCTACTGTTGGTTTTTGTGTGTATTGTGCTTCTAGCATTGTTCATGTTCCTCTCTATTGGAATCACATTTGGAAAACTACTTCAATACAAAGAAGTTCATCAAGAAGGTGAGACATTCCACTGGTACCAAGAGCTTGTGAGAGTAACTCTGGGGCCAGGTAAAAGAGGCCAATGGACATGGAAAGAGCAACCTAAATCAGTTTACCTAACCATCTTTGGCCCACTGTTTGAAGACTTAAGAGGCCCTCCAAAGTACATGCTTTCACAGATATCTGGTGGCAGTGGCAACCCTCAGGGTCAAAGAGACCGCATCATTGCCTCTGATGATGAAACAGAAGATGCAGAAGCACCTTTCATCCAAAAGTTGTTTGGAATTCTTAGGATATACTATGTGTTTCTCGAATCCATAAGACGCGTCTCGCTGGGAATTTTGGCAGGTCTCTTTGTTCCAAATCAGTCTTCTAAGAGTCCAGTGATCATTATGCTGTCCATGACTTCATTTCAGCTGTTCTTCATGCTGCTAAAGAAGCCTTTTATAAAGAAAAGGGTTCAGTTAGTGGAGATCATCTCACTCACCTGTGAAGTTGCTTTATTTGCCACTTGTTTAGTCCTCTTGAAGAAGGACTTTTCTGGGAGAGCTGAGACTAGGTGTGGGATTTTCATGCTTGTGCTGTTCCTAGTTGGTTACTGTGCACAGATCATCAATGAATGGTATGCTTTATATGTGCAAACAAAGATGCTGGACCCTGAGGAAAAATCACTCTTAAAGGGTTTGAAAAATGCCTCCATTGGGTTTCTTTTATATTTCATCCCTCAAAAGTGCATCAAAGATTTGGAAAAGAGGTTGCCACAAAGTGGCAATGGGAATGAAGAGCCTAGAGAGATCTCTTTGGGGGGTGAAAGATCAAGGAGGTCAAGTAGCAGGAGCTCAGGAACACCTGATAGAGCATGGTTCAGACAACTAAGGGAAATTGCAAAGGCTAGCTTTGGTAGGGAAAGAAGTGCAAGTGTGAATGACCCTTCTACTAGTGGCACCACTAGATGGAGTGGCTTGTGGGGAAACAAAAGGAGTGGGACCTCATCTTCTGAATTCAAGACAAAATCAGGCTCATTGTACAAAGATTTAGAAGCCATTTTTGCTTCCAAGTGAAATTAATTAAGTCATACAAAGATTTCTATAATTATAAACAATTTGTAGCTTACTGTAATAATTCTATGTGGATTTGCCATCCCTTCCTGTACAATGCTTTTTGGTAATTGTATTTGCATATTATGAAGGTTGCCAGCGCTCCCAACCAGGCCAAAAAAATTTATAACGTGTTACTAATTGGATTTTGATCTTATTTTTTAAAGGTTTAAATTTACTTTTCTTTCGGTAATTTATCCTATAGATTTTTGGTCTAAATAATTAGTCTTTTTTAAAAAAATCTTTTAAAAATGTTCCTAAAATATTTTTGCTTGTTTTAGTTCTTGTTGAAATATCTATTCTTTGTTAAGTTGACAAAAGTGGTTGAAGTAACCAATGTTTGTTGAATTAACGTATTACATGATGATATTATTAAGTGTCATGTCAATCAGATCAAGTTATTATTATTATATTAATAAAATTGTCTTGTCATAAAAATATTACATCAACCAGAATTAAAAAAAAAATTATAAAGACTAAACAAAATAAAATAATTTATTGGGATTGAAAACAAAAGCTATTTTGCATGGACTAAAAAGAAAAAAAAGTAACATATTTACAATAATAAATTAGATATTTAAGTTTTAAAGTAAATGCATAAATATGAAATAGACTTATCTAAAAACTTCAATATGAAATAGACATTTACTAGTAGAAACAGGTTAGACAAGTTAGACCAAGCATTTGTAGGTCTAAGTCCAATCTAGTTCATAATTACACAGTTTGAGTCTAATATGTTTATTTATTAGAGTCAAATTTTAAGATCAAGTCTAATTTGTTTAAATATCTAATGTGACTTAAAAGTCTACTTACATGATTCGCCTTATTTGAAGTTCTACGATGACACTATTATTTTTATTTTTGCAAATTCTCACCATAAAATTGACTCATGGTAAGGATGGCAATAGGATGAGGCACATACAGGGTAAAAATTTTCTCATACCTGCTTGTACTTACACAAATATCTATTAAGTAAATATCCACCAAATTTTTTATATATGTGAGTATCTATGAATATTTGTGGATATTTGTTAAAATATAAAATTTTAAGCAAAAGAAAAAAAAACTGAAAATAAATATTTTTTTAAACAAATATTTATACAAAAAATAATTTTGTAACATATATTTATACGAAAATAAATAATTTTGAAATATATATTTATACTAAAAATAAATTAGAGTAACTTATTTTATATATAAAACTAAATTATATTTTTTTTGTCCCTTATCTTATCGTGAAAATTTGTTTTAATCCTTCATCTTTTAAAATATTCATTTTTGTCCTTTAGTTTTCAAATTTAAGTTAATATTGTGTTTTCCAAACTGATTATTTTCTATTTGGGGATACAATTTTCAACCTTTTTTTTTACTAATTCAAGACATAAAACTTATCTGATTAGATTTACCTATATGAAACTCAATTAATGTTCAATTGAAAAAAAACATAAATATAATGAAAATAACGTAAGAAAATGAAACTCACATCTAAAAAAAAATTTGATATTAGATTTTTTTAATTTTTAATTACTTGTGAGACTCACTTTTCATATAATTTTTATTTTATTTATAACACTTTTTGTTCAAACATTAGTTAGATTATATATTTTTCATTAGATAAATATAATGTGATAAGTTTCACGTTATGAATTAGAAAAAAGAATTTAAAATTATACTCAAAAATTAAAAAAGATCATTATTTTAAAAAAACATCATCAACTTAGATTTAAAAGTTAAAGAAAATTTTACAATGAAATAAAAGACAAAATATATAATGTAGCACTATATAACTATTTTAAATACGCAATTTATAAAAGAATATGCAAATTGAAATAAGCTAACCTAACCTATTTTAATAGATTAATTAGATTTATCTTCCGGGTTGAACCTACCTTTTGACATCCTTAAATTACGATGGTTGCATATATATTTGACTTCCAAAGCATATTACAAACTCTCTTGATATGATACGTGAGACTCTCTTGATAGTTTAGTATTATAGCCTCCTTAAACTAGAAAAGTCAATTACATATGATATGAATATTGCAGTAAAGGTGAGAAAAGAACTAATAATAATAATGGAGAGACATTCCCAAATATCAAATCACACAAGAAGCATAATTACCTGTTTGCATTAGTTTTAATAATATTATTTAAATATTAATTATGTTGATCAAATTGATAATAAACTCATTCATATATATATATATATATATATATATATATATATAAACAAGATTTCGAATTCAAATGAAAAAAAAATGTTGGAAAGAAAGACTTACTAAAAATCACTAGTAAAGTTTCAATAAAATTAGTCACCACTAAAATCATTAGGCAATTTTTTTAATTAACTTTCTTTTATAATAATAAAACATTATTTTTGTTTTATTAACTTTTTAAGAGAGAAGACCTCACCAAAAATTGTTAGTCAAATTTTCTTATACACATTAATCATTGATAAAAGTGGATAAATGTTTCTTACCTTTAACATGAATATCCAAAATATTAACTATTTTCTTAATTAATTTCTTTTTATCATAATAAAATGTTTTTTTTTCTATTTTATTAATAGCACTCTTAGATTTTTATGACCATTAATTATAATTTCGTGAATGAAAAAATAGAAAATTTGTTTGCAAATATTTTTATAAAAAAATCAACAAGTTCATCTCATATTGAATTTTTTTTTTAGTACAATTATAACAACAAAGCTCTAATACAAGACCTTATGTATATTATCCAAACCCTCCACTACTAGACTAACATGTGGTTCTTCATGTCATATTGTATGAACTTTCTTATACATAATAAGGATATTAAGTGTTACTTATTTTAATTTAATGACTTAATTAAAATTATTAATGATTGAGAAATAAATAATTAAAAAATATATTTATATTTATTATAAAAAAATGAGTACTACCAACTAAAAGTGTAAATAACTTTTTCATATATGTATATATATAATTATGCCATTGTTGTTGTGTTCATCACTATTATTATTATCATTGTCTCCTCTCCAATCATTACTATTATAGTTATCATTGTTGTTTCAGTCTTTATTGTTGTCACAATTGTCAGAGTAGATGATAATGGTGGAGGCTGGAGCGACAATAATAACAATGATAATGGTAGAAACCACAACTACTTACATAAATTTTGAAAATAAATTTTTTAATCTCAACCTTTTGTTGAATTTAAAAATTAAGATTGATTATTCTCATATTTGTATTGACTTTTCTTAGTCATAATTAATAAAGTTTTGTTGTTGATTACCTACAAAATGAAGAAAATTATTTCAACATGAATTAATGATGATATTTTATGAATCTTTTATCAATCCAAATATTTTTAGAGATTTTTTTTTAATTTTGTTTATGTCTTTTAGTTGATTTTTTTCTTTATTTTTAAATTAAATTTTAAAAATAACTTGGATGATAATATAATTTGTTTATATTAAATTTAAAATGTAAGCTATATCTTGGAAAATATTTATTTATTATAAATTTTAATTATAAAATAATTTATATATTTAAATTTATTTTTTATTAATTTTAATTATATAAAATAAATAGGTTAAAATACTAGTTAAATTTAAATAAAGAAAAAAATCAGCACTTGGAAGAACTTTTATCATTGTAATCAATGTTAAAGAAAATTGAGAGTTGATTTATGTAGAAATAAAATAGAGGGGTGATTTCAGTTTCATTTTTTTGAAAATATTATGATTTAACCATAGTTTTCAAAATTAGTCAGGAGAAGAGGTCCTATTTTAACTTTAAAAATAAAACTATTTTAGAATTGGTTAAATAGTTCAAAATCAGTATTTAAAAAAAAATTTTTTTTTAATTTTATCTAAAATATTTTTAAGATAAGTAAAATTACATATCTAATAAACATTATTAATAAAAATAAATAATTTTATAAAATTTTATTAATATATTTTTATAAAATATATAATTTTTTACATTTTGATTTTTATAATTTTATATTATATTAATTTGTCAATTTCTTTTTTACTTTACATGTAAACTTATTATTTGTTAAAATTAAAATTTAAGTATGTAAATTTCCCGACCTACACAACAGCGGCCCCTGATCACCAAATATCCCCACATTGACCCGAACCCTAATTTTCCAGTTCCCTTCTTTGGTAACGCCCAAATTCAAGCCCTACTTTTCAAATTTCAACCTTTACCTATTATTTTGTTTTTTGATTGCTAATTACAATTCCAATTTTTGTCCTTTGCTCCTAAACTCGGTGCCACCAAGCAGGAGCAAAATTGAACACCTGTGCTCTGTTTTTGGCTTCCAACACTTGTCCAAAGCCAAAGTGTTCCTCCCCAATTACTCCATCATATATAGACACATTAAGAAATGGGGTCTTTGATGAGTTCACCCAAAAGCAAAGAAGAGATGGAAGCAGTGTTGAACAAGGCCAAGGAGATAGTATCCTCTGCCCCTGTCGTTGTCTTCAGGTTTTATTTCATTTCAATCTAACCTACCTCTTGCTTTATGTTTTCCATTCATCCATCAAATTCTAAGATTTTAAATCATACATTACTGTCCCTATGTTTGGATAAAAATGGAAAAAAGCACTTTTACGAATTCAAATGCACAAAATGAAAGAAAAATAAATTATTCTTTTGGGAGTAATTTAACTGAAATTTGAACATGTGCTGTGTATTGATTTTTGTAATAATTACTTTAAAAATTATTATAATGATTATTTTTATTAGTTCATGGTGTAAAAAATTTACAATAGTGTTGTTGTCTAGACTCTAGTAAGGTCTCAGTGCTGATGTTTGGTATTATGGGATCGTTAGAAATGCTTTTAGGTAGTGGATTTAGACTTATCATATAAATACTTGGATTATAAAATTAAAGTGATTTATCATTTTTTGTTAAGTGCTTTTTAGAAATTTCACACTGAAAACTTATTGAATTAAGTACTTACCGCACAAATTTCATGTGGTGAGATTTTTGTTGGATAAAATGGTAAGCTCAATTAAGTGTGTCTTTTACTAATAAAGTCCAGAATAGTTGGTTAACAGTTGTGAAACATATTGATCAAGTTCCATAGTGTATATAGAAAAGGCTTTGTTGAGATATACATAGTTCACTTAGAAAATCTTTACCCTTAATGAATAGTTTGGTGCACACAAAAATAGTGACCTTCTGTTATTTTTTCATCTAAATAATCCCATCTTGTAATTTGTGTGGTGGCAGTAAGACTTACTGTGGTTACTGCAAGCGGGTCAAAGATCTCCTGAAATCACTAGGGGCAACCTACAAGGTCGTTGAATTGGACACGGAAAGTAAGGGTGCTATGATTACTCTCTCATTTGATTTCATGTTTGGTCCACTTACATCATATCAATTTCTTTTTCTTGGTGGTTATTTGCTTTAAATGCTCTCTTTCAAGCTGATGCAAGGGACTTGCTTTTGTTGTCCTCATTCAGATCATGTCGGGTATTATTAGTATATTGTCCTTTTTTACCTATTAAGCTTTGGAGAAATGTTAGCCATATAATTTCTTACATACTCTTTTTAACATTTTATTTTTAGTTAAAATTTAAATCAATAATAGAAAAAATGTTTAAAATTTACTTAGTAGGAGAGTTTGTCACCTACAGTGATTTTATCTAGCTTAATCAGGATTGTTTTTCATAGATGATATTTGTGATTCTATACTAAAGAAAATGTGTTGCTAGCATTGCTCTACTATAAGTAAACATTTGTTGAAAACTACAAAATCATGAGTGAAACTCATTAAATAAGAAGTGTAAATTTCAGTTAATAGTAAAAAGTATTCGAAAGAGGACACTGCTAGTTTTTCCAGTTAAAGTAACTGGCAGTAACTTGATTGGTTCTGAGCACAGCTCTGTAGCAAATGTAAATGTTATAAAATTGTCTTGAGTGGAGAGTTACTTTCCTTTGAACTTTGCTACTTGCATTTGTGAGATTTGGTTTCTCCAAAGTGAAAGATTCACTTTTTCTTGAGTTATTGATTGAAAAATTAACTGTTACAATTGTGATGATGCGCATGCACATGTATAATGAATTATACAATTATTTAAAACTTAATTGTGAATTTTTTAACCTTTGACTATAACTTCTCACTTTAGTTTTTAAAATGAATCTCTCATTTTAAAAGAGATAAACCTCACATTGTAATGTGGAATATGCAAAAATGAGAAGTCCAAGGAATACTCACTATATCCATAAATTTCTTTACCTTGAAGGTGATGGGGCTGATATTCAATCAGCTTTAGCTGAGTGGACAGGGCTTAGGACCGTGCCCAATGTGTTTATTGGAGGAAAACACATTGGTGGTTGTGACAGTAAGACCATACATACTAATCTTGTTATTGTTTTATTTTCCTTTGTATGCATGTAACATTTTATCTCGTATCTTGTAGATGTTATGGAGAAACACAGAGCAAAACAACTGGTTCCACTTCTCAATGATGCTGGAGCAATCACCAATGACTCTGCTCAACTCTGAATAGCCACAGAATATTTCTTAAATAAGGAGAAAGTGTATGCTACAGTTTCTAGCATTAATTTCTTGGAATATAAATCGCAACAAGCATGTTTAATGTGCTCGAACTATGTGAAAGAGGATCCTATTATCAATATCAAAACATAAAATTGTGTGTGATTATCTAAGTAATTACGTGACCTTCCCATTAAGTTTCATATTTTTGTTTTGAAATAAAATAGGATTTATAAATTTCTTTTGAATATTTGATCTTTAATCGAGTTGAATAAGGTGTTTTCCATAGCCGATCTTATTGGAATAAAGTTTTGTTGTTGTATATAATCTGTATTTCTTTTGAAAATAAATTAAGACTGTTTATGTTTTAGCTATTTATAACTTTGTTCACATCTTTACAAGAGTTAGAAGAGTTTAATTTCATTGAATAAAGGAAATATTTGTTTTTCTAACTTGAAATATCTCTTATTAATTTTTGAGTTTAATAATAATACATTAACAATTTAAAATGTAAAATAATTTTATATTGTCAATGATTTTTAAGATATTTATTATAAAAATTAATAAATTTATCAATGATAAGTTTTGGTTAGATAATATTATAAAATTATTTTATATTATCAGTATAATACCTAATTTTTTCTTAATTTTTTAATTGAAGTTAATGGATATTTTTAACAAGCTTTTTAATGATTTAAAAATGAAAAAGTATTAAATGAAAAATATTTTTAAACTTTTTAAGGTATAAAATATTATATTTTTATTGAATAATCTTAATATAGATGTTAATGGGATCTTAAGTCTATGCATTATTACTCAATTTTTATATCAAATGTTTATTAAAATACGTTATAAAATATTATTTATGTGATTAATTTATTGAACTAAACTGAAAATATAATGTATTAAATAAAAAAGATGAATTTTATAAAAAATTAAATAATTTTTATAAAATTATGAATAAATTAATTGAAAACATTAATTTCTTAATTCCTACTATTTATTAAATGTTATACTGTAAATTATGCACTAATTTTTCAATTAAAACATTTTTATTATTTTTGGTGAGGTACTTTTACTCGTGTGTATAATATTTTTAGTTATCCTGTAGTACAATATTTTTAACTACATGATAATTGACAATTTACTTTTTAGAGATATGTTCAGCTTTATATCAAATTTTTTTTTTTCTTTTTCTTGCACAATCAATACTTTAGTATTTAATATTCTCATGTTGTCTTTGCAACATTTTTAGAACAATGTAGCAAAGGCTTCAATAAATATAACTTCATATGGTTACCCGACATTCTTCAAGAAATTGCCTACGCCTGATACTTCATATTGTCTTTATTTATATTGCATCATTCTTAAATGTTGTGTGACTTGATTTAGAATTGCCTGTGCTTAACTAATTCTTTTAGAATTTATTTAATTTTTAAAGCTATGTTATCCTCAAAACTTTTAGAGACACCAACCTTATGCTAGTCCAAATGATATGGGGATTGAATTTTTTAAATAAGGTCTTTAAGGTTTAACTTTGTAAAAAAAAAAATATGATTGAAAGAGAAGACTCAACTAAAACTTGTTAAATAATTTTTGAGATGAAAGTGATTAAAAAAACAAGTTTGGGAACCATTAAACATCAAACAAATCTTCTAATAATCTTTTTTTTATGACAAAGTTTGTATTTGGATGAAAAATTTTAAAATTTCATAAAATTTGAAATGCTTAAAATTTATATTACTTTAATTTAAATTTCTTTTATTACTTAAATGTTTTGTTAGGATAAATTAATTCAAATTTCTTAAATTTCAAATTATTAATTTGAATATGGTAATTTAATTTCACGATATGTAAAATTTATTTTTTAAATATATTTTAAAAATTGAAATTTTAATGTTAAACATTATAAAAATATACATTAGCCAAATTTTAAATATTTAACAATTCAAAAATAGTTTTAATGTTAGATAATATTTAATAATTCACATATTTTTAAAAATTCTATATTAGTCTCTTAAATTGTATATGTTAGTTCAAAATATTATTTCATACAAGTAGAGTCTAGCTTAATTGGTTAAAAATTATACGTGAGTATTGTAAACTTGGTTGTTGATGTCATTTCTTACTATTTGTTTGTCACATGTCACCAAATTAACCAAATTAAAATAATAAACTTATCGAAGGATCAATTTACTCTAATAAAGACATTTTAAGAAACTAAAATTAAACTTTTTAAACCTAAGAAATCCAACTAAAACCAAAAATTAAAATAGGAAAGTAAAATTTTATTTTAGACTAAATTAAATTATAAAGTAATTTAAAGTATACCAAGTGAGAATTGATAAAATTATATTAATATCTAAATTATTATAGATGCACATTTTAATAGAATTTTCACCTAATTTTTCTTTTTGATAAGTTTGTGTTGATAATTAAATTTTACTTAGTTTTTTTTCGCTATATGAATCTTAAAATAAATATAACAAAGAAATCGATGTCTTAAAAACATTATGATTTTATCCATAGAATTTTTTAAAACTTACTTAATATGTATTTTTTTTTCTTGGAACATTACGAAGAGATTAACATTACATGTATTAATATAATTTGTAGAAGTAAATGTTTATACCAAAATGTAGTAGCATATATCTAAGAGTTTAACATGCATTCGAGGTTATTGTAAAAATAATTATAATATCAATTAATTATAAATTAATTTTTGTAAATTTTTAAAAATTTGTTATAAAAATAAAAATATTTATCATATATAATTAGTGATGTTTAAATGACAATATAAAATTTTTTTAGATTATCAAGGCATGTTAATTTTTTTTTATTATTAATTTTATTTTTTGATAACTAAAATATATCACATGTGAAAGATGCACAAGTCATCATACTAGTATTTAATAGACTTAATTATATTTTTAATCTTATTTATTATAGTTGTTGGATTTTAGTTTTCATGTTTTAATTGTATTAATTGGGTCTCCAACTATTATAATTGAGCAATGTTGATCTCTAAAGTTCTAGTTACACTAAATAGATGTCTAAAGTATCACAACTTAGAGAGAGAACGAACAAAGAGAGAAAAAAGAGAGATAAGAGAAAAAGAGAAAATAGTGTAAAAAGAGGGGAAGGAAAGAGAAGACACAAAAGAGAGAGAAAGAAGAGATATAGATATGAGAGAAGAGGGAGATGAAGTGATAATAAAGAATTTCAAATTTCTACCTTTTGGTGGAATTTAAAATTTTACACTTTTATGTAATTAAAATACTCTAATAAATCACTAGAATTTCAATTTCTTTTTAATTTCTCTATCTAACAACATATTTCATCATGAAGTATTTCAAATTTACTAAAGAAATAAATTACTTTATTAAAATTTCTTATGTCAATTTATTATACTAATTTGGTCAACTTAATAATATGTGATAAATTGTAAGATATGTCACGTCATATGAATGTTTGTCACATTAGTTAAAATTAGCATAATTAATACAACAAAAATCAATAGAATGATCATTATGATTTAACAAAAATATTTTAAGAAATCAAAATAACCTTTTTAACTTAGATAATAAACTAAAACAAAATATGCAGACGAGGAACAAAAATTATATTTTAACCTAAATTTTATAATTTTTAATCATACTTTTACAAATTCTAATAAAAAAATCTAATAGTTTAATTTTAAATGTTTAATTAATAATATTTTTTAATTTATATGTTAAAATTTTTAAAAATATATACAAGATAATACATTGAATATAAATCTTATACAACATATATATATAATAAGATTAGTTTTTAATGTTTAAATATTTAATTATGGTTAAATTATTCTCTTTGATGAAAAGTAAGATTTATATATAACAAATTAACTTATATATTTATAAAAATTTTAAAAATTAAATAAATATTTAATTTTTTTGAGAATTTGTAAGAATAATATTAAATATAATAAAATTTATATTATCTAATAGTAACGAAAAATATATCAATTATTAAAGACATGTGATAATTCAATATATATAGAAGAGACACGGTCTAACACCGTTATCCCATGATTTAATTACTAATGTTAAACAATAAAAAAAATGAATACAATTTTTGAAATATTGTACTTATATATATATATAGAAGAGACATTGTGTGACACCGTTATCCCATGATTTAATTACTAATGTTAAACAATAAAAAAAATGAATACAATTTTTGAAATATTGTACTACTCGTTGGTAATAGTTGAAAACTTTATAAAATGTCTTAAAAGAAAGTAAGTGCAAAATATTCACATGTTTATAAACTCAACATGTACGAGAATTTTAATACAAATTGTTCAAAACATAAGCATCCTATTGATACTCCAAAGGACCAATCTAACTACTCAAGTATTAAAAACATAAATGTAATTAAATTAAAACAACATGTTCAACCCCAACATCACAATCCTATTAGAGTTGACAAAATCCAACAAAAGCAACATAAAAGAAGGTAGCACAAAAACATCACTTGTCACCCTGCACATGCTCATCTTACTTGCAAATGACATTCAACCCAAACAATAACACAAAACAATACAAGAGGAGTGAAAATACATCTCACTACTATCATGGTAATCTCAACAAGGCCGAGTCACACACGCAACCACATAACAACAAACACAAGTACATCACAAACATCCACAATGAATATTATGCACATTTCATAACAACATGCATCCTATGCAATACTTCATATACAAGTGCTACCCACTCTACTTAGAAAAGTAGGCTAAAGGCAACACTGCTAGACTTCATCTATAGAGTTAGTCATACCACACTAGCATGACATCCTCTAGTAGCACATTAGGATCTACTAAGCTTGCACCGTGTGGCTCGATGTGGGATCAAGCATGACAATTAGAGTTTCCGTACCAAGTAGTCCCCAGTAGGTCTAGTGATCCTATTGCTTAACCCATGTATACTTTCTCACACATCGGTTATATTATATGATGAATATCAAAACAATTAATTTTTCGTTAGTTTGTCTTTAAATTGGATCAACAAGGATCATACTAGCCCTCCATAGGTTAGGTACCTCATTTCACAACCCACACAGTAAACATCATCCTCACTCGCTAATAAGCCTAGGTTGCTCACCTGACAAGGGTCATCAGAGTTCCTTTCTTATCACTTAGGAAACAAGTTTGATAACTACTTCTCTTTACTCATGTTCACATATCTCAATCTTCATCTTCATTCTCATAATGCAATATATCCAAATCAAGCTATCTCACAAAAGAACAACATGCAAAAGCTTTTAAAACACACTCCTTTAAGGCTCACACACAAAGGAACCTACTTGCTAAGTTCATCTCTCACTCAATGAGGAACGACAAATGGTAGTTCGCGATTTGCGAATTTTATAATAACCTAACATGAAGAAACTTAATTCATTCTAAGTTCTTTCACACGCACAAGTTTAACACATAAAGGTACACATAAATCATCACTCAATTTCAATCAATTGCATGCAAATTAGAAAACCCCAAATCAAACTCCAAAACCCTTAAACCAAAGGCAGCCATGAAATTTCAATAATTGATAGCAATTAATCAAACAAAACATACAAAAATGACACAAAGACAAAACACTAATCTAAGGGTTTAACCCCCTTCAAAGACCACAAAAAACCATACAAAACATATACAAACGTAGTTTTAGGATTATCACATTACCTATCTTACGTAAAGGAAACCTAAAAATAGGGAGACAATCTCTCTTTGCCTTACCTTGTACGAAAAACAATAAAAAACACAACTTTATGATTTGTCTCGACGTTCCTCCACAAGTTCTCTTTGGTCTATAAACACTTAAAAACTATTAACCTCAAACTAACTTTGATGCTTAAAGACAAGTCAACTTTTTTATTTAATAGGTCAAAACATGTGAGTCAAAACCATTTTTTCTATTTTATTTAATTAAAAACCCATTTTCACCCTGCACATATAATTCTCAAATAAAACTTATTTAATTAATAACATGTCTATAATAATTTAAATAACTTATTAATATATAATAATAATAATAATAATAATAATAATAATAACATAATTACAGAAAATAATAAATAATACAAAAAACTGGGATATTATACCTATCAAATAAATGTTGAAATTAAAAAATTTATTTAAAAATTTCATTAATATATATATATATATATATATCTTTGATATATTCTTTTTAACGATTTATTATAAAATATTATGTTAATTGTATCATTGATGTTTTAGTTAACTTAGCATAATTTTTACAATTTAAAAAATGAAATAGGATATAAAATTGAAAAAAAAGCGCAATAAGATATTTTTATATAATTTATAATTTTAAAAAAGTAATATATTAAAAAGTTGGAAAATATATTAGAAACTAGTTTTAAAATATTATACAATTCTAATAAAAAGATAATATTGTCGTATGAGAATGCTTCAAATAAAAAAATTTCTTAGAATAAAAAAAATGGCAACTAACAATAATAGCTGTTGAATTACAATTAAAAAAAATTAACCTCTAAAATTAAAAGTCACTTAAGTGAAGTGCATATGTTATCTCTTTCAATTGGGATCAATTAAGTTTTAGCAATTTAGGGTTCTTTCCATGTTTGTGAACGTTGCACTCCAACACTTCATATTTGTATTAAAATTAAATGTTTTTTATATAAATTAATTTATTAAAACTCTCTTCTAATATTTTTTCAAAAAAATTAATTTTTAACTTTTATATAAATCAGTTTAAACTTACGAAAAAGTTTTTTCAAAGTAGCGTATATAACAAATCCTTGCCATAAGCTGCATCACACATTCATACATATAATTGACTCACTAAAAAATCAACGTATTCGGTACTTTTGTATATATTTTGCATAATTGATTCGCTTCTTGTCCACTATTACCAATTGACCCATATTTTAATTGGAAGTGACTTGCCACAACTGAATAATAGAGACAAGCACGTGATTCACTTAATGGCTTTTTATTTTAGTGGTTAATTTTTTTAATTATGATTTAATAACTGTTAGTTTTTATTTGTTTATTGCAAGGATTTGTTATATACTCCATTATTATATATGGATGAGTTAGAATAAGGCAATTGTTTTTTTTTTTATCAACAATGAGAATCCTTACTTGTGTTTAATTTTGAGAAGTCAAAATATTATTTAATCTAACTCAAATATAAAATAGAATAATATATATTATTTAATATATTATCTAATACACATAAGATATTAAATAATATAAGAATTATCCACCAACATATTGATTTACATAATAATTAAATTTAAATTTTTTAAATAAAATTTCAAGTTCAAATATGGTAGATAAAAAATGTATTTATAAGAGTTTATCTACCAAGATTGATAAATACTCTTTGCTAATTTCATGACATCCTTAAAAAAAAATATAAAAACTTATCATTTTTTTTCACTTTTATATTTTCTTATATTCGATCATCATATTTTATCCTATCTTACTACGCCAAGAGCCTTTAATTTCATACCGATTTCCTGTATTTCATATCTATTGTTGTTTTAACTTCTTTTTTTTTTTCAAATTTTGTTGTTTTAGAAATTCAAGACCTAGTAAAAAATTTATGCCAATTTATGCCAATTATATCCTCGCTCAATCATTATATTCACGTATAATCTTTTTATCTTATTAATACTTTTTTCCCTTCTTTCTATTACATTAATCAAACATTTCTTAATATGTGTGCTAAATCTTAAACAACAATAATTTTAAATTTTTAAAATAAAGAAATTACTTATTTATCTAATAATAATAAAATTTTAACTTAAAATCATGTACATACTTATTAAATCCCCTACTGCTAAGCCAACTTAGTGGATTGTGAAAAAATTAGTTTTTACCTTATATATTTAGTGTATAAGTTAGAACATGTTAAATTCATTCTCATAAATACTTTTTATTACTTAAAATTTAAATATTAAGTATTTTTTCTTTAAAATGTAATGAATATCTTCTTTTAAAATTATATTTCTATTTCCTTCACCTATACATTCGATATATGAGATAAAAAATTACTACTAAACTGTCTACAATAAAAGTGAAAACACTTGAATTTTATATACGACAATAGTTTAAAATATAGTTTAACGATTATATTATAAATTTTCATGTTAAAATATAGACTAAAATATTCAGTTTAAAATAATTAATAGTTGCAAATTTTTATTATGATTACTAATACTTGTATACTTCACTTTAATAATTTATATTTATTTATTTATAAATAATTTTTATTAAAAATATGATTTTATAATATATTTTATTGAATTTTATAATAATATCTCTATTAAAATTTTAAAATATATACTTTAATATGTTTATATTTTTTATTGTTTTATCATATAATACACATTAATATATTAATATTTTACAAAATTAAGGATAGGAATAGTTTGTCAATAATAAAAAAAAAAAGACAGAACGTAACTTTAGTTTTTAATTGTTTTTATTTTTATGATATTCTCTTTTCTTATAAAATAAAATAAAAACGAAAACAATATTAGAGCTTATAATCAGGTACATCCTATGTAAACTTTCACCACTTTTAATACTATTCTTTAATATTTAATTCTAACTTTAAATTCTAATTTTATTATATAAATTATTAAGATAAAATTTTAATTTTAATTAAACAACTGACACCAAAACAAATTAAGGATCATCGAAGTATTGTTATTTGTGCATTTGTGCACAAAAATATGTTATACGTAATCCATGCGATTCTTTTTTGGGGAAGCATAATATCTCGTGATGTTATCAGGGGAAAGCGTGTAGCTATTCACATGTCATGTTTGAGTTTTGAAATTAAATTTGGCAATTTTTTAAAAACAACTTTATGTTATATTTCATATGGTTCGTAATTTGATTTCTTATTTAAAAAATATTATTTTGTATAATATATATTATATTTTAAAATAATAATTATTAAAAATATATATTATAAAATATATTTAATTAAAATTTTATATTTTTTTATTTCACTATATATATATATATTAAAATTCACACCTTACTCTAGGAAGACAAATTTATCCGATTTTATGTCATATTCTGAGTATTAATAAGTTAGATTCTTATTTAAATAAATATCTAGTAAAAAATTTGCATAAAATAAGTAAATACAAAACTATCCTCAAAGACAAAATGTCCCATATTACATTTATATTATTATTTAATTATATATTTTTTTATGTACGATAAATTTATTAATTTTCATTATAATTATTTTAAAATATAAAAATGTCTAGTCATTTTTAATATGATTTATAATTAATTCAAAATATAAAAATATTAATATAATATCAGCTTATAAACTTTCCTAATACTATTTTATAAAAAATTAAATGAAAGGATAAATACATTTAATATTTTCATAAGAATATTTAATATTTTACCATATAAAATAATAAAATAAATAAGATATATATCTAAAAATCTTTCCATTTACCATCGGTGAAAATTAAATTCATTATTTATTAGTATTAGAAAAGAATATTAATGTACAACGGAATCAATTCTAACATGAGAAACGCTAATAATATATTTTCTATAATTTTAATAAATTTTAATTAATAATAAAATAAAATATATTAAAAAAGTTAAATATGAATTATTAATATTTTTTAAAATTATTTTTTTTACAGTTTCATTAAATACGTAGACGAAGTGATATCAAATTTAAATATTAAATATTAAATATTAAATATTAAATATAAAATATTAAATATAAAAATATTAATACCGTGTTGATTGGAGGGATAAAATAATGAAAGGAAAAACTATGGTAGGCAATGATTGTGTGAAGGTAAACAGAATTACCTCATTACACCTGTCTAGCAACAAACTGGAAGTATTTCTGGAGGACAGGAAAAATGAAGTTTGTTTGGCAGTTATCATAAATGGAACCATTTTGAGAGGGGCAAGGGACAGCAACGCAATACCATTCTTCCCTGTCTTCAACTTCCATTCCATTCACTTCTCTATTTATCTACCCTGGTTCACTTCCCTGGCCACCAAATCATCATGGCACAAGCGCAAGCTCTCTTCTCTACCTTCACTCCTCGCCTTCCCTCTCCCAACCTCCCCCTCCAACGTCGTTTCTTTTCCCCTCCAATTTCCCCCCTCACCTTCCGCGCCGCTAACGTCGCCGTATCCTCCAATGCCGTCACGTCCATTCAGCCCGTCTCTCAGGTCAATACTTTTTTTTTTTTTCGTTTTTCTCGGTTTTATTAATTAACATTTTAAACGCGATACCAGCTGATTGAGTCGTTAATTGCCGGCGTGGACTTAACGGAAGAGGAGGCGGAAGCGTGTCTGGACTTGTTGCTCGAAGAAGCCAACGAGGCGTTAATTAGCGCAGTTCTCGTGCTTCTCAGAGCCAAAGGAGAGACTTATGAAGAAGTAAGTGTTGTGTATATTTCTGGTTTTTATTGTTTCTTCCTAATTTATTCTCTTTTTGAACACAATCCTATTCGAATTAAACTCTTCATCGCGAGGGCGTGATGATTTAATTTTTATTTTTGTGGATGTTTAGATTGTGGGATTGGCGAGGGCGATGATCAATCATGCGACGAAGGTTGAGGGTTTGGTTGATGTGGTTGACATTGTAGGAACCGGAGGGGACGGTGCCAACACGGTCAACATTTCCACCGGTTCTTCTATTCTTGCTGCGGCTTGCGGTGCCAAAGTTGCAAAGGTTTGTGTTATTACTAATGCGTGCGTGCAAGTGTGTGAATTGAATTGAAATGAGGTGGTTGAAACTATTAGATATGAAATCTATAGATTTTAATCAATTAAATAAACGATGGTGTGTTGCAGCAAGGAAACCGTTCCAGTTCCTCTGCTTGTGGAAGTGCTGACGTATTAGAAGCGTTGGGAGTGGTTATCGACTTAGGCCCTCAGGTTGGTGCAAATTTCATTAACAATGCTGTCTTCTGAAATGCAGGTTGCTTAGTACTGTGGTGTATTTCTGGTTAATTGTAGACAATAGAAAATAACGACGTGATAAGTGATGTAAAGGAAAAATAAGAGATAGATAAGGAAGAAAATGAGGTGAGAATGGAATTGAAGAGAAAGCGAATGAATGTTTGTTAAAGCTGTAGAAAATAGAGCACTCATATTCGTACACTCCAAAATATGGGTGTATGGATGGAACAAAGATAAAAAGGAAACAGAAGAGGGATAACGTGACATATGTGATAAGTGAGATGATGGAAAAGGAAGAGAGTGATAGGAAGAAAATGAGGTTGAAAATGAAATAGAAGGGAAAGTGGGTGTATGTTTATATTTTTTGTAGAATAGTAGTGGTGACTCATGAACTTGTTTATTTTGCCTTCATATGTAAAGGAGGCTGGCCAGTTAGGCTCTAACATAAACAATGTTCGTTAATATGCATTTTTATGTATGTTAACTATATATTTTAAGTTAGTTTGTGTTTGAGTGTCTTCCATTAATAAAATTTATTGGGCAGAAATTGTTATTGATCGATGCATTTGGTGATTTGTTTTTCTGTTCTGGCAAATTAGGGGATAAAGAAATGTGTGAATGAAGCTGGAATTGGGTTTATGATGTCTCCAAAGTATCACCCAGCAATGCAGATTGTCAGGCCTGTAAGAAAGAAGCTAAAGATAAAAACTGTATTCAATATATTGGGTCCAATGTTGAATCCAGCACAGGCACCTTATGCTGTTGTGGGAGTATACACAGAGGACTTGGTAAGTTTCGTAATACAGATTTGATCTCGGTAATGTATTCAAATAATCTTACTACTCTATATCATTTACATGCAGTGTGATCTTTGAGAGTATTTTGAAAGTGAAAATTTTAAGTTAAGGGTAGAGTATCTAAAGAAAGGAAAAAAATATAGAAATTCTATTTGCTAATGTTTTCAGTGTGAAGATTGATAATTGTGAAAGCAGGTTGGATTTTGAAGTAATTGGTTTACGTTGAAATTCTATGGACAAGTTCAATCCTTTTCTGTAGTATCAACCTATTTTAGTCTTTTTATTCCATTAATATTGGTATGTGAAGTAACTGAGCTCTGTCTCCTGGTTTTTTCCTCCACAATTTTTTTATTTATATGATTATATCCTTCGAAAGATCTCTATCTATGATCAATTGATTGAATAATTCATCCCTATGGATTTCTGCTCAGATTAAAACTTTTAAATTGCCTAAAACCATCCTGTTTTGCTGAAGAGATTGTACAACAAATTGAATTTTACATATTTTATTGGGGAATTGTATTTGGCAAATGAACATTGTGGATTACGCAGTTTTTCATACACTAATTCCATAAACACTTGCTTTTGCTTCTTACTTTTGTATCTTTTCCTTGGAAAAAAAGATAGAGGCTAAATGGTTGAGGATCTAATTGCTTATGCCTTTCTCTATCTATGTCATCCCTAATAAGTTATTTGTGTCTTATGGATAGGTCTCCAAAATGGCTAAAGCACTCAATAGATTTGGCATGAAAAGAGCTTTAGTTGTCCACTCTGAAGGTTTGGATGAAATGAGTCCTCTTGGTAAGATCACTTGCTTGTGTTGCATCTGGAATTTTTTTTTAAAGATATAGCTATCTAAGGCCCAGATTAGATAAACTTCTCCACAAGAGCTTATAGGAGAAGAAATAGGAAGGTAAAATGAATCAAACTTCTCTTATAAATTAAAATCATGTGCTTCAAGTTCAAGTTTTGAAGAAGTTAGATGAGAGAGTTTTGGAAAAAGTTATGATGAATAATTTAATTTTAACTTTTAAGAGATGTTTGATGCATTTTACCTCCTTATTTTCTCCTCTTACAAGTGCTTGTTGAGAACTTTATCCAGACTAGGTTAAATCTGATTGGAATAGTATGTTCTGACCTCTTTGTGTGCATTACATACAGGACCTGGTTTAGTGCTTGATGTTACTCCAGACAGGGTCGATAAATTCTCATTTGATCCATGTAAGCATGGTTTTATCTGTTTCTGTTATGAAGTAAATTAATATTGCTCGCATGCTACTAATTGATTGCTATAATGGACCTTTTATTGGATATGTATACTTGAATGCACTCTTTATATCAGATTGTTTATTGGAACAGTGGAGTTTGGCATTCCCCGGTGTACTATTGAAAGCTTAAGAGGTGGTGGTCCAGAATACAATGCAGAGGTTCTGAAACGTGTTCTAGGTGGAGAGAGTGGGCCTATTGCAGATGCTTTTGTGAGTATCTTTCTTTTAAAAATGTTTCAAGTATCTGAAAGGATGATATCTTTATGTAAGTCATGGGAAGGTGCTGGCCTTGGAATGAAAAATATAAATGATGCCTTCAATTAACTTCAGCTAGGGGTTTATGAAAATTTTTGGTTGAGATGGAACCTGTTCCCTTCTATCCCTTAGTTTTTACCCTGTTACTTTCAAATTCTGTGCACATTATTTTGATTCCAACCTTCATATTTGTTATGGGCGTATGTATGGCTCTGAATTGAAGAAAGGAAAGATACCATGGAATCATGTCAATAGACCTACCTTGATAGCTTTTTTTTTTCTTCTTTTTAATATTTTTTTTCCAGCATAGAACGTTTTGCATCTTAACCAGATGAAAGTTGTCCTGTTGATGAAATACGAACAGCAGCTGTTTGTGTCTATACTTCTCCGTCACCCCTAATTAGAAGATCTCTTGCTTCTTTAGAGTGCTATTTTACTGAAATCCATTTTAGAGGCAGTCTCTATTGTTCTTTTTATATCAATTTGTCAGTGAAATACCAAATTCACATTATCTCCTGCTTAATATTTTGATGCTTGTCTCACTTCATATGAATGCACTAGCCTCTTAAGATGTATTTTGATTATTTTGTATAAAAAAATGGTCAGATTCTCAATGCAGCAGCGGCTCTCTTGGTCAGTGGCCGCGTAAGGAACCTAGCTGAAGGGGTGTTTGTGGCGCGGGAAACGCAACAATCAGGAAAGGCTCTTAGAACTCTCAATCTGTGGAAGGATATCTCAAATGTAAGTTAAGTTGGGTACTGCCCTTACTCCTTCAATTGCAATCTTGTGTTAGCTAACTTTCTTCTGCCCCTTTTGTTATTATTGCAGAAAATCAAAGATGATGAGGGCATTGATGCCTGAATCGTTTATGTGACTCAAACCTGAGTTTGTAAGAGGAGCTTGATTCAAATAGGAGGAGCTTGGAAGACCTCATACAATACATGTATTACTGAAGTGAAGAGATGTAAAAAAATAATGTAATTTAATATCTGTTGTATAAGTATTTATCCTTCAGTACTGTGCAAAATGATTTTAGAATAGGAAAGGACCAGAAATTGTTTTTGTTAGTAATAAAAGTGGCATAGGAAATGGATTTTCAATAAAATAAAAAACTAAATAAAGAGATTTAGGATTTGATGTTAGATTTCATGGTCAAGACGTGATTGCTAATAAAGCATGTGTTTGAAAATACGTTAGACATCGTTGACGTGATTCAGAATGCAACTAAATGCATATTTGGTTGAGCGTTAAATTCAATCGGATCCATGTCTGTGAGAAGAATAAGTGAGTAGCTTCTGCTAATTTAGACATTGGACCTGGTGAGTGGGGATGGATCTGCGTATTTAATTTCTTTTTAATATAATAGTTATTTTCATTATTTTTGACGTGATTTTACACTAAATGAGTTGTGGTATGGAAACTAAACATGCACTGAAACAGATATTGTCTTGATCTTGTGGGTGGAATTGTTGCAGAGTAGTTGGTGTGTTTTCTTTATACTATTTGAATAATTTTGTTCTCTGGAAAGAAGGGAAAGAGAGAAGGTGTTGTTCCTCCTTTTACTAGATTGGAAGCTGTTAACAGGAAGAAATAAAGCAAAACGATGGGCTCCGTGTAAAATCTGCTATGTCCTAAATTGGGAGGAAGAGATGGTCGGACCAAGTTTTGTGTTCAGTTTGATGAAAATATCTTTATTTGTTATATTGGCGTGATAACTGTGTTCTGTACCACTGTTGAAAATTTATAATCTATAATTTTTTATATTAATATTTTTAATGTATTTTTTAATTTTATATAAGTATATATTAGTAAATATGTATGTGAAAATAATTATAAATAGTGATATATATTCAAATAATTTTATACATATACATGTTTGTTTTAAAATTTATTATCTTTATAAATAAAGTAAATTATACTTTTATCCCTGAGAGAAATATTACAATATTTTTTATTATTATGTTTGAATTTAAAATTTGATTTATTTAATTTAATATTATTAAAAAAAATTACATGTTAAAAATATTATATTTTCTCGTTTCTTATAATAAAATATATAATTTTATTTATTTAACTTAACATCATTAGAAAATATTTATTATGAGATTTTAAAATATATATTTAATATATATACTAAAATATTATATTTCAATTTATTTTTAAAGATAAAATCCTTGCTTGAGATATATTAAAAAATAAGTTATATTACAATAAATTAAAATTAATGAATTAAAATAAAATAATATATTAAAATTAAATTATACATATTTTTAAAAGTACAAAATGAAAAAAAATTAGTTAATTAAAAAATAAAATAATATTAAAAATAATAATAACCACGACTCATTATTATTAAAAATAAATTATATATAATTACCTTATTTATATAAAATAATAAATAAGTTATTTGATTCAGCTTCACACCTAAAAATAGTCAGATTATTTTTAGAATAGTCAAATTATTTTTAGATTCAATTAGATTTAGATGGTCATCAGATCAAATTAGTCTTAAATTTTTTATTAAAAAAAATTTTTAAAAATTCTAGGATAAAAAAAAATGAATTTGGTATTTTTAATTAAGGTCACTGTTGAGTAAGATTTTAAGATCTTACCTCTTAAATTTTGAGTGACCAAAAAAACTGACTCCCAAATGTTTAGACAAAGGAGTAATATCCAAATGAACAGAGTTTCAAACCAAAATCAAATACATAACTATAAACCAAAACCAGCACCACAACAACATAAAACAACACCATGACAGCAGCAAAACAGCCCCAAAACAACACCATTACAACCCCAAAATAACACCATAATAGTAGCATAAACCATCATTATAACAGCACCAAAACAGCGACACAACAGCAGTAATTTTACTGTAAAAGGCAACAACAATCATTCCAAAGTTAGACACATAATACATTAATGTAATGAATAACAACAGTAATAATAGAACTTATCACAGTGTCATCTACACCTTAAGTTTCGTATTAGTTTAATTGTGCATTTTTTTTCTTTTTAGTTTAAATACTTAAATAGTCTAGTTTAAGCTTGGTAAATAAGTAAGTTCTAGTCACATAAACAATAATTTTTATTATATGATTATTTTTTGAAATACTAATTTCCTGTGAATGAATTTTAGTTTTAGTAGCGACCAGACAATATTTTATCGTCATGATTGGCTTGTGAATCATGGAAATGGATGGGCACATTATCTTTCCATGATAGGAAGACCTAAACCTAATTCTTTTCTCCCTTGATCTTAATTGAATTGATTTAATTATTTCTCATTGTGTACAAGGGTCTGAATTTTGTAAATTGATGTATCACTTACCTTGAATTTTGATTGGTTGTCTTGGAAACTTGGAAAAATAGAAGGAAAGACAAAATAAAACACTTTGTCATAAAGGGTAAGAATTTGGGTCAAGAGGTGAATACTAATGATAGAGACTTAGGCTTAGCTTATTGATCAATTTTTTTAGTTAAATTAGATTAAGTGTCTTCTCTTATTTATTTTAAACTCGATCTTGTTAAAATTAATAAAATACTTTTTGAGAAAAACTTTTGATTTGATTGACAATCTTTGAGAACTTTATCAAGCATATGGTAAGACTTGATGATAAAGAGTAAACACACCCTAAACACTTGAGTGATTCATTTGTGAGAAGACAGAATTAAAAATCTTGTGAAGCACTTTAACTCTCTCTTTACTTGATGGTTTTAAATAGTTTGAATTAACACACTACATGACAATAATTGGGTATTTGATGTATTAAGAGTTGGATATTACAAACATGTATTTAGATTCAATTCTTTTGAATGAATTGATCAATTAGAACTTGCACCTGCATTAATTGAACCCAATCTCTTTTCTAGTTTTTATGTTTGCCTAGGACGAAGCATAATTCTAAGTTTAGGATTTTGTGATAAACTAATATTCATATTTGATAAATTTATATACATAAATTTGATAGAAAAAACAAAATAAAAGGTAAAAGCATTATTATATAGATAACTTTTTACATTGTTAAAAATAACTTTTTATATTAGTTGTATGTCTAATATAGATACTAATGATGTAGAATATGACAACTTTTTACATTAATCATTGAGTCAATGTAAAAAAAATACTTTTACATTGGTTATGTTTATACTTATTGTAAAACGTGCAACAATTCCCTCTCCCTTCACATTTGTGCCAATTCTTGATATAGGATCAAAGAACTTCCTAGTACAGTTTACACTAGGACACTTTACATTAAGTTGTATTTGGTTAGGAGTGTAGTCAAAGAAGAAGAGGAACTTAATATAGTTTCTGGTTAGGAGTAAAAGACAAAATTAACTCCAACAATGAAAACAAAATTGCACCTATGTCTTCACAAAAACAACCACAACAGTAGAAAGCCTAATAGGCAAGCCATAAATGCACATATCCTTAGGGTCTTAAAACTAATTTTTACACTAATGAAGAATCGTTAAAACCTTAGTAAAGTAGACATAGAATAATATAAATTTTGTTACGCACCTTAAACTTTGTAAATATTAATTTTAATTAATTTTTGTGAATTTTTTTTCATAAAGATAATAAAAACTTAAAAAATTTAGCCTCAACATTTAAAATCCCAAAAATAGGCTTAGTGTTATAAATGTAGCATTAGATCTATACAAAATAGTATGAGCTTATAGGATAGGCTGAATTGGGCTCCCAAAACAGTGGCTTAAATAGAATCAGACCAAGTGGAGTCTATGAAAAAGTTCTGAAAACAACCGAGCATATTTAGTCCAATATTATTTTTTACCTTTTAAAATTCACATACATTTAGGCAAAAAAGGGGGGCTAAAGTGACTCGACTCGGTGTGCCACCAGGCAAAAAAAAAAAAAAAAACAGATAACCCCATATGTAATTTAGTCTGACCTACCCTATCTTTTACCTCTTGGCTAGCTATGCCAAGTCAAATAACCCATTTTGATAGCTCTATGTAGCATGTACAAAGGTCTTGGAAGTCTCGATGTTTATCACTAAAAAATGCTAAGCCAAATGTTGTAATGCAAGAAATATACGACTCATCAACACTTGAAACACTCTACCGAAGAGAAATGTTGGAATCAACGCTAGTACCCCCTAAAGGCACATCTTCTGGTAGCATTTGAAATGCCTAAACCACGCTTAAAACATAAACCAACATATCTTTTATTTGAGTCCAATGCTTAAAACGTTGACTCTCAATTTTAAGCATTGGCAAAAAAAAATAATTGGAATGTTGTAGCAAGTGTTGGGAACATTAGGTGCGATGGGTAATATAAAGCTAAAAATGAGCCCAATATAGAGAGACATCTTCACTCTCAAAAAACCTAACTCTCACTTCGCCCATTGAAGATTTGAGCCTTGAGAGAAGATCTTTAAGGATTCAATACAATCATTCACCTCCATTATTATCTTTTTCTCTATTCTTTATTTTTATTCATATTTTACCATATTCCCTTAGGTTAAAGGTTGATGAACACTATGGGAATCCTCTATAATTGAATTTTTTCTATTTAATATAAGTTTTATTCATGAAATTGAGTTATCCTCTTTATTTTTAATGCTTCCTCTTGATTGGTCATTAGTTGGATGATTTCAAGTCGTAATTATAATGAGAAATCCTGTAAATGCAATTGAACTTGAGTTAGATTATCTTATCATAAGATGTGTCTAGAAATAGAATTTCCTAATGCGTGGGTTGTTTCATATTTCCGAACTTAATACTTGAGTTAAATTCTTTTATATCTTCGAGATTAAAGCATTGAGATTAATTGAAATTGGCTTTGAGTAAAGAAATTAGGTTTAACTTAATTTAGTAAATACAAACTTTAATATTTGTGAATGAACTTGCATTGGATTGAGTAAAATGATAAGATGATAGTGAAGATATTCAAACTCTAAGAATCTTCATAATCAATTATTCACATTAAAAAACTAAAAAAGAAGTAGAAATAAAGTAATTTATTAGGTCGTTAATCATTTTATTGTCCTTGATTATTTTTCATCTCATTACCTTGTTTATTCAAAGAATAACAAATTTGTAGAACTGGTTATAATCATAATATCTATGGGAATGATATTTGTACTTATAAATTTTTTATTTATACAACCAATACACTTGCCAATAGTCTTAATAAGTTTTTAACCCTTTGTGGAGGGTTATGTAGTAATACCAATTTGATCAAGATGTTACTATTTTGAACATCATCATCATCATTATTATTATTATTATTTGTATATTTTATATATTCTTTGATGATGAAGGCTATGGTGGACTATTGCATCATGTGGTTTATGGTAGATTATTATATTAACCTTTAGATTTATTAATAAAATATTTATCGATATAGATGACTTCATTGTAACTTTTTTTATATTTCTTTTATGGTATTTATTATTACACAAATTTGCCTTGTACATGAAAGGTCCTTCATTGTTAAAAAATTATAATGTGTATCTTAAAAATTTTCAACCATTAGTCTAAAATGGTGTCACCCAATATAAAAAACCAAAACAAAAAAGAAATTCACAATAAACCTCCAACTTCAACACCTAAGCTCTACACTCTCAACTCAAATCAGAACAAAAACACTCAAAAGGCCAAAATCTACAATCCAACAGAAAAACCAATTGAAAAAGAAAAGAAAATTCTCCATTATCGACAAGTTGTTACACCTGGCAATGAACCACCAAAAGAATAAAAAAAATACTATGTTTTATCTCTTTCGATATCATCGAAAACACCAACCTGACGCACTCCTAACCAACCTTCACCATGTGCCAACAACATATCAACTTCTATTCCTTCTGCCCTCTACTTGATCTGGCACAGTACCCACCATCACCATTACTCCTTTGCAACTTCAAGAGAAGAAAAACAAAATAAAAAATGGGAGAAGAGAAGAGAATGAGAATAGATAAAAAGAAAAAAATGGGCTATAATGTCCATTTATATTTTTAAAAAATAAAATCAAATGTAATTTCTTACATAAGTGATCCACCCTAAACCACATGAGTGACTATTCCATGGGAGCACTCGTCTCTTTGACTATTTGAAATTTTCATTGATTTCTTTTTCTTTTTATTGTGCATGCAAGGTAAAAATGTTGAAAAACTTCTCTGTGATCTAGATTGTCTTGCTTTGAGATGTATTTAGAAATAGAACTACTTGATGCACGCATTATTTAGGATTCTTGAACTTAATACTTGAGTTAAATTCTTATATATCTAAGAGAATAAAGCATTGAAATTAATTGAAATTGACTTTGAGCAAAGAAATTAGGCCTAACCTAATTTAGTAAATTCAAACTTCAATATTTGTGAATGAACTTTTGTTGGGATTGAGTGAAATTATAAATGGATATGGAGGGATTCAAACCATAAACATCTTCATAACCAATTATTCACATTAAAAAAAATTAAAAAAAGATATAAAGTACTTTATTTGGATGTTAATCATTTTATTGTCCTTGATCGTTTGTTATCTCATTATCTTGTGTATTTAAATAATAACAAATTGCTACAATCAGGTATAACCATAATATCTACGAGAACGATATTTGTACTTATCAATTTCTTATTTGTACAACCAATACACTTGCCAATAGTCTTAATAAGTTTTTGATCATTTTGTGAAGGGTTGTGTAGTAATACAACTTTGACCAAGATGTTACTATTTTGAACTTTTTTTTGTTTTTGTATATTTCATATTTTCTTTTATTATTTGAAAATATCTTTGATTTTTTCTTTTTACTGTACATGCAAAGTAAAAGTGTTGCAAAACTTCTCTTCAATCTAGAGAGAGAGAACAACAAAAACCAATAGAAAGATAACTACAAACAAAAAGAAAGAAAAATAAAACAAAAGTGTGACATCCTTCTACCCCGAATACTTAAATTAAATTAATAAGATAAATAAAATGAAGATAGGGTAATAGTTAAAACCAAAAAGCACAATTTGTATTAAGGATAAAAGGTTCACATAGTAATTAAAAGGTATTAAAAGGTAGGCACAAAGTTTTCAAGGAGGTTTTAGATCTAAACATTATAATTGAGAAAACTAAACTTATCATCATCTTTAAAATAAGTCATTCAAACATCAAGGCATAGAGCAACTATTCTAACTTCTAGAACCCCAATGTCACACTAATCAGAGCAAGACCCCGCCTTTTCAAAACTTGGCACCATGAGTGTCCTCAACGTTACCTAAAAGAAAACAACAAGAGAAAGTACAATGAGAAATCACATTCAATCATATATAAAGGCAGATAATGCCTAAAATCCCACTCATTATCGTACTCAAATACTAATAGTTAACAGATGCTCATATATCAATCACATTTCATTCATTCAAAATCAATCACAGTCCATTCATGTTTACAAAATGCACATACTTGCACAATGCATATGCTCATCACCACACCTAAGAGTCTCGAGTCGGAACTCCATACCATGGGCGAACCTCCTCCCCTTAGTTATCACTAATGATGGCCACACCGTTAAACACCCCGTATGGGCTGGTGTGTCGCACAGTTAAACACCACCTATGGCCCATGCGAAGACATTCCACACAACCGTTAAACACCAACTATGGCCGGCGTGCAGCATGGTTAAACACTACCTATGGCCCATGCATATGATTGTCCCCCATCATTAGTCCCCCTGTTAACACCACATATGGCCAGGGTATTATAGCCACGTTTGGTTTCTCATGTTCATGCTCAATGCATTCTCATCCACACTCTTATTCTCATGATTTATTTATACATCATTCGCACAGTCCACAATCATACCCAACCATATTAATTTAACCATCATCATTATAAATCATTTATCAAAAAGCACAGAAACCCACATAAAACACTATTGAATTTCACCTAATTTCATCATTGCACACAAGAGTCTCAGATCATGAACAACCATAAACAATCACAAGAATCAAGTAATTAGGACAATTAACCATACGATTTCCCAACAAAAATCACGTTAGGACAAGACATTAATCAGACCACAGAATATATTGAAAAATTCCTTTTTACCGATTAAAATATTTTTAGAACATAATAATCAAACAAAATTGAGAATTTAGATCTTAGAGGGACTTAGGGATTGCCCTCACTACTCGTACCTTTCCACATTCATATATGACCGAACCAATCTCCCCCGTACCTTATTTTACATACTCCATCTTTCTTATTCTTTTAACCTCTCATGTATATTTTCTCTCTTCTCTTTTTTTATAAAAATTAATAAATATTACCATAATTTCATTCCTTATATTTTTTTATACATAATTTCATTCTTTATATTTAATAGAAGGTGTGAATTAATATGTTAAAATATATTTTTCACTTTACAATTTATGTAATAAAATATTATTTGTTGCAATTTATAATTTTTAGTGATACTTTATTCAACAAATACCAATTTATGGTGTTCATTTTTTGTGAACACCTGATGGTAATTGATTTTTAAGGTATTTTTTATTTTTTTTATTGTAATAGACATTGTACTTTTAAGATACAATTTAATTTGTATTGTTTTAAATTTTACTAAAAATACTTTTTAGAACAAACAAATATATATTTAAAAAATAATTTATAAAATTATGAATTTTTTTTTTTAAAACATAGTTGCTGAAATTACTTTCAGAATTAAATATATATTTTGAAGTAGAAATATTTAAGTGATATAAATATCATTCGATAACAAGAAGATAAGAAGCTCACACGTAATTTGTTCATGTTACGATATGGTCTCTGGCCCATACCAAAGATAAACCTCGAAACTACACAAGAAATTAAAAAAAAAAATACAAAGAAGACTCAACCAATGTGTCATGAAAATAGTGAAATGAGAGAAGACTCAACCAAAAAATTGAAGAACCAAATTTCACCAATAAATAACTATATTTTCTACCGTTAATAATTTTTTTAATTCATTATTGTTATTTATTTATTAAATTAAAAAAAAATACTTTTTCTATTTTTACATAACTGTCGTTATATAATTTTTTTTCCAACCTTAACTCCGCTATATTATTATATGTCTTTTACATGAGCTTTCATAATTTTATCGGTAAAAAATAATGATATTAAATTTTTTTTATAAGTATAATAATATAAGAATAAATAGTACAATAATATATGCATCATAATTTTTTATATTATAATTTCACTACAAATTGTTATATATGATAATTTATTAATTTTTATAATAATTATTTTTAAAATTATACAATAAATAATTTTTAATTGATTAACAAAATAAAATCATAAATATTTTTTTTACCATAAAATTGTAAATAGTACAAAAAATAATTTCATTGGTAATGTAAAATTATAAATACTTTTTGATAGAAACTCAATCAACAAAGACAAATACCATCTGCATGACATTGGATGTCCCCATGACTAGGTCCAAAACCAAAATGAGTAAACAATCTTTGCAAAGCCTGAGTTTGGGAATTAAGGAGAATATAGAGCCAAGAGAGTGAGAAGTTGTACCAAAATGGGTCACTTTATTGCAAGTTGACGAAGAATGAAGTCCATTTCAAAGACCACAAATAAAGTGTCATGTAATTTGGACTAAATAGTTAATTATGATTTGTTTATATATATTTTCGCATAATAATTCTGTTTAGATAAGAGATTTTTGACTGAGATTTTAGATAGAGATTTTTTTATTGATTTTAGATAGAAATTTTTTTATTGAGATTTTAGATAAAGATTTTTTATTGGTTAATATTTTATGCCAATTAAAATATTATTGGACTTTAACTTCTGTGCTGCCTAGCTAAACTTATAAATAAGGTCTTATAATCAATCTAAATATAGAATTTGGAATTTAATGAAATTTGTGTTTTCTCTTTTTGAGAATTAAGAACTTTTTTATAACGTAGGTTCTATGGGCGTTTAAGGTCAAGTTTTCTCTTTCACTAAGTCACGCTTTGATAACTTTGGTTCTATCGACAGATCGCGGTTAGGGTGAAGTTTCCCTTTCTGATCCATTAAGATTGTATCTTTAACTAGGCTCTGATACCAAATGATACGATCTTAATGGATCAAAAAGGAATCGCCCTAAAAATAGGTGAAGGGGAACTTGATCTTAACCGCAACCTGCCGGTAGAACCAAAGTTATCAAAGCGTGACTTGGTGAAAGGGGAACTTGATTTGACGGTAGAACCAAAGTTATCAAGAAAAAACGTAACTTCAATTGCGATCTGCCGGTAGAACTAACGCTATAAAAAAGTGATTGATCCTAAGAACAAAGGAAAAGTTCTCATATAAAGAGAAAATACAAATTTTATTAAATTTAAAATTGTATATTCTAATCGATTACCAGAGCTTATTTATAGGGCTTAGCTAGGCAGCCCTAAAGTTAAAGCCCAATAATATTTTAATTGACATAAAATCTTAACCAATCAAAAATTTATATATAAAAAATCTCAAAAAAAAATCTCTATCTAAAATTTCAATTAAAAAATCTCTATCTAATATCTCAATAAAAATTTTTTATCTAAAATTTCAATTAAAAATATCTTATCTAAAAAGAATCATTATGCAAAAATATATGTAAACAAATCCTCACTAACTACTTAACTCGAATTATGTGACAAAGACTTTGGGCTTTATTTGTGTTATTCAAGATGAATTTCATTCTTCATCAACTTGTAATAAAGTGACCAATTTTTTAATTTCCAAACTAAGGCCTTGCAAAGATTGCTTCGACTTTATTTGTGTTATTCAAGATGAATTTTATTCTTCATCAACTTGTAATAAAGTGACCCATTTTTTAATTTCCAAACTAAGGCCTTGCAAAGATTGCTTCCTCGTTTTGATTTTGGATCTAGTCATGCACCTCTGATGTCATGCAGATGGTCTTTGTCTTTATCGGTTATGTTTCTATCACTTTTGTATTGTAAAATTGTATAATAATATAAGAATAAATAGTACAATAATATGTCTAGAGTATTTTTTTTTTATCATTTAATCATATATGGTGTTTAATATATTTATTAATTTTTATAATAATTATTTTAAAAATTAAAAATATTTTCAATATATTAATAGTATAAAATCGTAAATACTTTTATGCACTTTAAACTCATAGCATAATCATAATCATATAGTACATTTTAAAATAGAATTAGACAAAAGAACAAAAGAAAAAATTACAAATTAAGTTGGTCAAACTCAAAACTCCTATCTGTTTTAAGACATGTAGATTGGTAGAATGGTAGGTAAAACAAGATGCACATAAATGGTCATATTTATACTGGTAGTTTTGATTTTGAATCTACTTTTCTCACTGTCACGCTCACAATTTCTTTAATTTTTTTATTATTTAAATACAAAAAGACAAAGAACCAATTCTGATTTTTATTTTTTCTTTCATTTTTTTTGTTTTATTTTTCCCTGCATCAACACCTTCGCTTGTGTCCCGGGGGGAGGGTCTGAGGTCTCTCCCTACTGTGCTCTATTCACCTCGATCCAAACGTGCGGTTCCTTCGAGAACCTTCCACAACCACACCTTCGCATCTTCGATCATTATCAATCGCACCCTAAATTTTTTTTTTTTTTTTGGAATTTTAAACGATGAATGCGCGAGGCGAAATCGGGTCTCCGGATCCGTTGGCTTCGTTCCCTCCGCTACGGATTCGGCAATCGGACGGCGCCTCGCGCCGCTCTTCGTGCGACGGAGATTCTGAGTTCGAGCGGTATTGCAGCGCCAACTCGGTGATGGGAACTCCAAGCACCAGCATGAGCATGTGTAGCGCCTTCACGGTGTTCCACGACTTCTCCGATTGCGATTTCGCCGACGGATTGGAGAATTTCAGTCTGGGAAAGGGAACGGCGGAGGCGAATCGCGGCGGCGACCGGAGGCGGAGTTTGCGGTACGGTTCCAGCGGATTGGAGATGTATGGAGATTGTAGCGACGAACTCGCTATGACTGCGCTCGATTCATCGGAGGTTTTCGGGTTTAACCGGATTGAAGAGTCGAACGGGAACGGAGAGGTGAGTGTTGGAGAAGGTGGTGGAAATGGTTTTGAATTGGAATTTGGGGAAAGACAAGAACAAGAACAAGAACAAATACAAGAAGAAGACGAAGAAGAAGAAGACGAAGAAGAAGACGAAGAAGAAACGTTATTATCGGAGGGTGAGGATTCTATGTATAACTATGGTAGTGATGGTGATGGTGGAAACAAAACGTATTTGTCCAATACTATACATTATCACGAGGAACCGGAAGTGAGAAACGAGAATTCTTTGTTTATGAACTCTTCCGTGGCCTTTGGTTCGCGAGACTTGGATGATTTTTTGCTGCAAAATGGTACCGTTTCTGTCATATCTGATCTATTTCGCCATCCGGGAAAAAAGAACGATGGAGTGAATTCGGGTTCTGGTCAAAAGGAGGAAGGGAAAGCTGAAGAGGACATGGTCAGAGGCAATGAAGTTGAAGAAACTAAAGATATTGGTTATTCTGATGCTATAGAAGAGGTTAGGGACAGGGAAGATGATATGCTTGCTATCTTAGAAGAAACTTCTCCTTCAATTGATTTTCTGAATGGTGCTGAAACACAGGTCCATGGTTCTGACGATTTGGTTAGTTGTCCTGAAACTTCTTCTGTTGCCAAGGGGGATGAAGTTGTTTTGGATAGGCTGATGAGAGAAGCTTCTTGGAGTACGGATTTGGATGTTACTTATGGTTGTAACATGGAAAAGGGGAATGTCAACAGTGAAGAAGCTATTGCCACTAGTGATGCTCACCACTTGAAGGCAGAGGTGGATGATTCTATGTTCAAGCTTGATCGCTTTAATGATGGCCGATTTGGTAAAAGTTCTTCCAATCCATCCAACCATCTTGGGAATGTTATTGCGAAGTCATTTGATAGTCTTGAACAAATTGCACTGCCGTCAGACAGTGGAATGAGGAAAACATTAGGGAGCTCTTCCACTTCAACAAATCTCTTAGGAAAAAGTTCTGTGGAATCTAAGGTGAGTAGTTCTACCCGTTGTCTTTAGTTAATATTTGCTACTTAAATTTTGTAAAATTTTAATTATGTAAAGCAAAAGTTTAAATTGTGGTTGTAGTTGCATTGTGGTCACAGTTTCATTATGCCTGTTGTGGACCAATACGGGACACAATCCTGGTGTGATGTAGTTGTGGTAGCTGCCACAGCCAAGATGTAGTGGCTGCATCAAGTGGTGCGGTCTGTGATTTAGAACGGTGTGTAAAGTAAACCCATTGGGTTGACATTTCTTACTCTCTATTAACAACTAAATATGCTTAATTTTTAGGTTATTTTGGCTGAGTAATGAAATTATTTATTATTAAGAGTCTGTTTGGTTCAAAGGAGGGGAGGGGATGGAAGGGTAGAAATTATAATTTAGATGTATTCAGCTGAAACTAGAGCCTGCCATCTAAACTATTGAATATTTTTTGAATTTTAAAAGGTTGGATGAATGACTCAACTAGCCTTCTCATTTTCTTATTTTTACTAAAGAGAAAGGTTGCTTTTATACCATGTCCGATAAAAAAGATGGTAAGAAATGCTGTCATAGACTTATGGTTTGAAGGAAGAAGCAACTAATTTTGGCTGCACATTTACTTGAGTTGACATTGTGGTATTGGATTTAATGTTTCACTAAATATTGCAGACAGAAGACTTTGAGCTAAATGAATTCTATGACGAGGTTGTTCAGGAAATGGAAGAAATTTTACTGGAATCTGTGGATTCTCCTGTGGCTAGGCTTTCCATGCATAACAGATTGGCTGATTCTCAATTTTCTATGCCTTCAAGGGATGGTGGGTTGACTGCTTCTACTTCTAGTACAGATGATGCTTACATGCTAGTTCAGCGCCCAAGAAAAATAGATAGGATTGAAGTGGTAGGTGCATGTCAGAAGAAAGGGGATGTTTCTTTCAGTGAAAGATTGGTTGGGGTGAAGGAATATACTGTGTATAAAATAAAAGTGTGGAGTGGCAAGGATCAATGGGAGGTTGAAAGGCGATATCGTGATTTCCTCACTCTCCATCGTTGCATGAAAACCTTATTCAATGAGCAAGGCTGGAAATTACCTTTGCCATGGTCTTCTGTTGAAAAGGAAACCCAGATATTTAGAAGTGCATCTCCTGATATTATTGTGAAGAGAAGTGTTCTCATTCAAGAGTGTTTGCAGTCTATTCTCCGTTCCAGGTTCTCTTTAAGTCCTCCAAGAGCATTGATTTGGTTTTTGTCCCATCAAGATTCATATCCTATTTCACCTGTGTCAAATGCACCAGTGTCTTATTCTTCTTTTACAAGAGGGGAAAATATGCGAAACATTTCCAATTTAGGAAAGACAATTTCACTTATAGTTGAAATTCCACCAAACAAATCTATGAAACAGTTGTTAGAAGCACAACATCACATCTGTGCTGGATGCCATAAGCATTTTGATGATGGAAAAACTTTGATTTGGGATTTCGTACAGACATTTGGATGGGGGAAGCCTCGACTTTGTGAATACACTGGCCAGTTGTTTTGCCATTCTTGCCACACAAATGAGACTGCAGTCTTGCCAGCCAGGGTTTTACATCATTGGGATTTCACTCACTGCCCTGTTTCTCAGCTGGCAAAATCCTATCTGGATTCTATATATGAACAGGTAAATTTAATACTAATGTTTGTCTTTTTATAATATTGTTCTCACCTTATGATATTTCATATGAATATTTATGTCCAAAGTTTCTGCCTATAATATTAGAAAGAGTTTAAGTGCTATGCACAATCAGTGTAAAAAAAAGTTTAATTGCTATTCATATGATCAATAACCAATCAGTATTGGTAATTATTATAAAACTCAGCAAACTTACCATACATGACAATTTGTGTTTGGATGACAATGTAAAATTCTTTTATCAGTGCATAGACTATTTACTGAACTTGTGTAGTTGAGGAAGTAAAGGAAAACGCGAGAAAGTGAGAGAGAATCTCTGAATTATATGAGTAGGATCTAATTACTGACTGTATATTTATAGTTGTAAACGTAGTTAAAGAGCTGTAAGGACAACTCTAATGGGGCAACTCTTGTGAGTTGCTAAAAATAATTTTTATAGAATTTCTCACACTTCTCTATAATGCCACATCATTTTCACTATTTTAAGGAACTCAATTAATACTCTAACTCATCAACACAAAGATTTCTTAAATGGACCCCACTACTTATTCCATACAGTTATATTTGTTGTGGGACAACAAAACACAATACAATTACAAAATTTGTGGAACCCAACAAAAACTAAAAAACTGCAATTACTCATAAAACTGATAATCATCCTATGAATTATGGAGAGGTCATCAACCTTAGCTTAACACCTCATGAAGCTGGTAAAACATCCTATGAAGAATTCTGTTTACAACTCCATAACTTTTATTCCTGCAGGGTGGATATATGCTGGTGTAGGATTGTTAGTTTGAATGAATGCTGTTTATTTGCATTTACAATTAGCATCGGGGCACATAGATTGTGAACTGTGAAGTGATGCAAAATAACTACACTTATGCATATTAATGTGTATTAAGTTCTTATTGGCTCATTACATGTTCATATCAAAGTTTCATGGTTTTTCTTGATTAGCATTGTAGCTTAATTGCCCTTTTTATATTTTCTCTTCAGTGTTTAGCTGTCATTGACTTGGATTTGGATCCAATTTCCTTCCAGGAGTCCCCAGGAAGTGTTCTAAGTAGAAAATAATGGATAAATCAGGGATTGGACATGCAAATATTTGTGTTGTTTATCTAGGATTTGTGTTATTACTTAGCTGTGGTTGTTATCGATCAATACACTAGATGCATGTTATTCTTTCCCTTCCCATCCTTTTTGGCTTTGTATGTTAAGTTATTCTTACCATTCACTTTGCATTTTTATTGATGAAATTTCTCCTGCAGCCCATGCTTTGTGTCACTGCCGTTAATCCCTTCCTTTTGTCAAAGGTCCCAGCCTTGCTTCATATTATGAATGTCAGAAAAAAGATAGGTACAATGCTTCCATATGTTCGCTGCCCATTTCGGAGATCTATCTATAGAGGACTTGGAAACCGGAGACATCTTCTTGAAAGCAATGACTTTTTTGCTCTTAGAGATTTGATTGATCTTTCCAGAGGAGTCTTTGCTGGTTAGCTTCTATTTTTGGCTTTTTATTCCTTTGTGCTTTAAATGAAAGATAATTCCAATTAGTTTCCAGTTACATGCGTTTCACTTTTATTGACAAATCTGGATTTGGTGCAATGATGTCTAAAGCCAAGTTTTGATGCATGCACAGACATGCATTACTTGCTCCTAACACCGAAATTTACATTTGACCAGTCAGATTTTATTACTGATTTCTTCAGCTCTTATTCCTTATTTTTTATGATAAGCTTCTGTTTTTTTTTCCCCCTTAATGAGATGGGTTTATTAATCATTGTGTACTTTGAATATAATAATGGTGTGGCTGAATATAGATTTGTATAAAATTATAGGGAATAATAGTGGTTGCAGTTACACAATATCAGTTTTTGTAACTGGTTGATAAATATCTCTTTCTTCCCTATGGTACCCAGTCATTATTGGTTCTTGAATAACTGTTTAAACAGATAGCATGGAAGGCATATGGTATCTCAACCACGTGAGGTAACAATAATAATAAGCATCTGGAAATAATTGCCCATAAGACCTTTAGGGACATGGCTGTGTCAGTTTTTTTTACTATTTATTAAGTGGATAGACTTGCTATCCAAAATATGGGATTTCCAGTTATTATTCTGTGTCAAAACTGGGATTTAATTCATACTCTGTAATCAACAATTTTTTGTTTGGTGGGCATCATGGTGAGCCTATGTATTATGTTCATGCACATTATATGTGCTTCATTTCTCTCTTTTAGTTTCACGATAACATAGAGCTGCAGGCTATTGATTATGCAATTCTAAGCTGAGCACTGGTTAATTTTGAAGTTGTTGCATTCCCTATATCTAGTGTTTTTGATGTATAGCAACTTTTATGCAGCACTTCCTGTGATGGTGGAAACTGTTTCGAGGCAAATCCTGGAACACATTACTGACCAATGCCTCATATGCTGTGATGTGGGAGTCCCCTGCAATGCCCGACAAGATTGCAGTGACCCATCTTCTCTCATTTTCCCATTTCAGGTGTGTATCCATCACTAGCTAATATTCTATAGTATAGAATTAATTAATGAAAGAATAATATATCGATGAGAAAGGTAATGGTTTCTTAGAATTTTAATCATGCTCCCTAGTTGACTAGGTGCACAACAGAGAATAAAAGTGCAGCGTGGATCTGTTGATGAATAAATTGAATTAGATTTGGCAAAGTACACTTGCCCAGAAAGAGGTTTACGGACCTCACAATCATTTTGTGGACAATTGATTTTTGTGGCTCTCTGCATATAACGACACTGTTTGAATTTTTATAAAGTAGAAAACAGCTTACATAGAATTGATTTGGTGCATGGAACAATTTGGGTGTGGTGTGTACTTTAGAGGATCTAAGTTGAATTCTGATAGACTAGTTTAAATTGTTTTACACGAGGCTCAATTCTCTGGTTATTGTTGCAGTAGATCCCCAGCGAATCCTGCCTTGTGTTTATTTTTCCATTTTTAACTTCTATGCCTCTTTACTCCTACGTTATATTATGTCTAGGGGATGAGGGCAAATCCATTTAAGATCTGCTACTGACACAACCAACTGTAGTAGATAAATAAAAAATTGGGAAAAAAAGAAAGAAAACACCATTCTCAGCTGTTGATTGACCCTGCATCACGTTTCTAGTTTCTCTTTGACATTTCACAAATCCTATGAACCCTGTGTAGGGTCCAACTTTGTGGCTGAAATAGGTATAAATTGAACTACCTCTTTTAAATCTATCCATCCAATATACCAGAAAATAAGGAACTGGATTCCAGCAACTGGATGTTTTGGGGTCTTGTCTTTTAGGCACATAGCAGGTGTTCTGCATTTATTTCAGGTAAAAGCAAGCAAAGGGAACGTTGGGATGGTAGTTAGTTGCACTGGTGGAATATTAAAGAGCTATGCTTCTCTTGAGGCTCTTGCTTGACCTGTGCTTGTTATTTCTTGATAAAACAAACCATAAAGGAAAAATATGAATATTATCACATAAAATCACACTTTGTTTCTTCATTGTCTATTCGGAGTACTGATTTGTAATATTTTGTATAACTTTGGAACTATCTAGGCTCAAGCTTACTTTCTTCAGTAGAATTTCCTGTTGTGCAGTGTTGGGATTCTTAATGGGTGTAGGGGGCGCTACTATCTTAACTTATGAAAAGAGTTAAAAGCATTCTCTATGGTGCTTCGAGCTCAGGAATCAATCTCATTTATGCTATTATCTAAGGACTATTCATCTTCACATTTTATCCTTTCATTTTGTGATAGTCTGGAATTATTTTAATATAATGAAAAGTAGCAGTCTCAGTCTAAAGCTAAATTATGACCAGGAAGACGACATTAAAAGGTGCAAAGCTTGTGAGTTGGTTTTCCATAAGCGTTGCTTTGGAAAAATTGCAAATTGCCCATGTGGTGCTCAACTCAGATTGAATGAGACAGGGAGCTTAACTAACAGAGGAAGCGAAAGGGGAGCTTTGGATTTGTTAGGCAGGGGACTGAGTTCTGGGTTGTTCTCTGGATTATTTACCAAAGAAAAGCCAGACAAGACTAGGGACCATAAAGACGAAAATATTATTTTAATGGGTTCCTTACCAAGCACTTCTCTATGATCACAACCTCTACTTAGTCTTGTCTTCCGTTGGTCACATGTATCATACATTTTATTACATCTCTGGATGTTTCTTCAATAATCACAGTTGTCCATGTAGTCGTCATTTTTTGGGTTTGTCATTCTTTGTAGCAAATATTCATGTATAGTGTTAAGTCTCTTCATTATTTTCTTTTATTTACGAGGACTATTTGTTTGTTTTTGTTCCATTCGAAGAATACAACAGTAGGGCTATTAGATCCCCCGTCTATGCATGCACGCCACCATGTAAGATCATTACAAACTTTTTTAATGGTTGCGATGGAAAACATCCATCCATTTAAAATTATTTTTTAAACGATTTTCTTTCAAAATTTCTCTCCCAAGAATCTTTAATATAACTTTGTTTCTTGAAAATGTTGCTTCATTATGGTCACCGCCATAAATACTCCTAAAAGAATAAAATAAAAAGTAAAATTAATTGTTTTCTCTATAAGTTAATTTTTTTTTCAAACTTGCATCTATTTTTTTAAAAGAAGAATGTGTATAAGTGAAAAAAAAATTATTTCTTTATTTTTCTATAAATATTTATGGAGATATTGAGAAATTTATTGATTTAAGAGAAGAGGCAATGCATAAGTAAAAATATAGCATCACAGCACAATTCATGCACTTTGAGGAAAGAGGATAAATTGAATTAGTTAGGCAAGTCTCGATCTCTCGCCTCAAACTTTTATCGTGGCATAACGATTTATTGTGTGTTAATATTGTTCATGTAGAGAGATCTTCCTCTGCCTTATATCAAGGTTAATAAATGTGAGAAGTAATCTTATTTGATGTGAATAGTCAAGGGTCATGTATCTATGTTTGTTAGTTACTGCAAATAATATGGAAAATTTTAATTTTAGTTGTAATTTTTTTTTTGGTTAGTTTTGAATCTTTTGAAATTTTTTAAATTGTTTTTTTTTTTATGATGTGTAACATGTATTTAAACATGCTATATCACTTGCAATCTTAGTTGCATGTAACATTTTACTGAATAATAATAAGGATCATTTATAAAAAAAAATCTATTGTGACCAAATTTTTATTTTAGTTACAAAAACAACAATAAATTTTATCATATTTATAAGGATAAAATACATAGTTAATTTTTTTTATCTTTTTACATCGTGAGCACACAAGGAAATGAAAATATAATTTTACTAAAAAAGAAAATATTACTATATTAAAACATAAAAAATATTGTAAATGTTTTACATAATTAAAAGTATCTTAGAGTGTGCATTTCATACCTTTTAACTTACGTATTAAACACAAAAGATAAATAGTTTGATTAGGTGATATTTTAAGAGAGTATAGGCTGATCTACCTATCTTATATTTATTAAAAATTAAATAAATATAATATTTAATTATATTATTTAATTTGATTATATTTTAATAGATCGTCCAAAGGTAAAACTACTAAAGCTCAAGTTTTAGATTCATTAAAAAAATTATTTAGAAAAATGTTATATACACCTCTCATTATTAATAAATATATTCTCATTTTCATTTTTTTCCTAAAATATCCTTTTCAAAAAGTTTTTTTTTCTAGAATTATGTTTTAACAAAAAAAATACATAGTTTCGATTTTTTTTTTCAAATTATGTTTTAACAAAAAAAAAATCATAATTCTTAAAAGTACTTTCTAGAATATGTATTTTTTGTTTCAAAAAATATTTTAGAATATATTTTTTTTTTCAAAAAGTATTTTTCAATAGAATTAAAAAACAACAATTGAATTGTACTTTAAAATGTAATGTTCATTGTCCAAGAAACAACAATACTTAACAAACAATTACTACCGACCTGTCAAAAAAATTATAACTACACATTGATACTTATTCCAAAAAATACTTTCTAAAATTGATATTTTTTTTTTACATATTCATACTTTCTGGTAGAATTAAAAAATAGAAATTGAATTGTATCTCCATTATCAAAGAGATGAGTGATATTTGAAAAATAATTATTACTACCTTGTCAAAGAAAATTACCGTTACTACACGTTGATTCATGCTCAATAAACATATAAAATATAAAATATAAATTGCAACAAATGATACTTTATTACAAAAAAAAAGATAGGAGAGAAAATAGATGTGAGGAGTTTAAAGAACAATTAAGATAAACAATGTAAAAATAAGATTCAAATATTGATGAAGACAAAGATACAAAACTAGGGTTTAAAGAATGATGAACATGATATGCAAAAATAGTTTAAAGAATAATGAAGATAAATGTATAAAAGTATAATTTAAATAATTATAAAGATAAGATGTAAAAATATGTTTCATAATATTTTTATATACAAGATATTTTAGTAATAAAAAGAAAATGAAGTATATTTATTAACTAAGAAAGGTATAAATATCATTAACCAATTATTTATTATTAGATTTTATAAAGAAAAATTGTCCTATATATTAACAAAGACCCAACAAATAGCTTTCTTATTTAAATTAAAAAAATCTCTTTCAAATTTTGCTTAAGACTTCGTTCACTGATCCGACATTTTAAATATATACAATGTTTAATAAAATATAAAAATATACTATAAATACAACATTGAAATATTTAATCTTAATTATTTAATTTGACTATATATTATAGTTAATGTTATCAGAGCGTCAATTTTACTTATAATATATTAATTAGAGTATTTATTCAATGAAATATAATTACTAAATTATTAAATATAACAGATATAATATATGTTTATTGGACATATATTTTTCACGTACATACATGCTTACAAGTATACATGCATAAATAAATAAATACATATTAAAATATCCCTTAAAATCTTATTATTTTTATTACTGTTTCAAAAATCAGCTTAAAAATATATTTTAAAATAAAAAATTTCAAATATATGAATATAATATTAATAACTTTTTTGTCCTTACCACTCAACTTAATTTAGTACTGACATGACTAATAAAATGAATAATATTAATTAAGATAATTAAGATAATGGATAATATTTTAAATTAAGAAAATTAGATTCCTTTTAGTTGTTAAATTCAATTAATTAATGTATTTATTATTTTATATAAATAAGATAATTACCTATAATATAATTTTATAATTTATTTTTAATATTATAAATATTTTTTTATTGATTTTGATATTATTTTTATTTTTTAATTCACTAATTTAATTTAGACCTTATGTTTAAAAAAATATAATTTTTTAAACATTTATAACTTAAGCTTAATATATTATTTTTATGTTATTTTGACATTTAAATTTATTAATTTTAACTAACTACAATATAATTTAATTTTATATATTATATTTCAATTTTATTTTATTTTTGCCTTTAAAGATAAAATCACTACTTGAAATATATTAAAAATAAATCATATTATAATAAGTCAAAATTAATGAATTAAAATAAAAAATTAACATCAATAGTAATATATTAAAATTAAATTATATTTTGTAAAAATACAATGTTAAAAAAATAATTAGTGAATTAAAAAATAAAAATAAAACAAAAAACAATAAATTCGTTATTTATAATATATTAAAAATTAATTATAAAAATAAATTTATATATAATTAATTTATTTTTATAAAATAATAAATATAGTAATTAATTGAATTAAATAATTAAAAATAATTTATTATCTTAATGTAAAATATTTTCACTACTTTAATTATCTTAAATAATATTATTTATTTTATTATCTAAATAATCATTAGACTAACAAAGTTAATAATAAGAAGTAAAGAAAATATTAATTAAATGTCAAGATATAAAAATGACGAAATTTGTTAGATTGACTAAAATAAAGCATTTGCACCCACTTAAAATATATTTAATCCTATATTAATTATAATATTTCTTTCAGTAGAATAAAATTGAAGGGGTGAACGGTGTGTGGCTAAGAATTGAAGTGACACTTAAAAGGGGTGGCTGAGGTTGTGGACAGGAAATGTGCTTGAGAGACCATTGTTGGAGAAAGATTGCTAGTGACTGGGCAGCACAACTTGACACATCCCATGATCCCTACGTTGTTTTAATGTTTTATCCTTTGACATAAGGAATGAGACCATAATGTTGGAATTTTGGGGTTTGCCTCAATCTTGCTATTTGGCAAATGAAAGAGTTTGGAGTTCAAAGTTCTTGGAATCTGTTGACACAAGCATTTTGAACTTGGCTTTTCGTGTCCCTTTTGCATCTTTGCATGAACCCATGTCCTGCTACTGGGAAACAATTCAGAGTAACAAATTTTCCCTTGTAACCGTAGAAATACCAACATAAGGTGTTTCCTTCCTTATCCAAATGGAGCTCCTCTTCATAGCTTCCCTTTTCCCAATTTCTGAAAGTGGTTTTTCAACCATTGAAAAGACATAGTGTGGAATTATTTTGTGCTTTACTAATTTCTTGGTTCATTCTATTGGCTATTGTTATTGTTATGATAGTTGCATCAAAATCTTAGGATTAAATTAGTGTTTTCTTTAATATAAATGATTTTCCCAAAAGGATCGGAAATTGGTTGTCTCCTGAAAATTTTATTCTTAAGTTGATCTGCAAAAGTTTATAAGATACATAATTGGTTGTTGATAGAGTTTTTAGTTGGTTGCTATATAAAGATTTTACTTATATAGTTTGATGTAACTGTTCTCATTATCAATATTGAAGATGTTACTCATTATATATTCTCTCCACTTCTCTATTTTCTTTTGGCCTGAACCATGTTTTCAAAAAGGATTTAAACATGTTGAAGATCTTTGAAACGATTCTTTGCAACTATTATAGGATAACTTTCCTCTTAGCCATCACATAACAACATTCTTATTTGATGTATCCTTTTATTCTCGTGCCAATCTGCATTCCTTCAACTTCTTCACATTTCTTGTAATATTAACCTTATTCTCCATGGAATTCTGATGGCGTTGTATTTTGGTTTTATCAGGTCAATAACAACAATCTCACTAACCATGTTACTCAATCTTATTCCTTCGAATTATTTGTTATTTATCTTTAACTTTTGGTCTTTTAATGTATGGGCGGATAAATAGATTGTGTGAATATTTTTAGTAATGCCTTAAATTGACTGTTTTGCTAATGGTTGGACAATTTATTCATTGGATGAATTTGTTTTGATTCTTGTTTTTATTGTATGTTAGAAGATTTACTTTTGGTGGTTAGATAGATGATGATTTTTTAGAATGGGGATTCATTCTCTCCTGAATATTCCTTATTGGGTTGGTCTTCAGAAGGTTTTAAACAAAATGTACAAAAAGATAGAATCAAGTTCATATTGAAACTTATATTAGTTTAATTTTTTTTTTTTATATAAATATAGAATACTAGAAATGAATGCCTTTTTAAAAAAATTCTTCAATGTGTAATCTCTTTTTGATTGCATGTGAATAGCTAATGTTCTTAGCAGTGGCGGCCTACATTGAAATAAGGGTGTACACTTGCACCCCCCTCATTTTAAAATAATTACAAATAATCTTTTTTGGACAGAAAATTATAGATAAATTTTTATATTTTTATATTTTATTCTCTTTATTTTGTATATTTGGACCCACTAATTTTAGTTTTTATAATTTGCTACCATTGACTTTGGGTCTTGGAGAGAGGATGTACCTAAAAATTTATTCTTTTAGTATCGTTTAACAAATTATTAGCTTATAAAATATATTTTAAAATAGAAAAATACAAATATATTAATATAATATTAATAAATAGATAAATATACATAATAATTTATCTCTTAATTTTTTATATTTCATAAGTTCATTACATATTATATTTAATAAATATACCATTTAATATTTTTGGACAATCAATTTTACTTAAAATATATTAATTAGGATATATATATATATATAATACATTGATAAGGTAAAAACTAATACTAAATTATGAATCATTATATATACAGGTGGAGTCTAACTTAGTTAATTGAGTACGTTGCATAACTGTTTCTTCTTAGACAAAAAAAAATCATTATATACATAATAAATTTATTAATTTTTATTATAATTACACTAAAAATTATATAAACAATTATTTTTATAATTGATAATATATTTTTTATATTGTCAATATATTCTTATTAAAGTTTTTATTAAATTTAATAAATGTAACGTATGCTTTAGAATTTAATCATCTTTTGATATAAAGGTATAAAAATAAACAAACATTTCATAGAGGACAAGTTCCCAATAGATGACATTTAAAAATCCTTCGCACTCCATAGGGTATAGTTCTTAGTGTTTGAATAATTTACTATTTTTTTATTCTTTAAAAGAATTAGTTGATGAAAAATATTGTAAAATAAAAAATAGAAATATATATTAATATGATATAGAAATATATATATATATATATATATATATATATATATATATATATATATATATATATATATATATATATATATAATATTATATCTCTTAATTTTTATCCTTTAATAAATATATTATATTTAATGAATATAGTATTTAGTCATATTGTTTAATTTGACCATGTATTATAATTAATAAATATAGTATTTAATTTTTTATAAATATTAAAATTAATTCAGTTAAATACAATACACTAAAAATATTTAATAATGATTTAATTTCACAATATATTATATATTTAATAACTATAATACTTAATGTAATTGCACAATCAATTTTACTTATAATATATTAATTATAGTGTTTATTTAATATATCGTACCATTAGCATAAACAATATTTTAAAATATGAGTTTAATGGTTATCCACTAGGATAAAATCTTTTATATTATCAACTAACTAGTTGTTATGACTTCTTGTACTTAGATAGGAAATTTTAAAAGAGTAAAACATTTTTTTTTGTGAATTTAAAGTGTTTTGCAATAAAATGTGTTGTTTGGATAGAAAATTCAGAAATAAATTGAAAATCTAGTCATTTGTGAGAGTAATTTGATTACCTAATATTGTAAAATTTCAAATTCTACTAAAAAAATGTAAGAATTTGAAATTCTTCTTTCTCACTTTTTCTAACTTTTCTTTCATCTTTATGATTTTTCTTTCTTTCTCTTCACACTATTTTCTATCTCCTCTCTCGTTTTCTCTCTCCCTTCTCCCTCATTTTAAGGGAATCACCAATTTAGTACTTCAAATTATATATAATCAATCAATTTAGTCCCTTAAATTAAAATAAACGATCAAATTTATCTTTTAAATAAATAAAATAGCAAAGTAGTTCTTGAAATTATAAATTATCAATCAATTTAATTCTTAAATTTGTAATACTTACTCAAATTTGTCCTTAAAATTAAAAAATATTTTTTTTATAACTTTAAAATTTTATAAATTTTGCCATAATTTTTTTTCACATTTTAACCCTAAATTTATATAGTTTCATGAATATATTTTCTATTTTCAAATGTTCACACATTTTGTCCCTTGAATGTGATTAAGCCTATAAAAAATAGTAAAAATGTTAGTAGCAAGAGTTTGAATCATCATCTCATTTGTTTTCCACAACCACTACAGTCACTAGGTTATTTGACTTGTTTAGTTAAATATAAAAATATATTATTTATTAATTTTACTTTACCTTTCTCAAATATATATTTCTATTTATTATATAAAAATATTAAAAGTTAAAATGATCAATTTATTTTTTAAATATTTTTATTTTAATTATATAAATTTATAATTATAAAGATTTACTTATTAAATCATATAAAATTATTTATTAGTTAAATTATATAATATCTTATAAAATTATTTATTGAATATTTTTATTTTTTAATAAATACTCTTCAAATAAAAGGATAGAAGATGTATAAATAATCTATAATAATTAATAATTTTATATAATTGAATAAATAAGTTTGTGTCATTAAAATAAAAATATTTAATAAATAATGGCTAGGTGATCATGAAAATTTAAAAGGAGAAGACCAATTTGGCAAAATTTTATAATTTTAGGATCAAAATGTGAGGAACAAAATTCATAAAATTTAAAAGTTAGGAGATGAAATTGCAATTAAACTTTTTTAATTTTAGGAAACAATTTGACTAACTATTATAATTTCAATGATTAAATTGACTTCTAATATCAATTTGACCGTCCCTTATATTTTCAATAACTAAATTGATTGGTAATATATAATTTCAATGATTATTTTGTCATATTATTAATTTTAAGATTCAATTTAACCAATCATTACAATTTTAATGAATAAACTAGTTATTCATTCTTCTTTCTTTTTCTTCACACAATTTTCTCTTTTTTTGTTCTCTTTCTCTCCTTTCTCTCTTTCTTTTCCCTCTCTTTTTTTCTTTGTTCTCTCATTCTCCCCCTCCTTTCTCTCTGCTCTTCCTCTCCCTCTCTTTACATTATTTTTTCTCTTCTCTCCCACTCTTCACATTTTTGTCTCTCTATTCTCCCTCTCTCTTCTCTCTCCTCTTTCTCACCTTTCTCTTTTCTCTCTCTATTTTTTCTCTCCTGGTCCCACTCTTTTCTCCCCCTTTATTCTCTCTTCCAAGTCCTTCATCTCTTTTCTCTCTCTCTTGTCCCTTTCTTCACTCTATTTCTTCTCTTCTTCCTGTCTCACCTTTCTCTTCATCTTTCATTTCTCTCTTCTCTCTATTAACATTGGTATAAAATATTAATATTTATATTTTTTTAATCATTAAATATTTAAAAAGTTTAATATTAAAATTTTAATTTTAAAATATATATTTAAAAAACACATTTTACATATCGTGAAAATTAAATTATTTTATCCAAACTAAGAATTTAAAATTTAAGAATTATGAATTGGTTTATCCAAACAAAACATTTAAAAATGAAAAAATTTTAAATCAAAACAATTCAAATTCCAAACATGTGTGTCTAAAATTTAAAAATTCTCCATCCAAACATAAAATTAAGATAATTACTATAAAAGTTAATAAACTTACTATACATGATAATTTATAATTAGATGATAATATAAAACTGTTTTACATGCTCATAGTCATTTTTCTTATAAAATATTATAGTTATTAAATATAATAAATATATGATATGTTTGTTAAACATATGACTTTTAATATATATATATATTAATTAATTAATTAAAAGTTTATCATTTGTAGTAATGTTTAAAACAATTTGTTTATAAAACTTATTTTAAAAAAAAAAATTCATATATATTAATTTCATATCAATAAATTGATATAATAATAATGCTTCTACGTATTAAAGAGAGAATGCTTTTATGTAAAATTATATAACTACCCTTCACTTTAAATTATTTTTTAAAAGAAAGTAGGTTTTTTTTGTCCAATTAGAAAGGTGCACTTTGCTAATTATTAAAAACTAGTGGGAGTAAGGTAGAAATCCCTTTAAATATATACAATGTTTAATAAAATATAAAAATATATTATAAATACAACATTGAAATATTTAATTTTATTATTTAATTTGACTATATATTATATTTTAATAAACATAATACTTAATATTATTGGAAAGCCAATTTTACTTCTCATATATTAATTATAGTATTTATTCAATAGAATATAATCATTAAATATAACAAATATAATATAGATAGTCGAGGGACATATTCTTGCCAGCATGACTGTTATTAGAAAATTAGTTGTCCAGTTTTTTGCGTGGTTATATATTTAATTTTCCTCATTTTGAACTGTTATTATTTTTTTTATGAAAAATTAAATATTTAATTAAGAATAAAAAATAGTGTAATAATTAAAATAAAACGTAAAAGATTAAAAAATTAAAGCATAGATATTTTGTTCATATAAAAATTAAAATGAATAGTTAAAAAAAAATAAGAACTAAAACATAAAATTTGACAAAGTTTAGTGACAAAAATTCGAAATAATGGAAGTATATATAAAGAATATAACGTAAAACACAGATACTTCAGTGTCATTTTAGTACCATGTCTAGCACAGTATTAATGGCATTAACAACAAATACTCAAATGTATGGTAACTCAAATGAATCATTTCTAAATGTAAAAATTAAAATAGAAAAAATCGAAAAATATAATAACCAAGTGTATATTAAAAGTTTAATAAACACTTCAGGTTGCAAGCATCAACCAAAAAGGATTTTTTTTTTTAAGTGAAGAGGGTGGGCTTGGTAACTGAGATCATCTTTATCAATATCTGCTATTAACATATCAAAAACACAATGACCCGTTACAAATAATTATGGATATTTAGGAATTAACACTAATGGATAATCCGAGATTCATTGCTTAAGAATTCATGATTAATTACATAGCTTCTCTTTGACAAAAAGAGATAAGTATGAACCAAATTCTACTTGCTAATCTTCCAAAAAAAAAAAAAAAAAGATGTATTTTGCTATTTATTTGTTTAGCATGTGGATTCTTATTGCTAAATAGTATAATGTAACACTTCTTTTCCCCCTTTCTTATCTTTCTTCCTTCTATGGTAATCAGAAGACAGAAGATACTGTATTTTAGTCCTAAGCTGAATTCATCTACCACATTGATATGTGTTTGGGTACCGTGTTGACAAGACATAGTGTTTCAGCTTCATTAACAAAGTGAAAACTCCATAGCAAGGAATTTGCAGTAATGCCACTGCAAAGTACCTACATATCAATTACAAGCCATAGAAGAAGAAAAACAAAAAGAAAAAAGGTCACCAAATCAATTCAAGTAATTAATAAGGATCAGGTATTTAAAAGTGCTAGAACAAGAATTATAGTAACAACAAAATATACAATTCTTTAAAATTTTAGTATTGTTTCTTTTAGAATTAGAATTTTACTTTGATTAAGGGCAGCATAAGTATTACCATAAACTCTAATTTTAATTATAAAAAAAAAGCGTCTGAATTTTGTTTTTTGGTATTTAAAAATGAACAAGTTTGGCAGAATATAATGGGGAAGAAATTAAATTTGTACCATAGTGGAGCATAAGAGGATGCCAAGTCAAGAAATGGATATGGCCACCTGTTTTTCCAAAGAAATTTATATTAGACAATGATGTATAAGATATGTTCACAGTATGATGAAATGATGTATAACAAGAGAGTTAAAGAGACTTTATACCAGAGATTAATGCAAGCATGAACAATCCACTGGAAAATCACGTATGTGACTGTCCACAGGCAAAAGTATGCTATTCGAAACCAAGGGAACCGCTGAAGAGGACAAAAAAATAAAGGGTAAGAGTTTTCAGATGCATATGCATTGAAAGTGGACAAATAAATGGAATCAAACGTAGGAACTCACCAGACAATTTAAAGCTGAATCACCTATAAGGAAAAGTGCATTGATTGAGTGCATTGTGACTATCAACTGCCACAGGAGAATATAATATATGGTTAAGTGCTATGTGGCTTAATTGTGTGATAGAAGCTATAGGAGAAAACTTGTTAGTCAATGGAGTCCTAAATGATACTTACAAAATTTAGGTTGTAATCTTTGATGGTTAGAAATGGAACAATTATGAACCAAAATACACAATCAGTGAGCATGACAGCACCGGCATTAATCTGTTCAAAGTAAACAAACCAAAATCAACTATGTGGTAAAAATTGAAAGAAGAGACGTGAAGCAAAGTGTAACACGAAATGTTGGGTAAAATTAGAGTGCAATGTACTATGAACTGAACTCATCAAAGTGATAACTCTTACGTCTCAGTTGAAACAATGATTTATGAAAATAGAAAAGTGTACCTGGAATATTATTTGAAAAATATAACCCCAAATGGCTGCATGTTGGCGAACAAGACCTTCTTCTGGGGCTCCCAAGTTTTTCTCTTGGTCAGATGGATTAGAGCTTTGTGGGAGTGAAGAAGCATCATACATTCCTTGCTCTGCATCACCCTCCACATTATCAACCTTATCCCCAGTTGCTTTCTTATGATGTTGGAAACATCCATTTATAGAGAGCAATGATCCAAACTGCAACATAAAGGACAAGTGTATGTAAGATATTACACACTAGATAGAGAAAGAGTAACATAACTAGAGAAAAATAAGATATAGGCCATTTATACTTACCCCAAAATAGATTATGATTAAAGTAAAAGTCCACCTGTTTCAGAAACCATTAAAATTAATTAACTCAAATCAAATGCCAAAAAAAAGCTTGGAATATGCCTAATTAATACAGTTAAAGTTGAAACAAACTTCTAGCTACAAAGGGTAGTTGCTTTTATTGGAATCATAAATCAGGTAAGGCAATTACTTTCTTAGAAGGAATGTTTATTCAGACTCCTAACTAACAAAACTCACAAGTAATTGGTCACAAAGATTATAAAGGCTTAACTCCAAGAGCAGAGAAAGGATAATAATTAATAGCAATGATAAAAACGAATCCCTTTAACTAGAAAATTGCTAGCTTCATTATAGAACAACGTTCCTATTCATAATGTCCCTTTCAATAGCAGCCAAATTTTGAGAAGGAAAAATTCAACTAGGGAAGAAAACTTACTGAGTGTAATAGTAGAAAATGCTTCCTCCATCAACAGCTGCATTGATTATGAGAAGAACCAAAAGCACAATAAATGCCACAACTCTAAAAGCCATGAGCCATGCAGGGTGAATTCCTTTGAGGCAAGGCCTCCAAGTTTCATCGTCATACAAAGTTGCTGAGGTTTCTTGTTGGGGTTCCCTTCTACCATTTCTTGCTGGTTTTCTCAAACGTTCATACTTCCATATAAGCAATGATGAAAAAATGAGTGAAACCAGAATCCATATGGCACAAAGCAAAACCCTCCAATTAAGCCAGTAACTCTGGTTGTTTGTCTTTGTAGTCATAATGGGCTGCCATGAGTCTTTGGGAGAGCCTGTTAGAAAACCCATTATGGACTTACTTTACCTCCTTCTTTTGAGGCTTAACAATATTAAGTTGGGGTGGTCTTGTTTCCACTTCCTAAGATTATTACAAGATGGAAAAGAGAAATGTTGATAAAAAAAAAAATCACTGTTGAAGAATGAATGAACAAATTGAACTAATATCAACCCAATTAAATACTTAATGATCTCTCAGAAACAAAAACACCCAGAAAGAAAAGATTGAAACTTTGAAAAGGGTCTAAATCTAATCAAATCAGAGCCCACACAGGGCTCTGAACCAAAACTCATGAACAAAGAACCAACAGAACTGTGGAGAGCCATTTCATGCAATCAAAACGGACACAAGAGGACCTCAGAGGGAAAGTACTCATGGGATTCACATGCATCTCAAAATATGAACTGGTACAAAAACTTTGTGCTATCAAGAGCCAAAAAGGTGAAATTCTTGACCCATTTTGACCACATTAATCGCTTGGATTACGTAGAGATTCCAAACTTAGGTGAATTTTTTGCAAAAGAAGATACACCGACAGTTTTAACAGTGCATCAATGGACTTATAAAGGGGAAAACATAAAGTAGAGAGCTAAACTCTTGAGCAAGGAAAAGGTTGAAACTTGCAAGGGAAAGCAAGACAATGTTGTGGATGTGTACGAGAAGAGAAGATGCTTTGCTTCTTTGCTTTTGTATGTAGAAAAAAAAACACTATTGAAGGTTACAGATAGGGAAAGAAAAGGATGTGGCTTTGAGCACAAGCTTCTTCTCTTGTTATTTTTTTATTTATTATTAATTAATTAACTTAAACTTATTATTGTCCTGTCAAAATTTAAGTGAAGTTTTTTTGGTCACGATGTACCCATGCAAAATTTAAATTAACCCAAAGACATGCATGCTTCTTGTGGGGTTTTATAGGATTTCCAATCTTGTTTTTACTTCTTTTAATTTTTGTGACAGAGAGGAAAGGGACAGAGCACAATTTTATTTTTGGATTTTGTGTTAGGATGCTTGTTGTGGGGATGCTTCAAATATGTAATCCAAGAACAGGTGTCTTGTGTGACTCCTTGGTTGCTGTTAAAGGAGGGAAGTGCTTAACTAACTCATAAGGAGATGACAGGGACACATAAATAAATAAATAAATAAAAGAAGGGTAAAATTAGATATAATGAGGAGATTGTATGGTGCATTAGAGTGTAGGAAACCTTGGTAGGATTATGAACACTAGTTTGAACATGATGGTTGATTTGGACAATTCATCAAACTTGGGATGTGTGTTGAATTTGAGTCGTTTCAAATAAGGAAGTGTATTTTATTAAATTTGATTCTGTTTGTAATAGTTTTCTTTTTTTTTAAAAAAAGAAATCAATTTTAAAAAATATATTTGAATGGTTATATATTAAGAAAATATAGTAATAAAAATAATTTTATACAATTATTTAATAAAAATCATCTTATACCATAAATTTGTTAACTTTGTCATAAATTTGTTAACTTTGTCATAAATATTTTAGTCATACAATCATTAACTTTTAATAAGATTATTAATTTTTATCATAATTTAATTATTGATTTTTAATTATATTTTATTGTTTAAAATAAACATGATGCGTGTTACTGGACAAAATTGTGGCAAAGATAGAAAGGAAGATTTGAAGGAGTGAATGGAGATGGTGAGGAATGTAAAAGTAGTAGTGATAAAGTAATGTAAGTAATGGGATGAATGAATGAGATGGTTGATGCTTTGGGGTCAGGGAATGGGGCCCACGGTTGAGACCTTGTTGGAATTGGAGCAACAGTGAATGCATGATCATTGTAATGATAGATGCATGACCATCACTCCAACCAAATGCAAATGGCCACATATGCAAATGTAACTGGCACTCACCTCTTTGTAATGCATGACAACTGGTAATTCACAATTCCTTCACAGAGTTTCTTAATTTGATTTTTTTTCATTAAAACACCATTTTTTTATAGAAATTATGGATTAATTTGGATAAAGTTTTAATAAGTATTTATAAAAATAAGATAGAAGATGAAATAAATAAAATTATTTTATAAGTAAAAATTGATTTATGTATTTTAAAATTTTTTAAGATTTTTTATCTAATTTCTTCAAAATTAAAATATATAAGTTAATTTTAATTTATAAAAAAATTAATTCATTTTATTTATTTCTATAAAGTTATTTTTTAAAAATTATCCAGACCTAGTTGTTTTCTTATGCACAAACTCGACGTTATAGTCCATATATCCTAAACAAAAATAAGTTGTAATTATTTATTTTTATATTAGATACAAAATCAAATAAGGCAATATTTTTTGTAAGAAAAAAAGTGATAATATTTTATAATCATTATGAAACTAAAACCCACTTATGCAACATCGGTAATCTTTGTATCTCAAGTCGTTGGATGAGCGAAAAATAAAACTGAGAGGGTGATCTACCTTCCTAATTTATGGAGATAAATAAGGTGTAAATTTAAATTCTAATATTATATAAAAAAAATTTATTATTGTTAGACTTATTAAATTATTTGTATATGTTAAATATTTGACGTGAGAGAAATTTTAGATATCATATTAATTAGTAATATCATCAAAATAAAACTAGTTTTTGAAATTTAAATATGTTCAAACACATATCTTAAGATAATTTTAGAATTTATCTTAGTGATGGTTGTTAGATCTATTAGATCACCTATTATTTGATTATTATCAAATCACTTACATATGTTTAATATCCAATATGAAGTGAGTGTCATCCTTCATTAACTAATGATATTGTCATAATAGAGCTAACTTTCGAAGTTGAATTAGTTTAAATTCAAATTTTAAGACTTAATTTTATATTTTTTTATATCACATCACTTGTTTTGTTTATCAATTCTCTATTTTTTATTTTCTTTCTCTCTCTTTTCTTTAAAGATGTATATTTATACTATCATTTAATAACAAACTATCATATATAACAAACTTGTTGATTTTTATAATAAGTAATTTAAAAACTATAACGATATTATTATTAAATAATAATATAAATGGTTAAGTTCAAATTAATATTTATTTAAGTAATTTAAAAAATAAAGATTGATATTAATGGTGTGTTTAATTAGGAGGGAAAAAAAGAGGTGAAAGATTTTTTTTAACTTTACTTTGAATTATTCATAATTTTGGAAGAAAGAGAAGAAAAATAAAAGTTAAAAATATCCCTTCTCCTATTTTTGTTTTTTTCCCACAATATCAAAAGGATTTAGAGAAGAGAAAAGTGATTTATAAGTTTTATACTTACTGACTAAATTATCTTAAAATCCTATTTTAACAATCTTTTATCATTAATATTTAAAAAGACAAAATGTTATGTTACATATATTTTCTCCCCTCCCTGTTATTAATAAATAAGGCAACTTCTTCTCTCTCCTCCTATTGTCTTGAATCAAATAAAGATATCTTATATTTCCTACTTATCCTTTCTCATCCCTTTTCTTAAACCAAATACATTATAAAAATTAACATTAATTGGCGAAATAAATTTGAGATTTTAATTTAAGAATAATATTAAAAATACAAAAAAATGTATAAGTTTTAACTTATGCTCGTTGAAAAAATGAAAAGAGAGTAATAATGTTTGTAATTAAGACTTTTAACTTTTGGCAGTTGAAAAATGAGAAGAGAGGCAATTATGATATGTACATAAGATTTTGTGAAAAAACATCCGTTGGATTTTGGAGTTGGTACGAGCTATAATGACTGATTAGACCCACGACCCAAAAAAATTACATTTACACAAAATATAATAAAATAATTTTTAGCAGTTATTTCATATTTTTGATAAGAATGAATGATTTCCTCATTATTAATTAACGACGTAATATTATTTACGCGCTTTACTTTTACACATCCCTCTTCAACTTATTGTCATAAACTAGTATAAAAATTGTAATCAACTCAAAAGTTATCAGGTCTAAATCAACTTTTACAGGACAGTTAATAATAACAATTTAAACCACACGTGATGATTAGATACAGATATGGAGAAGGAGAAGCATAGAACCAAAGGTATGAAAATTACATTTGTCTTAACAAATCAATTAGAATATCAATCATTCATCTTTCATTCAAGAATAAGAACAAATCTTTAAATTAAAGAGACAAAAGTAATTAAGAACGTGTATATATATATATATATATATATATATATATATATATATATGAGAGAGAGAATTAACAATATAACTTTAAAGGATCATTTGATAATTAGAATATAACAAAAAATTAATGGATAAAAGATACTAAAAATAAGAAAATATATTAAAATGATTATTACATATTGTATTTGGTGTATAATAAATAACTTAGCATAATAATGGTGAAGATTACCGAAATAGTGACAAAATTGAGGTGATGTTGGCATATTATCAATAATTGTTATTGTAGTAGTATTGGAAGTAGTAAAACCAAAAAGTTATGTGGCACGAAGTCGGGGAAAAGTTTTTTTTTTTTTTTTATCTCACTCTTTTCGTTCTAAACTAGCTGGTCCCCTTTATTTATGATGATTTTTCAATTAATAAACAAAATAAACAAATAAGATAAACTTTCCTTTTTTTTCTATTGACTCATGAGACAATAGGTTAGAATAGGATATAACATCTTATCTTATATTACCTCCATCAAAAATGTAAAATTTTACATAATTTCCATTCATCAAGAAAATTAGTTAATTTAATTAATAATATTAAATTTATTAATAATTTATATTATTTTTTTAAATTACTCATAAAATTATTAGGACACATCATTTTATTCTCTTCACTTAATTATTTTTTACCTAATTAATTAATGTATGTTAGTCATTTTCTTCCATTCTCATAAGAGAGAATGAATTTATCTTATTATTTATAATATTTATTTTAAAATAATTAAGGATGGTTTTATCAAAAAATAATTAATATAAGAAATAATTTTAAAAAAGGTTTTATAAAGAAAAGATGATTATTTTTAAAAAAAAAAAAAGTTTTGTATATACAACAGAGGTAGTATCTTATTTCTCTTTTTTTATTATAAAAATTTAGGTGAGTTAGATTTTGAAAGTTTATCAAAACCAGAATAAGCCTCTAGACTCAACTAATGCTTATATTGATACTTATAGATTCCCTACAAGACTCAAATTAACATCTTTTTAGCATATAAGCTCAATCTTCATCTCCCTTTGTTGGTGATAATATCTTATTTCATCAATACTAAATGAGTCCTGACTAAATGCTTCCAATTAATTAGCCTACATTATATAAATAATCAATTTATCTATAATAACATATAGTCATTTGTCTTTATTTATATAAGTTTTATCTATTAAAAATTATATGGTTAGTGTAAATGTCATGGATATGTCTATATTAACCATGTTTATATTATAATTTTAATTTTCATATACTACAGTGTAAATATATTTACACAAAAAAGTAATTAACTATAAAAAATAGTCTATACACTAATCATGTAAAACAGTTTTATCATGTCATTTAATCACACATCATTATTTTATAGTAAATTTATTAACTTTTATAATAACTATCTTAAAAATTATACCAATGAGTTTTTGATTGATTGATAATGTAAAATTTTTCACCAATAGTACATGAGTACTAAACTCTTAATTATAAATTATCTTAAATGTGACTTCTAAAATAATTATTATAAAATTAATAGTTTTATCATACTAAGCAAACTTTAATTAAATTATAGTGTAAAATATATTTGAATTAAATTCTTATATTAATACTTCTATTTTTACTAAACAAAATTTATACCAATAATTTTAGAAATATCAAAATGAATTGACCTATTTAACCTACTAAAACAGATTGAGTTGGATTAAGTGATTCAATCTTTTGACCGATGTAATTCTCCAACCCAATATATTATTTATATTTAAATCACTAGAATTACTTTAATGGTGAAAAATTTTAATAACATATATAAGTCTTAAATGCTCATCTTGTCATTTTCTTATTTTATAAAAAAAAAAAATTTATATTTATTTATTAATAAGTTAACTTATGAATCATTATTTTTTATAATTTTTTAAAAAATATTAATGAGTCAACTCCATCTAACTAAAAATACATTATGAGTCGAATTAGATTTAAATTTTGAATCTAACTTTAAAATAAATTTAATTCAACCTAATTTTAGATTTTTTTTTAAGATTGATAACGAGTTTGGTTGAATTCAACTATTTTACATCACATATGATTCATGTCTAACAATAGTAGTAGATGGATTTATTTTTTCAGTGGTAGATCCGTCCCAGCTCCGAGGATAGATGAAACTAATGGAAGTTTAGTGAACTTCCTTTGAATCTTTATCTAGTGATTTAGATTTTTGAATATCCAATATAAATGTATGTTTGAATACACAAGCATGGATGACAAGTGACAACATTGTCAAGATATAACAGTTGTTACCTTTGATTTCCAAAGTGGTCCTACTCTCCTACAAAACAGTAAAATGGAATCTCCCATCGCCCTTGGGTTTGAACAAAAGTCTGTGACAGCGGGCACTGTTAACCTCACCCGCGGGGATCATAATTTCAATGAATATTCCCCACAATTTATGGCTTTTAACATTGACTCTTTACTCATCAACTTGGGTCAAGTTATTATCAAACCACATTGAAAATAAAAGCCACCACTCACTAACTACATTTATTAACTGAATATATACGCGAAAGCTTTTAAGGGGCAACCAAGATATGATTGTGAATTGTGAAAATAATGGCTAAGATGATTGATGAACTTTTTTTTTGTTTTTTTTGTTCTTTAGATTAGATAAGCTTGATGAAAAAATGGTTTTTGTAGGGACCTCTTAGCAATCACATAAACCTAAATCTCATTATTAATTAACGTGCGACATTCTTTGTTAAAAATTTTGGAGATTTTTTATTATTTTCATTCTACTTTTTAAAAACGGAATGAATTTCTCCTTTTCTTTTTCAATTCATTATAAAGTTATTAGTACAATTAATATTTTATATGTAATAATAATTATTACAATAGTTAATACTACCTAAGTCATCTCTAATGATAGTTCTTAGAAGAATTTTTAATATAAGAATCAGTTCTTTTTTTTTTTCATTGGAGTTCAATTACATGACTTCCAAGTGTAGAACCAGTTTTTCTATAAGAACTCACAAAAATTATGTTCTTAGAGGAAAAATATGAGAGAATATAATAAATTTTTGTTCAATCATGAAAGAAAAAAATAGAAGAGTTCTTAAAATCTTACATGATACTACGGGACTAAAAAAATAAATTAAAAATAAGTTTTACCATTGAAAATACTCTTATATAATTGATGCTTGATCATGGTGATTAGACATTCTCTTTTAATTTATTGGTTAAGAAAGTAGCTCTAAAAATAAATCTAAACCATTAACATTATAAAAGTTTCTACAGATATTTTTCTTTTCAAACCATGGTGACATATGCCTCTTTTTTTAAAAGTCATAAGGATGAGATTTTTTTGGCAAATGAAAAGAAAAATAAATTTGCTAGCTATTCACTGTGGAAGTGAGACGACAGATAAGCATTTCATCAGTTATCTCTGTTTTACGTATATTTTTAATATAAAGTTAAAAATCAAAATAAAAGAAATAATTGAGATTAATAGAGATACAAGTTAAAGATTAAAACATATTATTCACTTAATTTGGTGAATATATAGGTAGATACACTTAATTTCTATACTTGTAATATAAATACCAACTAATTAAAGGAGAGGGATAAATTTTTCATAGTATAATTAACAATATTCATCTTTCATTTTCCATTAAAAAGGACGATAATCTTCTTATGACTATAAAAGACAAATTAACTTATTTGGTCATATCATTTTGTTGTTATCTACAAAGGATTGTTTCGTGATAGTTTAATAAACTCTTACGCTTTAATGGTTAGTTTAATTTTATGATCATGAATAAAGAATCATAATAAAATAAAGTTTAAATAAAATAAGTACCTGTTTGAGATTAAGATGGAGATAGACTTGTCTTGTCCTAGACTAAAGAGACTTGAAAACTATTATGTTGGCCACTGCAATGTTGATTTGGTCCTATCATTATTAAAAGGATCGATTAAAATGAAATCAAAACATTATCTAATACGAAGGACCAAATCTCAGCGACATTTTTAGAATTATTCCTTACTCTACCATATCCCTATTACATAGTGGTTATGTGTGATTACCAGAATATAAGGATACGTAGTAGTTCATTCAATGACATTAGTAGCACGAGTTAAAATCAATCCTACCCAAATATTTAATCTATCTCTATTATTATTTTACTAATTAAGACTACTATTAACTTACGTGTTGGAGTATTTTCCGGCAAAAATATTTCCCATCCACCATTTGAGAGACAGCCAATTAATTACCAAAACCAAAGAATATGATCACCACAAAACCATAGGAGCTACCCATATAAATCAAGTTAGTTATTCAAATTCTCCTTTTATTGATTTAAAAAACTTTTAGGTATTTAACATAAAGATTTTGCTAAGTTCAATCACTAGCCTAAGCTCAAGTATATATATAGCCACAAGTCAAGAATAAGCTTACCAATTGTCAATAATTCATATTTAATTTTTCAAAATTTCTCGTTATTTGTCCTATGGAGATCTTTAATATATATATATATATATATTCCAAAAAGAAGTTCATTACATCAGCAAAAGAAAAAAAAATAAAGAGATGAAAAAATAGTCGTAAGAAAGTTTTGCTTTGCCGAGGGACGATGTTTCATGACTTCACACTTAAGAAAATATTTTTTTATCTTAACACAGTTTAAATCAAGTAAAGACAGGTTTTCCTACGAGGGTAGAAATGATAGTAGATCTCAATAAAAATTTATAGTAAAATTTACGTATCATTTATAAATATGAAAATTTTGATAATTGATCTCATAGTATTTACAAAGTGGGTTTTAGACTGTGCCTAAAGTGCACCACTGGTCTCGATAGTTGGGGACATGAAGAACCTACATTAAACTATATATCAATATTCATTGATAGTTTGAAAACTTTATTAAGTCATATACCTAAATACAATTTTATTGAACAAAAATTTAAAACTTCTCATATCTTAAAATTAATATTACTTGTAATAAAATTAATTTTAAATATCTCAAACATTATTCAAATAAGATTTACTACTGTACTAATCCATTTGATACCATTGCTTTGCGGTGATTAGTATTTAGTAAACCACAAAGGCATCAATTAATAGAACTTTTAAACCATAAATTTGAAAAACTGATACTGAAACAAAAGTTTTAAGAATAAGAAATGTTGGCTTTTGTTCTAAAATTCATATTTAAATAAAAGCATAGCCAATATATCAAATTAAGGATCATATTCTGAAGATTTCATCTGCACAAATTTGTTTGGGAGAAAGAGACGTACCTTTCATTAATGGAAGGAAAATTGTTTATCTAGCTATAAAGTTGAGTGCAGCAAAGAAGGTAGGTTGAATTTATAAGATTAAGAGGAAGAGGAAGAGGTGAGTGATATGTTTTCATGTATGAGAATGATTGAACGTAAGGACTGGGACATCCAAATTGGGATGCTTTGTGTGACGACTGGGAAAAGATAGAATGTTATGAACGTAAAAGACTCCAAACACATACCGATACAATGCTTCACCCATCTTAACCTTTTCTAATCCAAACCATACTCACAAACTCTTCTTGACTTGTTCACTTTACATACTCTCTCTCTATTCCCATTTCAACATACTTTTTACTTTTTATTAAAAAAGAACTACCATTCCTCTGTCTTTTTTTGCCTTCTTGTTTCTTTGCTTATGTATATATATATATTAAAAAAAAAACAATCGTTCAGGAATATTCTACAATCCAATGAAGGCCTAATCACTTTTCTTTAGTGGTTAAGAGTTTTTTTTTTTGGTGGGATTTAGTGATTAAGAGTAAACACAAAAAATTATAAAATCTCAAAACTTAACCATAAAAAAATATGTATTATTCTAACAAAAATCTTTAGACTCTAACTCATATTGACTTGAGGATCAAAGTTGTCATACCCCAAATCGGTCCGGCCCAGTTAACATGGGCCAAAACCCCAGAGTCAACCCCGGGTCAACCCGGACCTCCACCTTGACCCAATCAAACCTAAACCAAATCCTCAGGAGAATCTCAGCCGAGACCGAGTCAACGATTTTCCCAAACAGATCGTAATCTTAACCGATCCGGATCCTCAGGAGAATCTCAGCCGAGACCGAGTCAACGATTTATCTCATCCCGTAATCTTAACCGATCCTGATCCTCGTGAACCTCATCCGAGACCGAGTCAACAAGTTATCCAATTCATATCGTAATCTCAACCAACCCGGATCCTCGAGAATCTCAACAGACCGAGTCCACGAGCCTTCCAATCCTTATCAGAATCTCAACCGATTCGAATCCATATCCGGATCTCAACTAAGACCAAGTGAATCCTAGCCAAAGCCACACCTCAAAGATATTAGGAACCTCAACCACCCACGATTTCGGGTTATCAAACCCTGATAATAACCTCCGCCCAAAGGAAGTCACAACCCAAGCCTATATAAACCCTTGCCACGTAAGTGAGAAAGGAGGAAGAAATCGCAAGAAAGGCAAAAAGAAAGGAGGAAAACCGACGATCGCTAAAGATGGGGAAGAAGCGCCTAAGTCCGCATCGAGAGGCAAGTCAAGTATTGATCTACTAACGAGGCTCGCCCACTCACTTCGACGCTCCAGGTTGGTCGACTTCCCTTTCTCCTCTTAATTAGCTTAATATAATCTGTACTACCAAGCACATGATCCTCCCCCCCGAACCCCACCTAGCCCGATATACCCGAACCCGCACGGAACCTGAACCCCTATCCAAGGCCGAGTATGTCTCGGCCTGAATCCCCCAGCCGAGCACGATTCGGCAAATATGACGAGATCCAATGCAATCTAACCCTTACCTACCTAGATGCCAGAACTACGTAGACTTTGAACCCTCTGCAGCCGAGGTACGTAGACCTAGAGGGCACACCTCTATCAAGTCAATGACCCCACACCCTACAACCGCCAGCCTAAAACGTAAGAACTCAAGAACACCACCCATATACAAACATCATCCCTCTCCCATACAGCTAACCTAGGGTAACTATCGAGTGATAGACACGCTTGGGGGCCCCTGCATCCCCTCTTGCATGTAACCAACTCCCGAACCCATAACTCTGACGACAGACCCGCCTTTCCTTAGGTTTTCCTAGGTTCCAGAAAAACTTAGGTGGCGACTCCAGATAGCCGAGAGGCACTCGGCTGAGATATGCAAAGAGAGTCGGTTATCCGTCGTGACGTTAGGTTGCGACAGATGGCGACTCCACTGGGAACTTTCTAAGAGAGTTGAGCCCTATTAGGTTAGCCTTGCCCAGAGAGGGATGATGCTTGTGATATTATATCTTGCATATTCGTCTTCCGTCTGTATTGCATGGAATCATAGGATAGATGACCATTATTGCTTCTATTATTCTTTATTTGTGGGGGACGGTGCACGTGGGGCGATCTTCCAAAAAAAACGGGGGTCAGAGAGCAAATATATCCATGAGCGCAAATCCTATTCCCGGACCGAGAGCTAGGGAGTGCTATGGGGCGTGTGCATACCCTACTGGAGATTTCTGTCAGCGGTGACCGTGATAGTCCCACTTTGGGGCTGATGACCGGGGAGCCAAAGAACATCGGGAATTGATCCCGATCGTGCTGGAAACCTCTGGGAGTCCATAGACCCAGGAGCCTAATGGTGAGGAAGTAGAAATTCAAATGGTGAGAACCTTGGGGGATCCTTCAAAAAAAACAACTCAAACCTTAACTAAAGTCAATCAATTAAAACCTTAGTCCGAGTCATAAACCTTATACCAAGTCAATCAGCTAAACCTTAGCCTTAGTCGGTTGAACCTTAGCCCGAGTCATAAACCCTAGTCCAAGCTAACCAAACCCTACTCCGAGTCGTAAAACCTAGTCCAAGCTAACCAAACCCTACTCCGAGTCATAAACCTTAGACCAAGTCAATTAGCTAAACCTTAGTCCGAGTCATGAGCCTTAGTCCCAGTTAGGTAAAACTCAGTCCGAGTCCTTAACCGAGTCCCTAGCCCACAAACTCGAGAGTAGTCAAGTCCACTCTACCGAAGCCCTGGGATCTGGAGTCGACTGAACCTAAGCCAAAAACCAAACCTATGTCCAAGTCAGACCGAACCTATATCAGACTAAGCCTAAATCTAAATCTAACCGCCAAGTCTACTCGGCCCGAATCCTAAAGTCGAGTCAAACCAAACCTGGGTAAACCGGATCTAACCCCAAACCCGAGTCCGAATCATACCCACCAAAACCTTAGCAACCGAACTGTCCCCACAAGCAGAACCCTAAGCCCCGCACAAGTCGGCCTTGACTAACGACGGGACTTTCACATGTATATACTGCTTTCCTCTTTTTCGCTAAAATTTCCCTCCCCCTTCACTTCGACATCCAGGTCAACTACGCTACCCAGCCACCAGTATCGCACTAGAGCTCGCACCCGCCACATGGAGCAAGCAATAGACGAGCTAGAACAGCAGAATATTCAGACTAGGGCAGAGGTCGACCAAATAAGGGAGAACATGGGAGAGATAAAAGAGCAGCTGAATAAGGTGTTCGAGCTCCTCACTCGGAATGTACCTCCACCCGCTCCCATAGACACTATAGGAACAAAGATCCAACGCCGCCACCCGTGGAACCCCGACATACCCCCCCAAGGCTTCACCCCCAATATGGAATGCCCCTAGATGGAATTCGCCCGAGGCCCCAACATTGAAGAACCCGAAACAGACTGCCTCACCAAAGCCACGGCAGGCCTCGCGCATCTCCCCTATTCTTCGCCCTGCTGTGGGTCACCCCTTAGACACTTTTGAGGCTACCCGTCCGGGGACGGAAGATTAGTTCCCCGGAACAACGAGTCCGACTCATTGAGGGCACCGGGGGCATGGGCGGATGCGTAGACCTCTGCCTAATGCCCGACGTGGTCCTTCCTGTAGACTTCAAAACCCCCAAGTTTGAAAAAATATAAGGGAAGCTCCCGCCCGGGTACACCTGGCCATGTCTTCGCCGAAAGATGGCAGCCTACGCCCACCATGATAAGATCCCCGGTACATTGCTTCCAAGATAGCCTCACCGGGTCCCGCCCCTAACCCGGTACGTTAACCTAGAGAAGGGACAAGTAAAAACCCGGAGGGACCTCCAGCGGAGGCGTTCATCCGCCAATAGGTATAATGAGGACATGGCACTTTGACCAGGTCCCGCCTCCAGTAACCTGTCAAACCCGACTCAAGGATTTAAGGACTATGCACAACGATGGCGCGAGCTAGCGGCACAAGTCAAACCTCCCTAACGGAAAAGAGATGGTCTCCATGTTCATCGAAACATTGCCGGCCCTCTTCTACGACAAAACTGTGGGAAGTGTCGCCTCCAACTTTGCGGACTTGGTGACCGTAGGGGAGCGAATCGAGATAGGAATCAAGCGGGGAAAATTTACCAATCACCCCACCAACTCACCAAGAAAATTCCTGCCCGAAAAGAAGAAAGGGGAAGCCAATGCCGTATCTGGCGGAGGACCAAACACTACGCCTAATAACCCTCAAGCCCTTCAGAATAATCATTTCCCCAATTACCTCAAACTCCAAGAAGGCCGAGGCAACAAACGCCCAAGACCCCAGGACAAATCGCCTCAGGAGGAACTTTACCCATACCAATGTCATACACGGCCCTTCTCCACCAACTACTCCAAAAGCAGATGATCTCAACCGTGCCACTTCGACCCCTAGAACCCCCATACCCTCGGAATTACAACCCAACTGCTAAGTGCGAATACCATGAGGGAGGCCCAGGCCATACCACGGAGAATTGTTGGGCTTTTAAACACAAGGTACAAGACCTCTTGGAGCAAGGATGGCTCAAGTTGGAACCAAACAAGCCCAATGTAAGTACCAACCCTCTCCCGCCCCATGAGGGGGCATCAATCAACACCTTGGATCACGCTACCGTCGAGCAGAAGGGCTGGAAAGCGATCACGCCCAAGTCGTAGTGATAGGGCGGGAACCCCCAAGGGAACCCGTCATTATCTACTACGATCCGATACAAATGACCAGCCCTTCCTCACTATCAATATCACACCCCAACCAACCTATCAGATAACCATGCTGTGCCTTGGTTATATGAGCCCGCACCTCCCGAAACGGAACCCGCAAGGGAGGTCATTAACATAGCCAAGGAAGGAGGCCTCACCGTAAATCCAGGCGCATCTACACACCTGAAGCCTCCGAGGCACAAAGCCTCCAACCTCCAATGCGCCTGCTCCAACACCAGTAAAAGGAAGAAGAAGAATTCTTGAAGATCATAAGGCGTAGCGAGCATCAGCCTCCTCGACCAAATGAATAAGACCCCGCACGAATCTCACTCTTGTCCCTCAAGTTATTTCATTGGGAGGCCCACCGTAACCTCCTCCCGAAGGTCCTACAGAAGCTCACGTGGCTCATAACATAACTACAGAAAAATTTGGCACTTTGGTCAAGAACATCACCAAAGAAAGGCCACCTAACCTTTTCTCGAGGATGAGATACCCAAAGAAGGAAAGGGCCACAACCAGCCACTTCACATCTCGGTAAAATGTGGGGGTTACATGATCGCCGTGAGTCCTAGTAGATAACGGCTCCTCCCAAATGTCCTCCCCAAGACTACATTGACAAACTCGTTTCACTGAACGCTCGGTTAAAAGCTAGCTCCATAATAGTACGAGCATTCGACGGATCAAAGCGAGAAGTCATGGGAGAGGTCTCCTTTACCCTTCCTCATTGGGCCTGGCCCCTGTTCAACATTGACTTCAAGTCATGGACATCTGCCCGGCCTACTGTTTGCCTCCTTAGGCGACCTTGGATACACGCTGGGGCACTTGTTCCATCTTCCTCCACCAGCAGGTGAAATTCATCGATGATCATCGCATCATCAGCATCCCTGGGGGAGAAAGAACTCGTGATCACCACTCCGCCCCCTCAAGAATATATCGAAGGAGACGAGGAAGCCCCTCGAAACCTCCCTACAAGGTCATTAGAGATCGACAAAGAGACAGGGGACCCGGGGACGCCATGTCCCTCAAGAAAGCGCTGCCTTGCAAATCATGATCAAGGAAGGATACCAGTTGGGGCAAAGGATTAGGCCCCCAACTAACAGGTACGCCTACCCCCATCCGGATAGCGGAAAACCCAGGCGATATTTTAATAGGATATCGTGCAAGCGACACCTATGGAAACACTCGAGGACCCCCCCTTCATACGAGGAAGCGTGTCAGCAATCGCAGAAGAACGCGAAGACCAAGCACCTTGGGCAATGGCTACAAGCAGAACTCACCAACCGGACCGCAGAGGAACTACTAGACCTAGACTTAATGGAAATGTAATTTGTTTCGATGTCTTTTTGCTTTCTTCTTCATATCGTGCTTGTAAAAACCATCCAGACCTTTCCAATTAAATTTTAGCATGTCTTCATTTTCGTCCCTTTCTTCTCTTTCACGCTAAAGTTTTTATTTCATTTCCTAATCAGTCAGACAATAATTGTAATCTTTCCAACAAAATAATAAGACTCCTTCTTTCCTTTCTTCTCTCTTCTCCCTACCTTTGCTTAAGATATGCTAAAATCATCATACATTTCTAAACATGTCGAAAGACTGGTAGTTTTCCAAAATCCAGGAGGGGTCACCATGATAGGGCCGAGTCTACCGCGGCACCGAGTCGGTCTCGGATCCCCAAAGATCCGAAAACCACTTAAGACCGCCTCCTCTCATCCTCAAACCCGCCTTCCCAAAATCGAGTCGAGTCGGAATCACCCACTAAAACGAAAGTTAGAGAACATTAGATTGTTACCCCACTAAGCCAAGTCTAGAAGGGCAGGCTATCCACCCATCTATAATCCGACAGCTATCCCCTCACATCTTCAATCCGCCTTCCCCAAGCCCTTATCATACCATTACTCTACCACCAGGCCGACTCTGAGTCAAAACCACCTACCAACCCAGACCAACTCTTTACTCTCATCCGAGTGTGAGAGAATCAACACACATCAGACCCAGAAACCGCCTTCCTCTTAGTCCCGAGTCACCACTCCTTGACGAATAATGGCCAAAAACCATTCACTAAGCCAAGTTCAGAGGTCACCATTCCTTGTAGGAGTTAATCCCATTAGCCCATAACCTTCCCTAAATACTGATTAAGACCTTTCCATTAAGCCGAGTACAGAGATTGTTTGCTTGTCCCAAGCATCATTAACCTACCACCATTGCCCCATGTACACTATAACCAAACCCCAAGTCAAGACTGATACTCCAATCCAACTAACGCCATTAATGAACAATCAACAGAAAACGCAATAAAACAAAACAAAAACAAACACACAAGGAAAAATGCCAAAAAATCATTTCAGTAATAAATAAGTTTTTTACAAGTTCAATCCAAGAGGGAAATCAATTTCCCGTCTTTAACATCCTTAGCCATATCATACGGGCTGAGGTCGAAATCGGGGGCCAACAAAGCTATCTGCCTAAGGGCTTTGTTGAAGCCATCTTCATGTTGTTCCACAATAGCTCCCTCCAAGCAAGCCACCCTCTCGGCAAGACTAGCATTCTCCTCCTTCAGCTTGACCGCCTCCGACTCGGCCGCCGCAGCCTTAGCCTCTGCCGCCTTCAAAGCCTCCCCATTCGAAGCAAGAGAAGCCTCCACCTCCACTACCCTTGACTGAGAATCAGCAAGTGTAGACTTCAGCGAAGCCACTTCAGCCTCCGATGAGGAGACCTTTGTCTTTCAGAAGGAGGACTCTACCGAGAAGCAACCAAGTTGGGCCTTCAAACCTCAACTTCAACACAGGCTTTCTCCGGGACTAGCCTCCTTCATCTTCTCAACCTCAGCCCAACGACGGCCTCGGCCTTCGAGCCCTGCTCCAACTCCTTCTTCGAAATGGCCTCTTTGGCCACTATATCCTCAACTTTCCGCAAAGATACCTCTCCAAACTTCCACAGAGGCCATGGAGCGGGCCATATAGGCAGTCACCATATCAGCTGCACTATCCACTCCGGCTGATACTAGCAAACCGCGATCATGAGGAGGTATGCGGCTAACAGGAAGCAGACTGTGCATATCAAACCCGGGCCCCCACATGGAGCCAACAGAAGGAGGGGCCACATAACAAGGCAGGCCTCCAAGAGGCATACCAGGCCCTGCCGTTACCACCACCTTGCCCTGAGATGGTGAAGACACAGATGGAGGAGAAAGGGCAGCAGCCTTCCCCTTCTTAGCGGCCGCCTCCTCCGAGGCAGAGTTAGCCTTTCCCGACGCCTCCTTGCCCCTGCCACCGGGCGCTGCTCGCTTTCGGTCAATGGGGCCGCGAGTCCTTCTTCAATCTGACGGCCCGGCCTTCTCTCAAAGAAGAGTCGCAAGTCTCGGCCCTGGGCCAGTAACTCCCCGGCATCGTTGGTCGACGGGCCTTCTTGATCATTCGGCCATGTCAATACCCCTGTTTCTTCAACATACCTGCAAAACCAAAACGCAAGACATCAAACATTCGGCGCAAGGCCGACCGAAATGACTCAAAAAAGAAGACTCACTCTTCGATGGAGAGTAGCATTGTTGGAAGACATCCAAGAGACGATGTCCAGAAGCTCATCCCCCCTCGGCAGATTGTCCAAAGCGTTTTTGCAGATCAACCTTAGCTTCCAGGGGGAGTTGACTCCTCACCAACCCCTTAAACTTAGGGGGTTCCCGCCAATATAGCGGCAACGGCCGAGGGTCAATGCAGAAATGACCCGCGTCAGCCGCCTTGATCTTCACAAACCGGCTCTTGAAGCCCTTGTACGAGGCGGTGTAGGACGTAAAGAGACCCGAGTTGGGCAGGGGAGTCAGTGAGACCCACCCAACAGATGGGCCGACTCTGGCGGTGTAGTGACTCAGGAAGACAGGGGCCGTGGGCAGAACCCCTAATGCCAAACAGACTACCCTAAACGCCTGAATGGCCGCCCAGCCGTTGGGATGCAGCTGAGAGGGGGCTATCCCCAGCATCCTCAAGACGTCCGCCTCAAAATATTCAAAGGGGAGAATCACCCCCAAATCCGCCAACACCGTCTCGTACATATAGACGAACGGTACCTTCCCTTCCCTGGCGGCATCACACACACGCTCTCGCCCCCTGCAGCGCACCATCTCCAGTAGGCCCACATGGGAGTCGCGGACCCATTTTCCATCCATTGCCAGAGACTCCACTTCAGAACGGGACATCTCCGACGCGTTCTCCAGCACATCCTTATGGACCCACGCTGGAGGACTGGCCTGGGGCCTCAAAGGCCTAGGGGTCGATCCAACCCCCCCCTCAGCAACAGCAACGGGCATGGCTTCCAAAGCCTCACCCGACGAAGACGAAGACGTAGAAGACGAAGACAAAGAAGAAGAAGAAGAAGAGGAAGAAGAGGACGAACGCCCAGAGCTTGAAGTACCTGACATGATGCGCGAGGAAGCAAAAATTGACGGAGGACGAAGAAGAAAGGAACAGCAGCGAAGAGCAGAGAAATGGAAGAAGGAAACAGAAAAAGCAGAAGCAAATGAGGAACACGAACGCGCCTCCAGCCCTATTAACCCCCCCCCTCGAAACTCCGCGACCAATAATCACTGGTTGCGCTTCTCCATAAACGGCGCAATGATGGCGCCACTTCGCCATCAATGCAGCACAGGACACGAAGAGGCGTGTCCGAAGAGCGACTAAGCGCGTTCCCCCCACGCGCACCCTTTCAGCTGCCTACTAAAAATAATAAAATAAAAATAAAATAAAAAAAATAAAAAAAAATAATAATAATAAACGGGCCCAAAAATCTTCGGCCCAAACATACTTCAGAACCAACTTCATCCCAGCCATCCCCACGTAGGCCGTCTCCTACTCAGCCGTCCCCACGTAGGCCGTCTCCTACTCAGTCATCCTTATGTAGGCCGTCTCCGACTCAGCCATCCCCATATAGGCCGTCTCCTACTCAGCCATCCCCACGTAGGCCGTCTCCTACTCAGTCATCCCCATGCAGGCCGTCTCCATCTCAGCCATCCCCACGTAGGCCGTGTCCATCCTAGCCATCCCCACGTAGGCCGTCTCCATCCCAGCCATCTCCCGAAGGCCGTCTCCATCTCATAAGCCGGCCCAGTTATAACCCCATTTACCTCGCCAAGGCCTAAAAATTGCCACCATCACAAAAATATAATAACAAACTCAAAAATACTTTGTGAAACTTGGAGGGCGGGGCACCCCGATGTGTGCCTTGCCTGCTGCCAAGTACTTTGTGAAACCGGAGGGTTGGGCACCAGCCAGTGTGTGTGCCTTGCCTGCTGCTAGGTACTTTGTGAAACCTGGAGGGTTGGGCACCAGCCAGTGTGTGCCTTGCCTGCTGCCAGTACTTTGTGAAACCTGGAGGTTGGGCACCCGGCCAGTGTGTGCCTTGCCCGGGCTGCCGGGTACTTTGTGAAACTTGGAGGGTTGGGCACCAGCCAGTGTGTGCCTTGCCTGCTGCCAGTACTTTGTGAAACTTGGAGGGTTGGGCACCAGCCAGTGTGTGCCTTGCCTGTTGCCAGGTACTTTGTGAAACCCGGAGGGTTGGGCACCAGCCAGTGTGTGCCTTGCCTGCTGCCAGGTACTTTGTGAAACTTGGAGGGTGGGGCACCAGCCAGTGTGTGCCTTGCCTGCTGCCAAGTACTTTGTGAAACCTGGAGGGTTGGGCACCAGCCAGTGTGTGCCTTGCCTCTGCCAGGTACTTTGTGAAACTTGGAGGGTTGAGCACCAGGCCGGTGTGTGCCTTGCCTGCTTTGCCGGTACTTTGTGAAACTTGGAGGATGGGGCACCAGCCAGTGTGTGCCTTGCCTGTTGCCAGTACTTTGTGAAACTTGGAGGGTTGGGCACCAGCCAGTGTGTGCCTTGCCCTGCTGCCAAGTACTTTGTGAAACTTGGAGGGTTGGGCACCGGCCGTGTGTGCCTTGCCTGCTGCCGTGTACTTTGTGAAACTTGGAGGGTTGGGCACCCCGGCCAGTGTGCCTTGCCTGCTTTGCCAGTACTTTGTGAAACTTGGAGGGTTGGGCACCAGCCAGTGTGTGCCTTGCCGCTGCCAAGTACTTTGTGAAACTTGGAAGGCCGAGTACCAACTAGTAATACCTTGCCCATTACCAAACACCAACCACCCCCCCCATCCTCACCTCTATCTTTATTTACGCTTATCCAAGAAAAGGATTACATCCTTTTCGGAAAAACATAAATAAAAGGGGCCTTGTCATACCCCAAATCGGTCCGGCCCAGTTAACATGGGCCAAAACCCAAAAGTCAACCGGGTCAACCCGGACCTCCACCTTGACCCAATCAAACCTAAACCAAATCCTCAGGAGAATCTCAGCCGAGACCGAGTCAACGATTTTTCCCACCGGATCCAGAATCTTAACCGATCCGGATCCTCAGGAGAATCTCAGCCGAGACCGAGTCAACGATTTATCCCATCCGATCGGGAATCTTAACCGATCCAGGATCCTCGGGGTGAACCTCATCCGAGACCGAAGTCAACAAGTTATCCAATTCATATCGAATCTCAACCAACTTGGGATCCTCAGGAGAATCTCAGCCGAGACCGAGTCCACGAGCCTTCCAATCCTTATCAGAATCTCAACCGATTCGAATCCATATCCGGATCTCAACTAAGACCAAGTGAATCCTAGCCAAAGCCACACCTCAAAGATATTAGGAACCTCAACCACCCACGATTTCGGTTATCAAACCTGATAATAACCTCTGGCCCAAAGGAAGTCACAACCCAAGCCTATATAAACCCTTGCCACGAAGTGAGAAAGGGAGGAAGAAATCGCAAGAAAGGCAAAGAAAGGAGGAAAACCGACGATCGCTAAAGATAGGAAGAAGCGCCCCAAGTCAGACTGAGAGGCAAGTCTAAGTATCGATCTACTTAACCAGGCTCGCCCACTCACTTTGACGTCTAGGTTGGTCGACTTCCTTTCTCCTCTTAATTAGCTTAATATAATTCGTGCACTACCAAGCATGATCCTCCCCTGAACCCCACCTAGCCCGATATACGCCAGGACCCGAATGGAACCTGAACCCTATCCAAGGCCGAGTATGTCTCGGCCTCGAATCCCCAAATGAAAGCACGATTCTAAGCAAATATGACGAGATCCAATGCAATCTAACCCTTACCTACCTAGATGCGAACTACGTAGACTTTGAACCTCCGCGGTCGAGTGCGTGAGGGCCAGAGGCACACCTCTATCAAGTCAATGACCCCACACCCTACAACCGCCAGCCTAAAACGTAAGAACTCAAGAACACCACCCATATACAAACATCATCCTCTCCCATACCAGCTAACCTAGGGTAACTATCGAGTGATAGACACGCTTGGGGGCCCTTGCATCCCCTCTTGCATGTAACCAACTCCCGAACCCATAACTCTGACGACAGACCCGCCTTTCCTTAGGTTTTCCTAGGTTCCAGAAAAACTTAGGTGGCGACTCCAGATAGCCGAGAGGCACTCGGCTGAGATATGCAAAGAGAGTCGGTTATCCGTCGTGACGTCAGGTTGCGACAAAAGTTTTTGTAGGTACATTTTTATCATTATAGACCTTAGTAGACTACCATGAAAGAGGCGGTACACTCCTTTAAGACTATAAGTATGTGATTTATCTTCTTTAAACTTGTGTAGAACAAACCATTTAGCATTATTTATGAGAATGATTTTCAATTAATGTTCTTGACCGATCTCCAATCAACCTTGTTTTGTTGAATCAAAGATGTTAAAAATGTCCAAATTCTTATACGTTTTGATCATGACAAAAATTATTGATAAAAAGTGGTGACTGATTCTCTCGTTGAGTGTGTAATCTTTCAGGAACCACTCAAATCAACTAAACCGTAAGTAATGCACATATTTGGAAGGTGTCCAACCACATGTCTTATGAAAAGCATTCCAAACCAAGATGTCTATAAAATGAAGTTATCTAATAATTTATATTCATTTGAAATAGACTTGCACTTATACTTATATATGATGTGCTTTGAATAAACTTAAGAACAAACGTAACTTATTGCTGCAATAACAAAGGTTTAAATCTAAATATGATATCCAAGAGACTAGTGTGTGTGATTACCAGTTTTTAGAAACTCTTATGTAATTTAGGTCAACCAATTGAGATTAAGAAAGAGAAAGAATTGTGCGAAGTATTTGAAAAGAAAGTTAAGAAAAGTATAGCAGATGAGTTTAAATTTGAAATTGAAAAAGAAAAGAGTTACGGATTCATTTGTATTCTTTATTCCCTAATCTTAATTTCATGCAAGTTTTCTAACTTATTTTCCTATTACTAATTTTACATATTAATTTTATTAAGAGTCTTTGATCCAAACTCTCAATAATCGTTACTTTAAACTATGTCCCTAATTGATCATATAAATATTTAATTTAGAGCAAGCATAAAGTACATAAAGACATATTAATTGAATTTATTAATCTTATTAGAGGTTTGGAAAAATGTTTGACCATGCAATTTCCACAAATGTAATTATTAAAGTGGTAAAATAATTCAATCAAGTAAAATAAAGCCAAAAATAAACCATAACCCTTAAAAGGAGATTTAGCTACTCATGTTCATAGTGAAATAAAATAAGCTAAAAACATAAAGAAAAAGGAGGGAAGGGAAATAAGATCCGTAAAGGTATGAAGTTTTGTTTCCTTACTTCATCCTATGTTTTAGCCTTGCTAAATAGACTTAAATACTCTTGAGATCTCTAAAAACTAGAAAGAGAGAAAAAAGGAACACAAAGAAAAAAAGGAACCGAGAGAAAATATGAGAGACTAAAGCTCTAGAACTTATCGAATGATTCCTTCTACTTCTTGGTCGTTCCTTTCTAAGTTGGAGAAATGAGTCTTTCTAATGGACTAGCACGACTATGTCACATCTGGCACATGTAGATTTAAGGCTTCTTGGTTTGAGCACGGGTGTGTTGAATGTGAGCACGAACATGCTGACACAAAGGATGAGCATGCTGAAATGGAGCACGAGTGTGCTTCATATTTTGTCTTTGTGCATGGTCATGCTTCCTTTCCTATGAACTTGCTCTTTGGATCCAAAAACTCGAGTCTTCACTCTTTTTTCTTTCTTTTAGGCTCGTGAACTTGTGTTATATCAAATTTAATGTTTTCTTTATATTATAAATTGTTCGAGCATTTTGTCTTATGCAGAAGCAATATAATATACAATTTGTTTCATTTGTAAGTACTTTGCTTAAAAATTTTGTTTGATAAAAAAAAATGAGAATATCTTGAATTTCAAAGTTATATATAGCATGAAACTTAAGTCTTCATCTGAAAATTTTGTTTGATAAGAAAAATGAGAAGATCTTGAATTTTAGAGTTATATATAACATGTACTTTAGTCTTCATCTTGATTAATCAAGAGAAACAAAAAAGGAAGAATTTATCAACTCTCATACTTAAAAAGATGCAATTGACACATAAGTAAGGTGACAAAATATTTTAGAGTAAGTTAACTTTCAAAAGCACAAAGTTGGAAACTTCCACTTGTTACACTGATAAAGTACAAAGAGACAAGAAAAAAACATTTTATCAGAATATCCATATCACAAAATAGGAATAACATTTAATACAACATTCACATTCAAGATGAATGAGCCCCCAGTGATTATTTTTTAGTTCATCTATAAAAGCTCATGAGTCAACAAATTACATAGATCCAATTTTTGCAAATTTGCAATCACATAAAAAGAAACATTGTCTATAACTTTATAAATAGTCTGTGAGCATTAAATTATCAATATTATACTTAAGTCTTATAGGACGATAGTCTAGAATTACGTTTTTCCTTATAGACCAGAGAGAGGATTAAGCCTAGAGAGCTTGTTAAAATAATGCATATTGTGCCTAAAGAAACATGATTAAATAATTCTTGAGTTGAATCTAAAGAGGTTTGATGAAATAATATTTATTATGTGTGAAATTAGATATAGCCTCAGAGTTAAAATGAACAAGTATAAATATATATGTTCATTTATTATTACTTTACTCTTTATTTTTACTAATCCTAAGGAAGTTGAATATGTGAAAAAATATTCCTTCTTTTATACAAAGAATTACATAGAAGTGTTTTCTTTCACAGGGCAATATCTTGGTTTCATCCTCTTCAAGGTTAAAGGCCCCGTTTGGGATATTTTTAGTTGCAAATTTTAAAATTTTTAAAAATCAAAACCAATTTTTAGTTTTAGATTTTTTTTGTTTCAAAAATTAATTTTTAATTTCAAAATACTCACTTTGAAAAAATTTTATCTTGTTAAAATTAATTTAAGGATATGTTTACATGCTTAATAGAATAATATGAGGTGGTAACAGCAACGACAACAACAATTTGGTGATGGTAGCGCGACAAAAAATTGATAATTGTTAAATATAGTAAAAAAATATTTTTTTTAACTAAAAACCAAATTGACAAAATTTTTTTTGAGGTTTTGAAAATATACTAAAATTATTTCAAAATTAAATTAAAAATCATTTTAACTTTATTTTAATCAAACATGTTTTATTTTTGAAAATTATATTTGAAAATAAAAAACAAAAAACTGGCCGTACGAAACCTAATTTCAAACTAGTTTCTTCTGCCTACTTCTTAAGTGATTTCGTAAAAGATCTGGAAAAAAAAAACACAATTCATCCCTTAACGTGTTTTCTTCTAATTCTACCGTAGGTCAAATTAAAACAATTTGAAATATAAAACGAAATTTCTTTTTGCACTGCATTTTTTAAGTACACCCATTCATTTTTTTTTTTTGTCAAATTTAATTCAAACAATGTCCTTGTAACGTGGTTGGATTAAGATCCACAAAGAAAAACAACTTTCGAAATTTAATTTCCAAAAATCAACTTGTTTCTTTATTGAAATTTAATTTCTGGAACTGAATTTTTAGCATTCAGAAAATTGAGTTTCCGGAGCACAACTTGCACATACTTGATTCTCATCTTGGTTGATTGACACTCCCCAATCCACATCCAACACGAAATATATGCGACAACTTCAAAACCATCAAAATCCCAAGACAAACAAGAATGAAACAGTAGTGAATTCAATTGAAACTCACTCACCTTCCCATAAAGATGTCGACATAGAAGCACCCACCACTAGGAAATAAAATGCTTACTACAAAAATATTGAACTACTCACATTCACTCCCATGGAACTCTTTAGTTCTCTTTGTGGTGCTACCTTTATCACTTCGGGTCATCTTGTTCATGTTATTAGCATTAATTATAGCCAAAAGAATTTACCAGATCTGTGAGAGTTTGTCCATGAATATTGGGCTGAGAGAGAAAGAAACATATGCAATTTTTTCTTAGTTCTGAAAACTCAATCTCCAAAAATGTAAAAAATTAAATTCTGAAATTTAAATTTTATAACTAGGAAAAATAAGTTGACTTTCAGAAATTGAAGTATAGAAGTCAATTTTTTTTATAGTTCCGGACTTCGAATTTCCGAATTCAAATTCTTTTTTCACAGTTCTAGAGTTTAATTTCTGGAACAATTACCATGTGTATAAAAATATTATTAAAATAAAATTTGACAAAATAATGGAGGTGTGCTTAGAAGAAAGGGAAGGGTAAAAATAAAAAGTAAGAATTAACCTAAATTCATTCTCCAAATATATCAAATTTAACTTTTAAAATCTAAACCCATTAAAATTAACTTTAAATGGGACTGATTAATGCTACCATACATCGAGATGATTATGAGATAAAGATGACAGAGGTAAATAGGAAGAATCATGACTATTGTTTATTTTTCTAGTATAATGGCTGATATTAATTTTCATGACTATTGCATGATTAGCACAAAATAGGGGCGAAACTCACTCAGTATGCATGTGATTTCTCACTTAAAAGTGCTTCCTTCGCGATCTCAAATTCATTTACGCCTATTTTTTTAATAATACATATTCAACGTTTCTTCAATCTTGATTATTATCATTGTTAATATAAGTGACAATGCCAACTGCACTATAATCCAAGTATTTTCCTTTTCTTTTTAGTGACTTGATATAATCGTTCGATTACAACTTGAAGGGTCAATAATATACACATGAAAATTTATTTCTTTATGGAGTTCTGTACACACCATTCAACAACATACATAGGTTCTGGCCCCAAAACAAGAAAATAAAATAAAAATCAAAGAAAGAAATCTGTACAGCAAAACATTTACCATCACTCATTTGCAACAACTAGATGAAGCAAATAGCCAGCTTTAATTTCTTAATATGACTTCGAGAACATCTTCCAATTACATGTTCCGAATGCTTATTTGGCTCAATCTGAGAAGGTGATGTTGCAATTCTATTTCAAAATAGTTTCACCATCTCCATCTCCTAGTAGAGAGAGAGAGAAAGGGGCAATAGCCACGTTAAATGCTCTCGAGCCTACTCGATCAACATGTATCATCTCAAAGTCACCTTCCTGCATTATAAGATATGAGATTTAAGTATCTGGTTTTATGTTCAATGGGAAGGCAAAGAGATCTAGAAATACTTGAAAGTTGAAATCATCATGAATGAGCAACAGCAACCAATGTATTCAAAATGGTGAGAAGTATCAATTGAGGACAATCATAATATGCATTTACTGATATCACAACTGAGTATTGAATAGTTGAAATGATGGTACAAATTCATTCTGTAGTAATACGAAAGTATTCATGAAATAATGAAAAAGTATGCAACCAATCATCTAAATTATAGAAGCAAGTAGAACATGGCTTTCAAATTCAATTAGGCTTCTACTTTTGCTTTCCTTTTTCAGAGCATGATCTACTGAGTGCTGATTATGAAAATGATGTTAAGAAACTCAACAACTCTAATTATCTAACTTCATTTAAAAAAAAAAAAATTGCCACCAAGTGAGGTGATTTCATAAAAGAATAAGGAGTTAAAGAAAAATTCTTACCATTGTACCATTTTGTGTGTTTAATGGGCATGTAGAAGAGAATTCAAAACTAGACCTAGGAAATATAGCTGGCTGTTCACCAACAACCCCAATTCCCTGCATGGAGGAAAATGAAGTTACATTAAACTTGAATCCACATAAATATGGAAGAAAATGAAAAACACCATTAAAGCATAAAGAACATAGATAGCAAGGATGAGAATAATTAACTCACCAGAAATTTTCAGTTTTCCCATTAGCATCAGTTATAATCCAATGCCTTCTGAGAAGTTGAACAGGGCGGTTGGTGTTATTGGTAATTCTGATTCTATATTCAAAGAAATATACCTCCTCTGAAGGCTGACTTCTGCCCTCTATATATGAACTCCTAACTTGAACCTGGATTCCCTGAACAAAATTGAAAATAAATGGTAAAACTCCTGATTTTGTCTCACATGAAATATGAATTCATCATTTCTTTCCTTTAGGAATTTATAGGAATAAATCTACTTTCAGGTGTGTGTTTGGATTGGATTATTTTTAGAGACTATAAACAAATGTTTCAACCCACATGAAAACCATGGACTCCATTGAACATTGATTTTCCAAGAGAGCCACTCAACATTGAACTAAACATTCTACTGATGCAGTTAACATGAAAGCAATTCCTGGAGAGATTATATCAAGAAAGAACTATCTATAGGTCACAGCAAACTAGCTGTTAGTAAAAGTAGGATTCCTACCAAGGTTGTAGCCTCACTTGAACATTTTAAGAGAGAATGCGGGGCAATTGCTTTTAGCTCATCACGATATCTAGCTGCATCCTGCATGTGAAGAAAATGGGTAAAACAGATTGTCAAAATTCAGTTTTGAAAGAATCATAGTATAACAGAAAAATGAAAAACATGCCACATTTTGACAATATATGTGCTTATTGCAAAACCAGGCTTAAAAGAAACATTCTAGAGTAGCATGCCAAATTAGTTCCTTGAGAAGTCCGAAAATTTGAGTCTTTGAAATGACAAAATTGTCATGAATTTACAAAATAACAGTTATTTTAGTATCTGACATCAAACAACAACTATAATCATTCAAATTACAAAACAAAAAGACTAAAATGATACAATTACAATTTCAAAACTAAATTTACCTATACTTATAATTTCAAGAACTAATTTAATATAAAAAGTGAAAAGTGTTTTAGATCCTTATATTTTCAATCAAACTTGTCTTAGTCTCTAAGCTTAAAAATCAACGAATTTAGTCATCACATTAATGAAAATCAGTGAAATTGATCCTTCACCCCTAACACCGTAATCACTATCTGCTGACGTCACATGACATAGACGATCAACCCAAATTCAGCTATTTTAAAGACCAAGTTTGACCAAATTTCCAAAAAAAAAAAAAAAAAAACACATTTTATCCTAATATATATTACTTAAAAATGTGTATTAGAACATAGTCATCATCTGGAAGAGAGTAAAACATGGAGGCTTGAAGCAACAGAAATGACTCCGAACCCTCATAGTCTCATGATGCCTAGATAATGTTGATAAAAAAACATGCAATAGCAGAAATTTAAAAAAAAAAAAAAAAAAAATGAAGATGAGTAAAGAACCTGAAACCTCTGATCAGCAATGGCTTCCTTCAACAATCTCCGCAGACGCAGAAGGGGAACCTCGTCTTCGAAGCACTTGAGCGAGTCACGAATCCTGGCAGCCTCTTCGTAATACTACCGTTTCAAATTCCACAAAATAAGAAGCCTCTTGGGCTCTCTCCAAAACCGAGCCACCAACCAGACACATTAATGATAAAAACAACTAACGTCTATTTGCCCTTTTTAAGGAAAAAGAAAAAGAAAAAGAAAAAGAAAAAGAAAAAGACAAACCTCGGACTTGGCCGCTAACTCCATCCGGTACTTCAAGATGGCGTAGTTGTGGCTGGGAGACAAAAACGACCTGGAGTTGGAAGCTCCGCTCGCGCCCATTCCCCCCTTCCCATTCCTCTCCGAAGCGCACGACACAATGGCGCTGCTCCAATTCCTACGGTTCCAACAATTCACCCATTGCGTCCTTATCCTCGCCTCTGAGTCCGTTAAAACCGATAACCGCAAACCCACGCAAGTCTTCATGCTCAACAACGACTGCATTTCTTTTTTTTGTCTGAATAAAATCCACAGCTTCGAAATCAAATCAGATTATGCGAACGAATAGAATGGAATCAGAATTGTTACTCTTTTATTGCTTTGTGCTACCACGCTTTCTGCGGGTTTTCTTTTTCTTCTATTATTAGTCTTTTGGATTTGGGGCTGCCACCGCTTTTCAAGGTTAATCATAGATTCTTGTCTGCGCGCTATAATAATTAAATATCTAAAAAGTGAGGTCAGATGCCAAATTAGCCACTGCGTGTTTCTGGGGATTTCGATTCATAGAGGGTATTATGGGAAATATTTTGGTGCTACTTCATATTTTTGTCCATGAGTAAGACAAATATCTACAGTGCTCGCTTCGTAGTAAATCGTAAATCAAAATTCTATTCTTATGCCATTTTTTTTAAGATGCCTTTTTAACGTTATTAAATAATTCTAAGCTTACCATGAATAAACTATTTTAACTTAATTACATTATCAAATTTGAGTATTAGGTATTAACTAGGTTAAATATTAATGTTTATTGTCTAATGTAATCTTACACATCTCCAACATGATTATCTTATATAGGTTATCAATAAAAATATTATTTTAAGCTTAAGAGTATGTTTAGTAAAAAATTTTTATAAACACTTACATAGGAAAAAAATGAGATGGAAAAATGAAATAAGTTTTTTCATAAATTAAAATTAATTTATATAAATTAATTTATAAAAGTTCTCTCATATTAATATTTATAAAGAAATTTATTTTATTTTTCCCTCTTATAAATATTTGTGAAAAAATTTATCCAAAGTTTCTAAATATAGTTGATTTATAATTATGATCTAATAATTAAACATTAAATTATATAAAATAATTTTATATTGTCATTCAATTATAAATAATTGTTAGTATGCCTTTTATGTTACTTATTATAAATATCAACAAACTTACCTATAATTAAGTTTAACTTTAGTTATTTAAAGTTTTTTTATTAGTTTTAGTGTTGATAAATTTTAAGTTTTTTTAAAAAGAAAGTATATACTTCTACTTACTAAAAACGTGTCATTTTTAAATAATTGTTGTCACAACATGATTTGACAAAATTAAAATTCTAAAATTTAAAATTAAAAATTAAATTTAATCTTATTCAAATGAAATAAAAATTTGCTTAAGTATATATTTTTAGGTGTTTAAAAAAGTTTATTTCTAACTTATTCAAACTTTGAAAATAGCTTATGACCATAATTTTTTTTTCTAATTTATTTCAATAAATTTTATTGGAATAAGTCATTTTTAACTTATTTTTAACTTATTTTAATAAAATTTAAAATTAAAAATATGATATTAACTCTCATCTAAGAATTTATCAAATAATACTTATTAAATTTTGTATATAAATACTTTGTACTATTTTTAAATGTGTCAATTTTTATTTTATTTTTATTTATTTTCAATCTCTCACTTAAAACTAAAAACATGTGAATTTTTATAATTTTAAAGATAAAAAATAAAATAAACTTTAAATAAGAATTATTTTTAAAACTATCATTATATATATATATATAAAAGGGATCTACTTACTAAGACATTTTCATTCTTTATTTTCTTATAGTCTAACAAATAAAATGAATTTTTCTTGATAAAGAATAACTTTTAGAATTAATTTAAGAGTATATATATATATATATATATAAATAAAAAGAACCATGCTAATAACCAACATAGGTGATAATGGTTTGTAACCATTAATCAACGATTATATAAACTTTGCATAAACAGCATACCATTTCTACGATGTAACTTACTAATCAACCGCTATTTTTTTTTCTTTATTTGATTTTGTTGGAATATAATATTTTTTTAGATTTTGTCGTTAGATTTGTTTTGTAAGATAACGATGAGACATGATCAAATGATATTACTGGTTTATGTGGTTAGATTTGTTTTGTTTCACGTCACTGTTTAATGGAAGTTAATTAATAATAGAGACAACAAATATGAATTTAAATAAAAGTGGGGATCACGGACAAAATCAGTATTTGTATCAATATCACATCACGGTGATCTAAAAAAATCTTAAGAAACAAATGAAACTATAAAACCTAAATTAATTGATTAATTTTTTAAAATAAAAATATATTTAAGTCTAAAATCAATTATTAGTGATTAAAAATGGATTACTTGTTGTCCATAAAAGTTAAAAGAATGTTCTCTACTCACTATGTTACTAGATATTTTTAGATGTTAAAATTATTTTTTCGTGTAAAGAGTTAGTTTGGTCTCTAAAATTAAAAGTCATTATCACATTAATTTTTAAATTAAAGAAAATTAAAAAAAATCTTTGAAATATCAAATAAAATTTTAAATTTAATTATCTATTATTGTTTTAGTTCCTAAATACAGGTTAATGTTATTATTCTAGCCATGCATTTTTTAATTTTATATTAAAGTTATTTTTAATTTCCTTTGATTCAATGACTAATATGATAATACTTTTTAATTTTTGAAACCAAAATGATTATTTTCTATTTTTTGTACACAAATTCGATGTGTGTTTTTTTATTTACATTTAGGCTACAAAATGGCTTGGCCTTATGTTCTTATTTTTTTTCATATAAAAAGCATGTAGCAGTAACAAATATCTCTTTCGAAGTCGACTGGTTATTGAAGTTGTCCTAGGTTGCAACGAGTGAACAAAACATAGACGAGGACTTCAACCTCGGTAACAGTAGAAGTGTTTTAGGAAGAGTCTTGGTGCGTGCGTGAATGTGGTCTTGGATTTCTATAAAAACAAATGATTTATCGAAAAAGGTTACAATAAGGGTAAAAGTGTCCATCAGCCAAAAGGAAAATGTGCACCCCCACGAGACATTTTATAATTTTGTAAATTTAAGAAAACCCATTCATTCTTGTTTTCCCCTTACATGCACGATCCTCCTTTCCATCTAAATCCACCAACAAATTTTCATTCTTGTCCCAACTTACATGTGATGTAGCACAATGTGACAAATAGCGCAGGTCATGACAGCAAAGATTAGGTACCTGATATGTTGTTTATTTCACTTAATATTTAAATTGTTATTATAACATATTAGAAAAAAGTTATTATTTATATTCAGCTTAAATTTAGAAATTAACTTTCTTATCTTCAGCATTACTATTCATCTATAAACTCAGAAAAACTATTGTATTTCGCAATTCAGTTTTGAATAAAATACTGATTAAATTTTGATATTTTCAAATATTGGTATATTTGTTTCACAGAGGAGGAGGAAAGAGGAAAAACCCGTGCTGCAAGAGGAAGATGACATTTTTATTTCAAGTTAAAAATGGTATCATTAATCATGTTAGCAATTGTTGTAAGGGGTTAACTTTAGATCAAAATAAGTTATTTTTAAATTAAAAAACTAAAAGAAATACTTTTAAATTTATGGGACCAAAAAGAAAATTTGGTCTAAATTTAAAAGATAAAAAATATATTTGAATCTTTTTTAAATTTTAATTTTAATAAAATATAACTTTTTGACTAATTAATGTTTTATATATCATGATATTATTTATATTGATATAATTGTTTTTAAAATTATATTTTAACTATAATTATATACTTTTTAATTGTATGATTTAATTATGTGACAAGGGGACATACCCCGCGTAATATTAAAATTGATAAATTGGAGCAACAAATCAAGAAATTCGATTTTATCTCATATATTAACTAATTTTAATTGAATTGAGTTTGAATTTAAATAAACTACCTTAATCAAAACTTTAGTTCAAATTAAAACACAAATAAACTTGTCGCAATTTGTTACGAAATAGGACACGGCAAATTAGTGCCCTTTGTCTCCTCCAATTTCCCTAATGAACACTTTTCTTTGCCACGTTAAGAAGAAAAGATTTTAGCGGGACTGGATCTGAAACTTTTGTATATTTTATAGTTTCTCTGCTATTTCAACCATGAGAAAATGACAATTATTTTCACTTTTCTATTTTCTTTTCTCTCATTCCATACAAAGGTTAACAGTACTCCGACAATAGCAATAATCAAAGGACACTAACAACAATAACAATGGTAATTGAGTGTTTAGATTCGTGTTGAAAAAGTCTCAAATCATGATTTGTGTAAAAATTAATTTCTTATAACCTTTGCTCCAGACATGATTTGAAAACTGTAACTGAAATCTAATCATACTACTATGAGTTAACATTGGATATGATGGTGCTTATTGGTAATCAGGCTCAAGGATTGGGGTTTTGGGGTATTAGGGGAAGTTAAATTTTAGAATTCATAATGATAATAAAATAATAGTTAAGTGTTGAAAATTTTAAAAGTAATGAAATATTAATTAGTTAATACAATGACGGCTTAAGTTGTTGCATAGTTATATCCTAAATTTTCAATTAGTGATTATGTTAATTATTTAGAATCACAATTAAATAGGTTAATGTAACTTTAAAGTAATCAAAGCAATAACGTCTTTATAAAAAAAAATGTACTAACAATACAACATAAAATAAGAACATTGAAAGTTAGAACATATCTTAAATGTGTACATAAAATTAGTCATATTTTTTTAAATAAAACCACTTGTCAAATCATGAAGACAATCATTATTATTCTATTATATGTATGGTAAATAATTTTAAAAAAATAGGTACGTACCTTTTATATAATTTTATTTACAACCTACTTTAACTAACTTATAAACTAATTTTATTAATATATCTATATTTAGTACATGAGCTTATTTTACTAATTTTTATCTTATTTTTATAAATTATTTCAACTAATTTGTAAAAATAAGTTAATTCATAAGTTATTAATTTTTTAAATATTTTTTATTCTTTTTTATTAATTTAAAAATCAAATAGTTAAATATATATTTTCATATACTTTTACATTTGTCAGTTCGATTATTTACTAATTCTACAAAATATTTTTTATTTAATAAGTTATCTTATAAGTTTTTAATATTTCAATTCCTAACTTATAAAATTTAACGAATTTATAAACTTAACTTAAGAGTTATGTATAAGTGAAAGTTATAATATATATAACTTAGATGGAGAATCAATATTGTACATATAATAATATTATTATTATTATTATTATTATCAAAAAATAATATAATATTATAAAACCGAACTAACAATTACCTATATTTTAATATTTTATCTCTTAATTATAACTTAAACGTTTTTGTTTAAATAATTATTTCTTTTTATAAATTTATGTTTTTTTTCTTTACATATTTTAGTCACTAAATAAGATATTTTTATTTATATAATAATTTTTATATATTTAACTAAAAATTAAATTTTATCATATATCTTCAATTGATAATAATTTATAATATTAAAAAATAATATTATTATGGATATAATAATAATTTAAAATAATAACAATTTATCTTAGCCTCTATAATTTGTGGATTTTTTTTTTAATTTTTGCATGATAACTCACCTTAGTACTTATGCTAGACAATATGCTAGTTATCATGCCATTAAGTTAAGTACTCATCAATCATTTAAATTTTTTATAGAAAAAATTGATTGTAAATGTGAATAAAGTTTAAACACTAGTTGAATTAAAAATATAATAATAAAGATTTAATTAGTATGAAGATCCAATTTGCTATCATGAAGTTAAAATTATAATTAAGTATTTAATTTAATTATGTACTATCTTTAAATTCAATCAATTTTTATAAAATTTTATTTCTTAATTAATGATATATAGTTAGAGTTGAGGAGTAGAGTTTCATTTGTGATAGTTAAATATGAAAATTTTATTTAAAAGAAATTTAACTCGTTGTTATTTAGATGATCAAATATTTGTAATACAACATCAAATATTTTTTCTGTATATAAAATAGAATAACTATATTAAATGAAAATATTTTTAGCTATCATTTTTTTAGTTATTTTTCTTCAATAAAAATATTTTATAAAAAAATTAATATTTATATGATATGCGTAAAGTATTTATTATTAAAAATAGTGACTAATTTCTGTCAAGGACTATGACTCTATAAGTTCACTATCAAACAACGTGGATTTGCCACCCAACATTATTTTTTTCATACTCAATGTGAAGATCGAACCTTGACATCTTGATTAAGAGAAGCAAATAATTATTATATTTAATATTTTTAATTCTAAATTAAATTTTAATATTTTTTTAACATAAATTATCAATAATTTAAATTAATATTGTATCACAATATAAATTATTATCATAAACTATAATTTATATGTTTAAAATATGTATTTATTACAAATTTTAATTATAATATAATTATATATTAAAAAATGTTTATTTATTATAAATTTTAATTATATAAAATAAGTATTTATTTTATCCAACATATAAACTAAAATTTTACTGATATTAATAAATTTATGTATTTATTATTAATATTATAATAATGAAAGAATTTAATTTTTGGACTAAATTTTCTACTGTGTTAACCTATTAATTAGAAATAATTTGAGATATAATTTTTTAATAAGTCAATAATCCTACCATATATAATTTATTATATGTCATTTGATTATGAGATAATTAAATTTATAATATAAGATACATATAATTGTTAGCATGACTTTAAAGATAATAATTACAAAAAAATAAATAAATTTATCATAGTTTGTGATTAGATGACATGTCCAAAGTCTAAATTTTTAGACTAAATTATAATTTTAGTTGTTTATCTTATGGTAAAAATTCATTTTGGTCTTTTATCTTTTAAAAATTTCATTTTGGTCATTTAATTTTTAAATTTAAGTTAATGTTGTCCTCCTGAAAAAATAATCATTTTTTATTTTGAAACACGACTTAATAAGTGAAAGTTGTCCCATTAGATTTATTTTTATAAAACTATGGAATTTAATTAAGGTTTGAATAAAAAAAAATTCATAAACATTGTATAAATAGCGTGAAAAATGTGTTTCATAAGTATTTAGAAAATAATCTCACATAAAAATTTTTAATTTTTTTATTATTGATAAAATTTATTGTTGTTAAGATTTTTAGTTTGTTTAAGACTTTTTTTAATATTAGTTTATTTCTATAATTTTAATATAAATAAATATAATATTATAAGTTTCACATCTTAATCCAGTAAAAAAAATTAAAATCATACTCCAAAATGAAAAAATAATCATTTTTTTTCATAAGAATAATATTGACTCAACTTTAAAAATTAAAAAATTAAAATGAATTTTTTAAAAGATAAAAAATTAAAATAAAAATTTATCATAAATGATTAAAATTATAATTTAATTTTTTTTATAATTTTTTTTCTTTTACGTCTACCTTAAATGACATTTTGAAGGACACGTGCTTGTCGATCTTGAATAAATCACGTAAGAGAAAGGTCATATCATCTAATTTTCTGTCAAAATGGAATTGAGATCTTGAAATATTTGGCATAAGTAAAATTATAAATTATCTTTTAGATAGACAATTGATATTTATCACTTAAATGGAGGTAGTTATGAGTATAATTTAAATTGAATTTAAAATTATGAAATTAAAAATAATAAAAATTAGACTGTATTAAGTAAGAGTAACTTTAGAAAAAAAAAACATATATAACTAAAATGTCGCATTAAGCGATTAAATCCATCAATATTAATTGTATTTTATATATTAATATAAATTATTACATGTGGCTTGAATATCCGGGTAAGAAACGAGAGAAACGTGGTAGGTGAGTGGTTCAACCTATAAATTCGGAAAGTCACTCACTAGTCACTATCAATGTCTGGCACTTTAATTTGCATGTATGTACACAATTTATTATTTTGATGTATATACCCAATTGTGCATACTTTTGTCACACACCATGTAGTGTTGAGTTAATGGGAAATATTCAATCGATTATGTGCTTACTTCGTAGAAGTTGACAAAATTGTGATAAATTAATGTTTAATATAAATAACATATATCTTCTACCAAAATAATCTTTTTTAAGTTAAAGTAAGATTAATTACAATTTAGATCTCTCCACGAGCTTCTTGGCTCTCGTATATATACATTATTTATTTATTATTTTTTTTAACTTAAGAACTTAGTTCCTCCCATCAAGTACCTCAATTTTTTTATTAAATGGATCCTAATAATAACTCTATATTTTTATATTTCCTTAATAATTCATAATAATGTTATTTATGAAATAAGTAAATTAAAAAATTAAGAGATTTATTTGTACTATTATTTTGTGAAATATTTTTTATTAATACAAAATTTTTTTATTGATATGAAATAAATAAATAAATAAAAATATATTCAATTATCACGAACTAAAAGTCACAATTAAAATAAAAAATTATATAATTAATAAAAATTATATAATTAAAACAATAATTAATTTTGTTGACCATCGCATCCAAACCGTTCTCAAATATACTCCACAAGGTCTGCTTGAAATTGATGATGATGTTGTCTATCATAAAGAAATGTTTTCCTTTGTAGGTATGGTGCAAGATTCGAATGAGGACCATCACGTATGTCAATTGTCATGACATCATTATTAAGATGATCACAAGAATAATCAAAACGACTATCATATGTGTATCATTCATTTTCCACAATTATGTTATGCAATATGATGCATGCATATAATATATGTTTGACTGTATCCATGTGCCAAGCATGTACAACGTTACGTATAATCGCGAATTGAGAATGAAATACTCAAAGTGCATGCTCCACGTCCTTTCTTGATGCTTCTTGATGTTGTACAAACAATTTTCTTTTGTCGTCTTGTGGCATTGGGATGGTCTTGACAAGCATAGCTCATTCTAAATAAATACCATATGCTAGATAATATCCCATATCGTACTGAATTCTATTTACCGTATATTGCATCGTAGGGATTTGTCCCTCCAAAAACGTCATTAAACACAAGAGATTTGTTAAGGACGTTGATGTCATTATTTGAACTAACAACCCTAAAAACTATATGTCAAATCCATAAGTCCTATGATGTCACTACTTCGAGCATAATTGTGGTTTTGCCATGATCACCACAACAAAATTAACCTTTCCATGCTACTGGACAATTTTTCCATTCTCAATGCATACAATCAGTGCTACCTAACATACTTGGAAAACCATGTGTTTCCCCTATTTGTAGTAGGCATTGAATGTCACTACTGTTGGACTTTCTTAAGTATTCAGTTCCAAATATCTCATAAGCAGCCTTTACAAACTTATTTAATCGTTCCAAAGCACTGCTTTCACCAATTCACATTGCAAAATTCTAAAGTATTTTATTCAACTTCTGTCACTAAGATTTTAGTTGTGTTGCTCCTCTCGCTTGCAAATGACTACGATTATCTTTAATTCTTAACTAGAAAAAAAAATCTATTTTTTGGTTTACCCCATAACTACATTGTTGGAAATATTTAGACATGCTTGGGTGAGAGATTCATCGTCCTCTCGGGTGAACCTTGCTCTTTGTTGTTTTTGAATTGGTTCTTCTCTTTCTTCTTGATTAAGCATAATATTATTCAACTTAATTTGAGTAGAAAGGAGCTTGAGATTCAAATGGAAACTCAAATGCTATTTCTTGATCCTTTTCACAAGATTCCCTCCACTAGTAGCTATGGAAGTGCCACAATTCATGGTGGGGTTAATTTGTGGTGATTGAAACATGGAAAATTGATATGGAAATGAGAGTGTAGAAAATTGAAAATGACCTATATTGTTGTAAAATGAGGTATGTCTACAAGGCTAATAGTCCCACATTGAGTAGCCTAGAGTATTCTTGAGCATTTATATACCAAAAGGTTCCTTTTACTCTCAAAAGGAGTAAAGAAGATAACTCTTGTCCAAACTTATAGTAAATAGGAGGCTCCTCCTTTGTTGGTATAGGCTACTTGATGTGGGACTATTAGCCTTGTAGGCATACCTCATTTTACAACACATTTTTAGGTTATTTTGTGGGTTGTGAAAGTATAGAAAATAAATAAGAAAATTTTGAAAAGATTGATTGTGTAAAAAAAAATTTCATGTTACTCGTTTATATACTCTCAAGCTTGCCAAAAAATTTAACATTAAAAATTTATAAATCTTTAGAGCATCAACACATATAGAAGCACTTGCTTCTTAATAAGCACCCTTTCCAACTATAAAAATTTAATAAGCACGTGTTCTTATAAAATAAAATATGCTTAAAAAAGAGACTCGAACTCGAAAGCACTTATTAAACTAGAAAATTTTCGCATCAATTGATGTACACTCAACTGAATATTTCATATAGCCATATGGCCGTACATGTAATGGCAATTTGATTTTTTGAATTCAATTATAATGTTTTTTTATTTTATTGAGTGATAACATCTCATAGAGTAAGTACAGATATCCTCATGTAACAGAAAAATAGTAACAGTAGTGATAATTTTCATTAAGTGAAGATTTCCAACATCCAATTAGTAATCAAGTTTCCAACATCCAACATCCAATTTTAAACAAAGAGAGATGTCATAATTTTCTTTGCTATAATTCAATTTTCTTCCATTACTTTCACAAAATCTCACCTGTGCTATCTTTTTCTTTTCCCGTGTTTTTCTCATATTTAATGGCATTGCAACTTTTTATTTGTTTAAATTGTATGCCAAGTGAGCGGGCAAAATGAGAAAAAAAATGGACCTGATTCTTGTATGACCTTTATTTTATTGGTTTATTTTTTTATTTTATCTTAATGTATTTTGTAAGATTCAAGTAAATAATAAGAGGGTTTAATTGTGTTTACTTTTTTTTATAATTTTTTTTTTTGTAAAAGTCTCTTTTTGTCTTAAGCTTTAAAATAATAGGTTTAAAAGATATGTAGAAACTATTTTTGGGATATATTTTCAAAATACAATGTGAATAAGATATAGAATAAACTAGTTCATATAAAAATTAAGATTATATTTAGTTCTTGCTACACTATTAAATTTTTACTAACTAACATCATAGGTATAAATATTGTTTATCACAAATCTCTTTAGACTTCAAACAAATATTCATTACTTTATTTTTTCAAATAAACTAACAAAGTATTCTTTGAACACAAAGCATATTCAAGTTTCAATGAATTATACAAAGAATTTATTTTAGATAAACTAACTAACTATATTGTCTAATAGATAAATTTGCGAACAGAATATCTTTAAAATTAATTGAGATTTCTACTTAATTAATGTGTGTATATATATATAAGGTCATTATAAAACAACTGCTGAAAGTTTGTATTTTTCTCTCTTATTTTTTCCTACTTGAAAGAAAAAGTATTTGTTGGAGTATTTAATATTTCATGTTAGAAGTAAATAAATCAAGTATATATGCACGACAAATATTTACTGTTGATTGAGTCAAAACATTTTAATTTAGTTTCCAACTTTTCCGATTTTATTATTTGATTTTCTGTTACCCACATTTAAGATTATGTTGTTAGTGTGTGGGATAGTTTCCAACTTTCTAGATTTAGTAGTTATAGAGTCAAGCTTATAAATTTGGCTCTCTTGAGATTGTTACCATACCACAAAAAATCAAGTTTGAGATAAAAGAATATATTCTCTCTTTCTCTCTTGCTTTCCACAATATATGTGTGTGAGTATTATTTTCTATCAAAAAATTATGTCCCACTGATATCAAATTGGTATCAGAGCTGGTTAGATCCAGCATTGGTTTTGTGAGGTTGTGAGAAAGTTAGTTTCAAAAAATTATTGAGTGTGTGAGGAACAAGAGAGTTCTCACTTTGCCAAATTTTTTTGAGAAAGAGAGATGGCCACAAATTACAATATTGTTTGGTCTGGTCCCAAATTAGATGGAAAATTGGATTATAACGCATTGTTAATATCCACCCATTTGAAACTCACAATATTTGGGGCTTTATTGAACCAGGCTTGCAACAAGGAGCTGATGCTGCTGCTCAAAGGAAGGATCAGTTGGCGCTATCGCAAATTCACCAAGGTGTAGATTATTCAATTTTTGGCAAAATAGCAAATGCCAAGACAGCCAAACAAGCGTGAGACATTTTGAAGTTGTCATACAAAGGAGTAGAAAAAGTCCAAAAATCCAAACTGCAATCCATGCGTCGAGAATATGAAAGATATGAAATGTCCAATTCTGAAACCGTGGAACAATATTTTTCACGAGTAACAAATCTTGTCAACAAGATGAGGGTGTATGGAGAAGACATCCCTGAAAGCAAGGTGGTGGAGAAAATTCTACGCACCATGCTAATGAAGTTTGATCATGTGGTGAAGCATTGAAAGTCATGTGAGTAGAATCTTGGAGAAAACTGAAAAAGAAAATGAAGAAGCCTTGAAGAGTCAGTTAAATTTTACCAACATAGCAAAATCCAGTCAAAGTGAAGATAGTAAAGCTCGTGAATGTGGAAATAGAAATTCCAGAGGTAGAGGTCATGGCAATTTCAAAGGAAGAGGTCATTATAATTCCAATCAACAATGGAGAGACAACAATTCAGACCACCTAATCAAGGAAGAGGTGGACACAATTTCAGATCTACCAACTATGGAAGAGGAAGAAGCAACAACTCCCAAGAAATGACACATTTCAATTGCTACCACTGTGAAAAGTTCGGGCACATAGCTGCAAATTGTAGATTTAAACAACAGGCAAATATAGCAGAAAACCAATATCAACATACTGGTGAGAGTTCTAATAATCCACAAACTTTACTTCTAGCAACAGACAATTTTGCAAGCGATGGAGATATTTGGTATCTAGATACAGGCTGCAGCAATCACATGTATGGAAGAAAGGAGTTATTTTCCTCACTAAATGAAACGGTAAAATCTACCGTGAAATTTGGAAATAATACAAATATTCCGATTTTGGGGAAAGGCAGAATTGCTATCAAATTGAAGGATGGTTCTCAAAATTTCATCTCTGATGTTTTCTATGCTCCTGGTCTTCATCACAACCTGTTGAGCATGGAACAATTATCAGAAAAAGGCTACAACATGCAGATTCTCAATGGCTACTGTACCTTGATTGACAAAAGTGGGAGATTTGTTGCTAAGGTAAAAATGACTCCTAATCGCCTGTTCCCTTTAAAAGTTGATCACAAAGAATTATCCTGCTTGAGTTCTTTTATACCAAATAATGATTGGTTATGGCACATGCGCTTTGGACATTACCACTTTTCTGGATTGAATTATTTATCTAAAAAAGAATATGTATCTGGTTTGCCTATTATAAATATTCCTGAGGGTGTATGTGAGACTTGTGAAATTGCAAAGAAGCATAGAAGGTCTTTTCCAACTAGGAAGTCTTCGAGAGCAAAAAAGCCATTGGAAATAGTCCATTCAGATTTATGCATGGTTGAGATACCAACACATGGTGATAGCAGGTACTTCATTACCTTTATTGATGATTTTAGCAGAAAAACCTGGGTGTATTTTTTGAAACAGAAATCAGAAGCCTGCGATGCCTTTAAGTCATTTAAGGCATCTATAGAAAAACAAAGTGGTTGCAAAATTAAAGCACTAAGGACAGACAGAGGCCAAGAGTACCTTGCCTGTGCAGATTTTTTTGACCAACATGTAATTCAACATCAACTAACAACAAGATACACTCCTCAACAAAATGGAGTAGCAAAAAGGAAGAATAGGACAATCATGGACATGGTGAGATGCATGCTAAAGGATAAACAATTGCCCAGAGAATTTTGGGCAGAAGCTGTTGCCACTACTGTGTATATTTTGAATAGGTGTCCAACAAAAAGTGTTTATGATAAAACACCAGAAGAAGCTTGGAGTGGAAGGAGGCCCTCAATCCGACATCTCAGAATTTTTGGGTGTATAGCATATGCCCACGTACCTAATCAACTTAGAAAGAAGCTTGATGACAAAGGAGAGAAGTGCATCTTCATTGGTTACAACACCAACTCAAAGGCGTACAAGCTCTATAATCCACTGACAAAGAAGGTAATTATAAGCAGAGATGTGACCTTTGATGAAGAAAGAATGTGGAATTGGTCTTCCAAAGCTCAAAAAGAGCCTGCAGTAATTCCAGAAAATTATGAAGAAGAGAATGGACATGTAGATCCAACACTTGATGAGTCAGAAACATCAAGCAGACCACAAAGGCAACAAAAACTACCAGCCAGATTGGAGGACTATGTTGTGGGTAATGATAATGACCCATCTGATGAGGAAATTATCAATTTTGCTTTATTTGCAAATTGTGAACCAGTGACATTTGAAGAAGCTGCAAGTGATCAAAATTGGAGAAAAGCAATGGATGAAGAAATTCATGCCATTGAAAAAAATCAGACATGGGAGCTGACAGACTTACCAGGAGATAAAAGGCCAATTGGAGTGAAGTGGGTGTACAAGACTAAGTACAAGCCTAGTGGAGAAATAGATCGTTTTAAAGCAAGGTTAGTAGCAAAAGGATACAAGCAGAAGCCAGGTATTGATTATTTTGAGGTATTTGCTCCTGTAGCAAGATTAGATACAATTCGTATGCTTATCTCTATCAGCTCAAAATAATTGGAAAATTCATCAAATGGATGTTAAGTCTGCTTTCCTAAATGGTACTTTAGAAGAAGAAGTCTATGTAGAACAACCTGTTGGATATGAGATTGAAGGAAAAGAAGATAAAGTCTATAAGCTAAAGAAAGCATTGTATGGCTTGAAGCAGGCACCTAGAGCGTGGTACAAGAAGATTGATTCTTATTTTTTACAGAATGGTTTTCAAAGATACCCGTTTGAACATACACTATATATTAAATTTGTTGACCCTAGTGATATTCATATTGTGTGCCTTTATGTTGATGATTTAATCTTTACTGGCAACAATTCAAAGATGATTGCAGAATTCAGGGAGGCCATGATTAGATGCTTTGAAATGACAGATTTAGGCCTGATGTCTTATTTTCTTGGCATTGAGGTCATTCAACAAGCTGATGGAATTTTCATTTCTCAAAAGAAGTATGCTGCAGACATTTTGAAAAAATTCAAAATGGAGAATTCAAAACCAATCTCAACACCCGTTGAAGAAAAGTTGAAGTTGAAAAGAAATAGCGATGAAAGAAGAATTGATTCAACATACTACAAGAGCTTGATTGGAAGTCTCAGATATCTGACAGCTACTAGACCAGATATAGTGTTTGGAGTAGGATTGCTCAGCAGATTTATGGAAAAGCCACGTGCATGTCATTTACAAGGAGCAAAAAGAATCCTGAGATATATTAAAGGTACTTTGACTGAGGGGATTTTTTATGATAATAATTATAATATAAAGCTAGTTGGATACACAGACAGTGACTGGGCAGGAGATATTGAGACAAGAAAAAAGCACGCAGAGTATGCATTTCATCTAGGCACTGGAGCAGTAGCATGGTCCTCGAAGAAACAACCAATAATTGCACTCTCAACAGCCGAGGTAGAATACATAGCTGTAACAAGTTGTGCTACACAAGCAATATGGATGAGAAAGATCCTTGAAGCAATGCATCAAAAGCAAAATACTCCCACAATGATTTTTTGTGATAATAAGTCTGCAATTGCACTTTCAAAAAACCCAGTTTTTCATGGGCGGTCCAAGCACATAGACATTCGGTTTCATAAAATTCGAGAATGGGTAGTTGAAAAAGAAGTTGTTATTGAATACTGTCCAACTGAAGAACAAGTTGCAGATATTTTTACAAAACCACTGAAAGGAGAATTGTTTTATAAGTTGAAGAAAATGCTCGGAATAATTAGTGTGCATACTTGATTTACGGGAGGCAATGTTAGAAGTAAATAAATCAAGTATATATGCACGACAAATATTTACTGTTGATTGAGTCAAAGCATTTTAATTTAGTTTCCAACTTTCCTGATTTTATTATTTGATTTTCTATTACCCACATTTAGGATTATGTTGTTAGTGTGTGGGATAGTTTCCAACTTTCTAGATTTAGTAGTTATAGAGTCAAGCTTATAAATTTGGCTCTCTTGGGATTGTTACCATACCACAAAAAATCAAGTTTGAGATAAAAGAATATATTCTGTCTTTCTCTCTTACTTTCCACAATATATGCGTGTGAGTATTATTTTCTATCAAAAAATTATGTCCCACTGATATCATTTCAATAAATATATTTCACAAACATGTAAATTTAATATGATAAAATAATATGTTTATATTTATTTTCTCCTACATGTTACTTACTAACCATATTATCTCATTGTTTCTAATGTATATGAAAAACATTAAATAATTTGTTTGATTTTTATTTATAAAAGCGCTTTATCTATAATTGATAGATGTTATAAAGTTTTATACTATATTTAAGTGCAAGAACAATACCTGTTGTCTTTTGTTTTATAAAAACTTATTAGTTTGTGTGTTATTATTCAAAATATTGATCAACTTAAAACATTCTTTAATCTAACACATTTTGTAAAAATAATTAAAAATTGAAAATAAAAATTAGGTCAATAACTTTTGAGTCTATATAATCTAGTGTGGCTCATCTTACCTATCAGCTAGGTCATATTGATTTGATTATTTTAGAACCTCATTTATGAATCCAATCTTATTTAGTCTATTGAATCAAATAAAGTTTTTTCCACCTCTAATATTAAGCAGAGCTTACACTCACTAAAAAAATATTATCTACAGTAATTTCTTTCATTAATTTTTTTTTATGAAAAAGCATTTTTAAAATAAATTTTGTACATATTTAAAATAATTAAATATATAATTTTAGTCTTTATATATATATAAAGTTACACTTTTAATCCCAAAAAATTAATCTACTTTTATCTGTTATTTATAAAAATATATCATTTGTCTTTTCTATTTTCATAAATAAGAAATAAAGAGTAATTTTTTATTTTTTATTAGCAAAGAAGAAGGACCACTTAATATAATTCTAAAAATGAAAAACCAATAAGAGACATGGTTTAGGGACTAAAAAAGAATTTATATATATTTATACGATTGAAAACATATTTAACTTAATAATTAAATATATAGGTAAAGAAATTTTTTTTATAACATCACATATTAAATATATAGTTAAAGAATTTTTTTATAAAATCACATGTATCTTTCACGGGATATAATTTTGTTTGGGCTAAATAAATTGTTATGACCAATAAAATTTATTCGAATATTTAATATAGTTTCATACATATAGTTTAAATTTGATATTCTTGATTAAATTAAAATAACCAATTATTTATAAGAACTATATGAAAATAACATGAATTTTAATTTATTACAATAAACTTCATAATTAAAATTATGCCATAAACGGTTAATTAAATTATTTATGGAGCGTATCCTTACACTTGGAAGTTGGAATGAACTAATAAAAGGCTTTTTCTAAAAAAATATTTTAGTGGACTCCAAGAGAAATACGAAAAATAAAAATGAAGACAAATGAAGCCCTAAACCCCGTTAAAAACGAAGGAGAATATCATTTTATTTAAGATATAAGTTGTTCCACAGCAAATACAACATAAAAGAAACTGTACAGCTAGAAATCCATACTATTTTTTTTTTATATATATATATCGTAGAAATCTATACTAGTACTATACACATATTGCTTGTAACTTATTTTTGACCGATTCAAGTTTTGAAACAAACTCGATGCATTTTAAAAATAAGTTGGATTATTTTATATGTTATTTTATTTAAATTTATTTTTTTATATATTTTAAATAATTATATATTAATAATAAAACTTTTCTATTTAATAGATAATATTTTATATAATATAATATTATATTTATAATAATATTATTTATTTTAAAGTATATTCGGTTAAATATACTTCAAATTAAATTTTATATATTTTTATGATTTTACTATGATAATATTAAAAATAATATATTATGCTAAAAAATTAAATTAATTGGATCTTATTCTAATCTTCATCGGGTCATATTAAAGTTCGAATAATTAATCAATCAAAAGTTTTCATTTAGATAAAAGCATCCATTTCAACTCATCCCTTCCTCACCTCGCTCCTTTTAAAAACATTACTCACTTTCACTTAATCATGAAAATTTAGCCCTCAAATGCAAAATTCTAATTTTATAATTTAAATTCCTACATCTCTAAATTTCATTTTCATAGTAAAAGAAAACTTGTTATTTCAGCTAAAAAAATAAGAATTTGTTTGTTTGTGTTTTGATTATTTATTTTTTAAAATTATTATGTAAAATAATTTTGAAAAATTATTCATTCAGAATAAAATAAAAAATCTATTTGATAAGTATTAATTTGAAAACAAATTTAGAGATCAAAATTTTAAAAAACCTGCTTGATAAATTTATTTTGAAAATATGCTATGAAAACATAAAAACAAAAAATAAAGTCAATCATATTACAAATTTGTTCCTTTTTGAGAAAAATATGATTATTATTTTTATATAAAATAAGAAAATATAATCACGATAATAAAATTTCTGAGTCTGATTCTTCTCGCTTTGAATGTCATTAATGAAAAAAAATTCAATTATACAGAGTTGTAATTTTTATTCTCACTTATTTACCTAAACGACATTAATCAGAAAATATTTGTTGTCTACGTATTTCGATGTTTCCAGAATTAAAAACACAAAAGTATAAACAGAAATAACTTATATAATTAAAATTCATAATTAATATAATTTTATATTTTTATTTTCAATTTTAAAAACAAAAATAGTATTTTGACAAGACAGATATTTAAGTTTATATAATTAAATTCATAATTTATAAAAATTTAATATATAGATTATATTTACATTTATAATGAACCATTTAAATTATTATATAAAATTATTTTTAAATATTGATAATTTATTTTAAAAATATTAAAATTTAATTTAAAAATAGAAATAAAGTATGATAATCTGAGATGATTGGAAGATTTTTTTTGTTGCAGCAATAATATATAAAATTAAAAAAAAATATTAAAAATATCTAATTGAGAGAATGAAAATTTTCCTTTCTAAACCGTGTATTCTAAATTTATATAGAAGGGTAAATTAAATTAAAAACAGTTTTTATTTAAAAAAACGTTACTCAAACTGATTTTTTATCTTCTGATTTTTAAAACTAAAAATAATTTTTAAGAATAGTTATAAAAAATGACCTGAATCTTTTAATTATGAGACAAAGTAAATAAAATTCAAGAGGGATTGGTGTAAAATTTTTATAATGTCAACTAATTACAAATTTTGTTATATATAATTTTTAAAATAACTATTTTACAAATTAAAAATCTTATCATAAATGATAATATATTATAAATGATAAAAACAAATTATTATTTTAGTTTCTAAAATTGTAAAACATTGTCATAGTAGTATATGACATTTTTTGTAATTCCATTAATCTCATTTCTGTTTTAGTTTTTACATTTTGGTTTCATATCCTTATTTTTTGGAGCATTTTTTTTGTTTTGCTTCTAATATGACCATTGTTGTAGGGTGTCGTTTTTTGGTATATATTTTTTTCATTTTGCTTTATTTCTAATACGTTTCCTTATTGTAGGTGTCGTTTTGTTTTTGTTTTTCTTCTAATACGTTTAGATGATGTGAATATCTTTGTTTTGATATGCTTTTTCTTGATAAGATGCCGTTTGAAGTTACTCTTGTTTTGCACCATGGAGAAAATTTTGAAAGGAATGAGAATGAGTACAAGGGTGGTGAGGTGTGTGTATGGAAGGAAATGTTAACAAATTACATGAAAAACTCTATTCTTGTTGATTTATGCAAAGGATGTCAAGGATATCACGAAATAGAACATGTGTACTGGCTTGTGCATTAAGAAGAAATGGATAAATCTTTATATCGAGTGAAGAATGAGACAAACATACATGACATGTTCATCACAACTTGCTAGAATGATAATGAGGTGCACTTTTATTATGAGCATCACATCTTGTTATGACATATCTAAGACCTAATTAGGGGTTTACTTTTTTGTTAATTGATACCATTTGACATAGGGATCAATGTGATGGACGATTTATACATCTAGAACCATTTTTTTAATTTTGTAACATTTAAGATTAAATTACAAGTGATTGACACATTCAAGAATCAAATTGAATGTTTATTATTAGTGATACTTATTCTTCTTTCTATCCCAATTTATTTATTTAATTTTTCTTCTTCTTCATCTCTTTCCAAATGGATTCTTATCTCATTTTTTTAGTAAACTTTCAATTTGGTCCTTAAATGTGTCAAACATTAACAATTTAGCGCTTTGAATGTTACGAAATTAAAAAAAAAATCCTTGAATGTATAAACTATCCATCACATTAGTCCCTCCGTCAAATGGTCTTTGTCAACTATAACAGATTTGCTAACAAGATACATTTATGTGCCAACGTGGGGTCTCACGTAACCAGAGACCATTTCAACACCAACATGAACTAAATTGATAGTTTAAAAACGTAATGTTCACACGTCTTGTTTAAATGTGAATAAACTCTCAATTAAGTCCATAAATATGTCAAATACTTGCAATTTAGTCCTTTAATGTTACAAAATCTAAAAAAGTCTCTAAAAGTATAAATCGCTCATCATGTTAGTCTTTCCATCAAATGGTTTATGTTAACTTATTAATAAACCCCAATTAGGTCCTAAATGTGTTAAACACTTGCAATTAGTCCCTGAATGAGAAATTAAAAAAATGTCTTTTAAAGTGTAAATCGTCCATCACACTGGTCCCTTTGTCAACCCTTGAGCATTATGAATAATATTTGGACACTTTGATTGATGATTAAGAAAGAATTTCGGCATTTAGGTTGACAACATCTTGCATCAAAGAATGTAAGTAGCTCTTTTTTTAGTTGGGCACTTGAACTATTAAATGATAACCTTTATTTTGTGATTTCATTCGTTTCTTTGTTATTTTGTTCTTTGTTTTGTGGTTTCATTCCATTATTGTGTTGAAGAATTGAAAAGGCTATTGCCATTCTTAGTTTATTTTGTCAAGGGTAGCAAGAAATTAAATGAGAACATTTAATTGTCTCTTTTTTATATTTTCATTTGTTTCATTTCATCTTATTCTTTGCTTTTGATTTCATCTCCTTATTTATTTTTTTTATCATTTTTGTTTTGCTTCTAATATGAATTTTTTAAATTCATTGTTGTAGGTGTTTATGTTTTGGTATGACTTTTTTTTTAAAAATTATTTTGCTTCTAATATGGTCACCATTATAGGATTTACTTCTTTTGTTTTTTGTTTTTCATTTTGCTTTACTTCTAATATGTTTCCTTGTTATAAGTGTCTTTGTTTTATTTTTTTTGCTTCTAATACGTTTTGATGATGTGAGTATCTTTGTTTTTGTATGATTTGTTTGGATAAAATGTCGTTTGAAATTACTCTTATCTTGTACCATGAAGGAAAATTTGAAAGGAATGATAGTGAGTCACTTGAGTACAACTACAGTGAAATATATATTTAGGAGGAATGTAAATAAATTACATAAAGTACTTTGTTTTTGTTGATTTATGGAAATGAAGCTTGGGAAATTACAAAATAGAGCATATATACTAGCTTGTACTTGAAGAAGGAATTGAAAAAACTCTGTATTTAGTAAAGAATGACACAAACTATAGATATGTGAATCACACTTGAATTAGGAATATCCTTGATATTGAGTTTGGTAGAGATGAAAAGACAAGAATGAATCACGATAGAAACATGGAGCGACGTTTGGTAGAGATGAAATAGTGAACGAAAAAATAAACTAGTAAACAAATAAAAAATAACACCTAATAACAAATTATAAATTTATTCTTCTACAAACATAATTTTTATTGATTATTTGTTATATCATTTCTTAACAATCGCCTTCGACCATTTCCATATATAATCGAATATCTAATGCTCGTTAACTTTTAGAGCTGATTATATTAAATTATGTAAATATATAATCAACTATATAGTAATACGTAATTAGATTATAATTATATAATTATATTTTATTTATATATAGTAGTTTTTAACACATTTACATGTTTATATACTTTTTAATATATTATATATTTATATGCTTTTAATATATTGAATATTATATGTTTATTTATAATAATAATATAAATATAAAATAATTAGATGAAAATATATAATATACATAATTTTTTAAAAATAAAATCAATATTTATATATAAATATATACACTAAATTTGATTATAAAAATTTATTTATTTAAATTTTAAATTTATATTTAAATAATTAATTATATATATTCGTAATCAATTATAAATATATATAATTGATTATACTTATTCGTAATCGATTATAAATATATATATAATCGATTATATGTATTCATAATCGATTTCAAACATATATAGTACACCATTTATATATATATATATATATATATATATATATATATATATATATATATATATATATATATATATATTAAAATTAGATTATGTAATTAAAATTTTATTTTATTATAAACAACTTCATGTTCAATAAATATTTATATGTACGATTTTTAAAAATTTAATTATATAATTAAAATTTATTATTTTATGTTTAAAAAATATCATATATATATATATATGTTTTATTTTTTAAATTAAAATTATTATATAATTAAAAATTGATTATGTTAAAAATAATTTTGAGCTTAAAAGAAATATTTTATATATACGGTTTTTTAAGAAAAAAATTAATTATATAGTTAAAATTTATTATGTTATGTTAAAAATATCATATATAATATATAACATTAAAGAAGGCTAAAATTGTAAATTACTAAATTTTTATATTTTATTTTATTTTTTAAAATAATAACTTTATTTCTCCTCTATTTAATTTTTATCTAACAACTTAACTTTTACTTTATTTCTTACTTATTTTTTATTACTCTAATTTTGTCTACTCTACTTTATTCCTTTCTCTTCTAATAAAGAGATCAAAAGAGACTTAATTAGATATTTACTCATTTGTTAATAAAAATCATTTAACTAAAAAAACAATAGATATTTTTGTTTTAATCATGTAAATTATAAATACTTGATATATTCAAAACTTGATCGAAGTTATTCTCGTTCAAATAAAGACATATATCCGTTATTTTTAAATTATTAATTTTTTTTATTCATACAAAAATAGTTATTTATTACGTGTAATCTCTCACATTAGTTGATGTGTTACGTCTATTACATTCGATAGAAGATATTTGATAAATAATCATAATAGATGATGTATACTTTTAAAATTTTTTTAATTTCATAAAATTGAGACTAAATTGTAAATGACTGTGAATAACCAAATTAAAAATTTACTCCAATTTTTTGCATGAAAAGTTTAAATTTCACACTTTATTTTAGGCTTAAAATTTACATATTTTGAGTGATGAGCATAAGTATATCCGACATTTTAGTATCTAGATTCCTCCAATCCACCTGTTATTTTTGTCCAATATTAATTATTTCATTTTCATGTGTGTGTGCATCTGTTAAAGTATCTTCCATTGCAAAACACATTGGTGCTACCTACTCCAATTCATTCCACCAAACAAAACCCTGCTGGTGGCGGACACTCCGAGGGACTCTCCTTCTTGCTCCCCATAAAAGCTAAACAAAGAAAGACAAGCCGACACACAAGAGAAGCGCACTCTTGTGTTCAGTTTCAGATCTCGAAAATGCAGAGCGCGGCTTTCACTTTTTCTCCCACCCTCCCTATCCGCACTCCTTCCCTAAACCCCGGGAGACCCTCGCTCGCCCTCCGTCTCTCCGCCAAACACACCAACACCGAAGGCGTTAACTCCAATGGCGTTTCTTCCTCTTCCTTCTCTCGCCGATCTTGGACCCTCTCTCCCTCCTCTTCCTTCAAGTTCAGGCCATTACCGCCTTCCCCTTCGCCTCCCCGAGCCGCTGAAAACGCCGTCCCCGAAAGCGCCCCCGCCCAATCCTCCCTCTTCAAAACTCTCGAACTCGGCGCCTTGTTTGGCCTCTGGTACCTCTTCAACATCTACTTCAATATCTACAACAAACAGGTCCTATTCCTATTCCTCTTCACTCTCTCTATCATTTCACTGGATCTCTCCTAACTTCCTTTTAAACCAATCATAGACGATTGTATATAATCTTTTACCAAACACGCCCTTAGATTTGTGTTAATTGATAGCGACAAACCTTAGATGCAATTACATTACAGTTTCACTTCGCTAATCTCTATTGTTTTTCAATAGAAACCTTTATTACACGAATTACGGAGGGGAGACCTATGGAACTTTATTTAAGTTTTGTGCAATTGATAATTACTGAATCCTGTACGCAGAGGTTTCAATTACGGTTTCCGATTCCCTAATATTCTCTCCGCAACGTCGAAGGAATTGTATTCGGCAATGCTTGATTTGAATGTGGATTTAATTTTAATCTGATGTTTTTTTTTTCTCTTTGTTGTTTTCAGGTGTTGAAGGCGTTTCATTATCCGGTGACCGTGACTGTTGTTCAATTTGCCGTTGGGACTGTGCTTGTGGCGCTAATGTGGGGTCTGAATCTCTATAAGAGGCCGAAAATCAGTAGTGCTATGGTATTTTGGTCTCTGCTGTGTTGAATATATGTGTTATTTTGTTGATTTGTTTTGTTTTGTGTTGCTAATGGTGATTGTGTGTGGCAGCTTGGAGCGATTTTGCCACTGGCTGCGGTGCATACTCTGGGGAACCTTTTCACTAATATGAGTCTTGGGAAGGTGGCTGTGTCTTTCACTCACACGATCAAAGCCATGGAGCCTTTCTTTTCAGTGCTCCTTTCTGCCATGTTCCTTGGAGAGGTTTGATATACGATTTGTTTTTGTGTGATTAGTGTAAATTAATTTTTTATGAATTCAATTTCTATGCTTTGTCATTGTAATTTTTTTACCTTGTCAGTCAATTAATAATCATTCTTGGTATGATTTTTTAGATAGTTATTGTAAAAGGCAACAAAATTATCATACGTGGTAGTGTGTGATTGGGTGATGTTTACACAATCTATGCATAGACTATTTATTCAATTTTTATTATGATTGCTAATGGCTTTTGTTGCGGTCTAAATTTTTTTTTTGTTCATGAAAAATAATTATTGGTATATCTCTCGTATAGTTGTGTGATCAGTTATGTATTGTGAGTCTTTCCTTTGAAGGGAAAATAGAACATTTGACACATTGTGAAATCAATGTTTTCTGATCTTAATTCTTAGTTTCACCCTCTTACAGTTTCCTACACCGTGGGTGGTTGGTTCCCTTGTGCCTATTGTTGGAGGAGTTGCATTGGCGTCTGCTACTGAGGCCTCTTTCAATTGGTAAGATGTCTGCTCCTTGTCTTGTTCCTTCTAGAGGAAGAGGAGAGGTGACTTGGCGGGATTTCGAAAGAGAAGTTTTGGTCTTGCAAATTGTAATGTGCTTTGGTGAATGGTGGTGAACAGGGCTGGATTTTGGAGTGCAATGGCATCTAATGTGACAAATCAATCTCGTAATGTTCTTAGCAAAAAGGTCATGGTTAAGAAAGAGGTAATATGATCTGTGAACACTTCCAAATGTTTTGGGTATATTTCATTGTTGATGTTGATCTTTGCATTTCAAAAGACATTTTTTGTGAATCTCTGAACTTATAACAGAAAATGACAAGCATTTTGTTCTTCTCAGGATTCTATGGACAACATTACACTGTTCTCTATAATAACAGTAATGTCCTTCTTCTTGTTAGCACCTGTGGCTGTCTTCATGGAGGGTGTCAAATTTACCCCTGCTTACTTGCAATCTGCTGTGAGTATCTTGATGGTTAAAATAGATAGGATTGCTGTTATCATAGTCAAAAGATATAATTGTGTTGAGTTTGCTAATGTTATTGCATCTTTCTTGGCAGGGGTTAAATGTTAGACAAGTTTACATCAGATCTCTTCTTGCTGCACTCTGTTTCCATGCATATCAACAAGTGAGTTTTGCTCTTCTATGCATTATTGTGCCCCTTTATATATTTTATTATTTTTGGGGGGATGCTTTGAAGTTGCAACTTGCTAGCATCTGGTAAGGGAGGGGGTTAGCTGGTCTAGTGGAGATTGAACCTTCAACATTTTCTTCACACCCTGGTCAAAGAGATTGGGGTCAGTGACAGTGACAGTGACAAGCTACAAACTTGTTTCTGTTCAGGAGTATTTTTATATATGGTTCTTGAGCATTTTATCTTGACTGCTTGATTAAACATAATTGACCATTACTTATTGGAAAACTTAATAGAGTACACTCTCTGCTATTTCTCCCATGGTGTACTTGGATAGTTAAGACTATTTTAAAGAAGTTAAGCGACAGTACACCTATTATGCTGTGAAATATTTATTGTGCTCGTATTCTATGTCATGTCACTAAGGGTATTTTGCTTGATGAGAGCATGTAACTTAAGGAGTGGGCTTCATTCGATGTTAAAATAATTTTGATAATGGCAGCAGTGTTACTTATCTTAATGTACTGTTGACTATTTAGATGGAATTAGAAAGATGACTTGTTTTATCCAAAGAATTATGTCCTTCTTAAGAAATAAATAGTCATTGTAGACTACCTGAGCTAAAATGCTGCTGACGTGAAGGGACAATGATAGTGGAAGCCTTTTAACATATGGCCATCATTAAAGAGAAAAATAAATGAACGAAAAAGCAAAGTTATAAATAAGGATTCTACTCGTTGCTACATGCTTTGCTAGGCCTTGTATAAGGTCTTGTACTATAACTATTTATATGGCTCTCTTTTGTAATAGTTAAATGGTGCTGTATACCTGAATGATATAGTGATGGTTTTCTGCGAATGGGCTTGCAGGTTTCTTACATGATATTGCAAAGGGTATCACCTGTTACCCACTCTGTGGGCAATTGTGTGAAGCGGGTTGTGGTCATTGTGAGCTCTGTCATCTTCTTCCAAACACCCGTCTCACCCATTAATGCTATTGGTAAAGTTGCTTCTTTCCGGTTTGACCTGGAAAACATTTGAAGATTTTTGTTTTGAGATTTTGTTAACCATTCAATATATCTTGACGCCTGTTGCTGAGATTTTTATGTTCTTTTTCTATAGGGACTGGTATAGGTCTTGCAGGCGTTTTCCTCTATTCAAGGGTGAAGCGAATTAAGGCAAAGCCAAAAACAGCTTAATTTTCAATGGTAAGATTTTGTTAGTTGCATCACAAAAGCCAAATAGCCGCAATCTGCAATTCTGAATTTCTTTGTAGGCGAGATAGGGAATGAGGATTACCTTTATTGACCCCACGTTTCCCTTTTTTTTTTAGAAGTTATCTTGTGGATTTCATTATTTATGTCTGAGTAGGTGCCTATTGGCATGAAAAATTTGCCGTCTTTTGAATTTTGCTGGTATACCACATCAAGGTGTGTTTTAATGTATCATTTGCATACAAGCATATATGTAATCAGCTATAGATTTGGTATATGTTGTGCAAGTTTTGATTGGGAAATGTGTGGCTGCATTGAGTTCTGGTTAATCTTGAATTGCGATGCAACCACTTCAATATTTAATGTACAAATTCTGCAGTATGGCTTCCGCAAGCAACATCGTTACCAGTTTATGTTTTCTGGTAGAGTAATGCAATCTATTACTATCTATTAAAACAAAGATCTTACTTGGACAAGTGTCATTTTTATGCATTCTGTTTCCCACTGCTCCAGCCCTGCGTTCATTTCCACTCTCGCTTACACTTTCCACTCGCTTTGCAATTTCAATTTTTAATTTTTATTTAATTTATTCTTATCCAAGTTTTTAAATAAAAATTATTACTTCCCACATGCTGAATCCAACTTACATCCTCTCCTGCAGAATCATAACTTACGACTGAGTGTGTCTTGTGATATATAAGACATTATGTATATATATATATATACACACATTTTTTTTCATGTTCCTATAAATTATAATATTTGAGTTTTAACTAGGGTCTTGGCGGTTTGTCGAGTAATTTTATTGAATCAATGACTGATTTCATCGAGAACAGTACTCATAATATGTCCACATTACGCAAAACATGTTTTAACATGCTTTGCAGCATATCTTCCAAGATTTAACTTTTTTTTTTTTTACATTACACAAACTTTTTAATTCAAATAAATTATATATTAAATTAGAGTTCATATTTTTTAATGAGAAAATTTTTCTATATAAATTATAATAATTATCTTGTATGAGCACGCCTTTAGGAACTATTTTCTATTAAGTATTTTGAGAGATATTTTAGGAACAATAATTTTTATTTCTAAATTGATTTCTTTAAAATTTATCAATAATAGAAAACAATCTTCTTTTACAATAAGAATTTTTTTATCATAAATCAAAGATATAATTTATATGTTCAAAAATTTGTTTATTAAGGATTTTAATTATAATATATTTATATATTTAAAATTATTTATTTATTATAAATTTTAGTTATATAAATTAAATATTTATTTTGTTCATTGTACAAGTTAAAATTTTAATGTATATAAAATATTATATTGTCATATAAATTAAAAATATTTATGTAAGATTAGTAAAAAAAATATTAATTATATCATTAAATCTCTTATGTTGATAATAATTAAACAGGTAGGAAAATTATTACCACTACAACACCAAATGTGAGACAACACTATTTTTGGCATAATACATTAAATCTAATTGAACATCTTTTTTTTTTTAGGTTGGATTTATTATGTTATTTTTTCTAATAACATTTATATTTAGAAGTATATAACAAGTAATGTACATAACTGTTTTATCTATTATTACATGTTAAAATTTATTTATTTTTATCTTAAAACATAGTTTGATGATTTTTTTTTATTTATATTTGATACTTATTTTATTACAAACATAAATATCAATGCGAGCTTTACCAAAAAAATAAAACAAAGCGATCCGTGTGTTTACACGGTCAACGCACTAGTTTGTAATAAGCTCTAGACTCAGCAGCTAAAAGCTGAAAATAACAGAAAGGTGGGAGAAAGTAAAAAATATTAGCAGCCATACTCGGACAAGCCTTGTTTAGCAAAGAAGCCAACAACTCCATTTGCTTCCATTGCTACTATCACCAAAAGAATTTACCATGCTTGTTAAGCCCACTTTATGTAACTTCCTTACATTTTAAGTATGAATAGATTCTATTTTTCTTAATGTTCATTTCCAACTCTTTTATTTTCCAAAAAATTATCATTCATCATTATTTCATGCTTTAAACTAATTATTTAACCAAAGAAAGTTAAATTAAAATATAGACACACATATTTTGAGATTAAATCACTAATAAACTTTTTTAGATAAAATATGTTTTGTTCCTTCAAAATATTTCAAAATTTAATTTATGTAATGATCCCTAGGCTGCTACAACCTTTAGACAATTCATTACTACTTTAATCGTGGAAAATTAATGGTTAAACAAGTCTTTAATTAATTTATTTTTGAAAATATAAGTGAATTTTCCCTTTTCTCATAATGTGTGTAAAACATCAAAATAAAAAACATATATATAATGAGTAGAGTGAACATAGACATGCGTCATACATATAAGTGAACCGTAAACATGGTTGTCAAAATATGACATGCACGTTGAAACTGTGCAAAAGGAAGGTAAATGGAGTTGGAGTTAACAAATGCCCAAAGTAAAACAGATACATACATCGAAAACGGGGAAAAGGGATAAGGATATACAAAACACCTTAAAACTGATTCCTATTACAACAACTCTAACACTATTGTAGTAACAATGACAGTGTGGGTGGAAGGACTCATGTGCCTCTCCTAGGCTTAACAACTTTGGCCCAAATGTGTTGTAAACTAGGGACAGGATCAATGGGATCAGGGGGAAGGAAGTCAACTCTCTCTCAACTTTAGGTATCCTCAAAGGAGGATCCCACATAAATCTATCGAGAGAAACATCTCTAGTTGAGTGTCGAAAATCGATTGTTGACCTCACGATCCTGATAGATGCATACTCTATCCTCGTCTCTCCACAATACCACATCCATTATGTGTCATGTCATATCCTTCATGCTTCTCTAAGTTCCACCCGAATGTCCCTAAAGAATACGTGGAAGGGGCTTGAGTATATCACTGCCATTAGCGTGCCCAAACACTTCACACTCTCAAAAGCCTTGACATTTGCTCACACGAACACATAGTTTGGACCATCGTAGTCGTATACATACGACATATAGTGTACAGGTAAGCTATTACAGAAATAAACTTACATATAACAACACAATCACCAAACTATGACCATCAAAGAAGGATCTCAACCATTTAGTAGACATAAGCAACAACAACAATATAATATTCAACACACCATTCACACACACACATATGTATGCTTACACACACATTGTTGACATTGCTACTACTACTCCATGGAGATTTATAAGCAGAGTGATCACCCTTGTCACTTCCTTAACATGCCCTCATCTTGATATTGGGAAAAGAGGATGCGATCCGAGTGTGCCTGTCAGGATAGTAGTACGTGGGTAGTGGCATACCACAATTTTAGGTTTACAATACCAGGACCTCCTATTGGATGTGGTCATCCATCTATCCCCGAGGCTCACCGTACCTCACTCCTCCGCTCCAACATTGGTTGTTGGCCCTTCTCATCAACAACTTATATGCCTACTCATCAACAACGTCCTCAAAGGACTTAACACATCAAAATAGCTATGATTCTCATATCACTTTCAGCTTTCTTGAACAACAGGTACTAACACCATGTATCCACCATCTCATCATAGTCACCTTAAAGACAAGCTGAAACTAAACTCAACAAGGAATGATCTACTGCTCATATCTGTAAGAGTAAACTATACTTTTTTGCTCTTTCAACAATTGTTCTATCATTCAAGATAGCAACATTCCAACATATTATGTCATTATCTTTATTATAATTCCACTTATAAGCTTTTAACCCAACCTACCCATCATCAACATTTTATAAATGTGTTCACATGCTTTTAAAGATATAATTAGTTTCTTTAAACAACATTTTTTATAGCCTAAACATTCCTTCACTGCCAAGAAAATTTGCTCAGCGAGAGGGAAAACTCGCCCAACGATTTCCAACATTCTAGAAAGGTACAACTCAATTACACACATTCGCTCAACGAATAAAGCCCTTGAGAGCTTAGACTTTGTTTTGGTTGCTTAGTGAGAGAGTACTTCCCTCAACGAAGAAGCCATAGGGCCTTAATTTCCTGAAGTTTCACGTGTCTCGCTTAGCATGGTTAAATCATCGCTTAGCCAAGGGACTCATAAAGAGCACCCTAAGTTCTCACCTTACTTTCGCTCAACAAATGAGATGTCTTGCTCAATGATAATGCATAGTTTATACCCTCTATAAGGTCTTTATATGGGTAGAATAGACTATAAATTGTAGTTAAGAATCATGTATTGGTTAAGATTTAGATTTTCAAGGTTAAACTAAGGAAAATATAAATCTAGGCTAAGTTATTGATTTTAGCTAACAAAAAGAGAAGCCTTGTTTTGCAGGTCAGAGGAGAGTTCGGACGAAGTCAACTCGGTTAGAGGAAGTCGTCCTGGCCAGACGAAACCCCTCCAGGCCGACTCCGTCCCGGTTAGGTGAAGTAATCCCAACTGAGGCTAGATGTGTCCCGACCGGATGAAATCGACTCCAAATCAAACAAATGAGGATGGAAGCATCCCGGCCACATAAAGACCGATTCCACAGGCCGATTCCTGTAGAGTCGACTCTACAAGACCAACTCCGTGTCCGAGTTCTATCCAAACACCGACTTCAAACCGAATACCGACTTTAGTTCGGATGCCGATTCCAAACCAATACCGACTCTAGTTCGGCTGCCGACTCCAAATCAGATGCCAACTCCAAAATTGAATGTCGACCGCAAATCAGATGTCGACTCCCATCCTTCCAGATCCGTTCCGGCATCAGAAGGACCGATTACACTTCGGAAAATTCAAGCATGTGCACAAATGTAATTTAGCATGTGGTAGTTGGGAAAGTAGTTAGAGTAGTTATTTTTGTTAAGTTTGTTATGTCAGACGGTTAATTTTGTTATTTCGGTTATTTCCATTATAGAGTTAGTTAGCTGATGCATGTATAAATAGAGACGCATATCCAAGTTCAGGGGTTAGCAAGCGAACACACAGATACACTTTCATCCTAACGCATATTCCATTCCCCAAGCCTAAGTTTCCCTTCACACCTCAGCAGTTCCACGGTGCTTCAGTGTGGTGTCTAGTCAATCGAGTAGGCACAGATCAGAGTTCGAGCTGAGCAGAGCTGCTAAAGATAGACTGACTAGGAGGGATAGAGCCATCTGTCTTCACGACACGCTCTAGAGGGTACCGCCTCTCATGCTCTCTGGTCATCTTTGGGGGAACATTGCAGCTACCACTGGCGATTGTCATGGGAAGCTGATCCACCTTCCATCCACGCACCATGCATTCTTCTTTTGTATCACTGTATAGGTTAATCAATGAATGACTATGATTTCATTATTGTTATGTTTTGATTTCTATTAGCATAATTTGTTCTTGCTTATTCTAATAAAATAGGTAATCGGTAGATAACCTATATCAGTCAAGGGCATAATCCCTGCCAAACTTGAGGTCACGATTGTGTAAGCCCTCAATAGGTAATGGACGGATGTTCAACGATTGTCGTAGGAAATTGGACTGGTGAGAAATCGTTGACATAGTAAGAATCGAAATTAAAACCAGTTAAGTGATAAACTGGGATAATGATAGGATAAATATGTCTTAGTAATTGTAATAACAGTAGCTTGTCTGTACTTTCCTAGATAGACATCTAAATTCCCGCAGCTTTACTTTGTTTGTTCAAAAAACCCCTGTTTACTATCCTTATCGAGTCAGTCCGCATCCTACGTCCCAACTCTGCATCTTTTTCAGCCTTAGACACTAGAAACATTAGAACCACGTGTCCTTGAGAGATATAACCTAGGTTGACCCTATGCTACCCATAACATTGAAAAATCTAGTATTTTGATAGAATAAATAACCACCAATCCTTATAGACTATCACTCAACAAAATAAAGTCAAAGTGACTTCATATCTTAGCTACATTCATTTGGCCTAGCGAAGACCATTCTTCGGTCAACGAGAGAAGCCACATAGAGCATCCTCTCAACTCTTCTCAAAATCGCTCAATGAGTAGGGATGACTCGCTCAATGAATGAACTCACAAAGACTTAGTAGATTTTAATTCTTATCTCCTCTCTTAACAAAGGTGCTCATTCGCTCAACAATTAAGAGCCACATAGACCTCTTAAACACTCACTCAACCAAACTTCAAATACGCTCAACAAACTTACAAGTTTGTGGGTTTTTTAGAATTTCGCCAAGTGAATGACGAACTTGCCTAGTGGATACTCATGAATCATAGGTGTTTTCTCACCAAATTCATAGCTTCGCCTAGCGAGTGGTGCAGTTTCTTAGCAAGCATTCATCGTGTTCATGTGTTCTCGAGTTTCGCTCAACGAAAAAGGTACTCGCTCAACAAGAACTCGTGTTTTTCCAAAAAAATCTATCCAGGAATGCAAGATTGCTCAACAAGAGTTTCCCCTCACTCAATGAGCCTTCAAACAGAAACCCGGAAATAAGGATTTCACCTAACAAGAGAAATTCTTGCTCAGCGAAAACTTGAAACAACAACATGCAAAATCACATAATCTACTCAAACATCAACCAAATCAACATGCAATTTATCCAAATGCTTTAGAAAATCAAATAAACATCATATGAATGTAAAGATGAAATCTTTTAACGCATGCATGACATATTCAACAATTTCTTCATTTTTTGACAAAAAGCTCAAAACTATCAACGATGGTTACCATGGCTACAAAAGATTGCATGCATACATTTCTATTCAAGTGAACGACATTTTAAAATCATAACAGTCACATGAATCCACGAAAATATAACAAGGATAACTTTCCTTACTTGGTTGTAGCTTAGAGATTGGAAACTTTAGTGAAGAAGGAATAGGTGACTTAATCAATAGGGGGAGCTTCAATGCTTGCTAGAAGGCCATGAAAATACAAAGAAGGGAGAAGGAATTTGCTTCTAGTGTTTAAGAGTTTTAAGGGATACTAAGGGGGGTTATTTATAGGGATTTTGGGTGGGAAGGTTTGAGGGGCTAGTTTAGTAATTTTAGGAAATTTGCCTACTAGTCACATCATAGCCATCATAAGAGGTTTTTGGGTGATGACTGCGGGGTTCTGGACTTTTTTTCTAGAATTTCGGTCAGTTGGGGTCTTGCCTCGAAAAACATGTTGGCGCACCAAAAAATGTGTCAACGACACTAGATTTACTAAATTTAACTACGAAACATTTTTAGCAATTGGTTGTAAACTTTGTGTTTAACTTGACATAATTATTTTTAGGAAAAACTTGCCTTAGTATATGCGTTTTCGACTATTCTACCCCATCCTGGGATTTTTCTCAAAAAATGTGTTACACAAAATTTTATTATTTCTTTTTCAATAATAATTAAATTTAATTAACTTGTTAATTTCTCATTAACTTAATTAAACACATGTATTAAAGTAAACAATCTTACAACTCCAGTCCTTATAAAAATTTAATATGTTTTTAGTCTTTATATTTACTAAAAGTAATGCAATTTTAGTCAACTAAAACTACGTTACTATTAGTAAATGTAGGGGCCAAAAAGATATTAATTTTTAGAGAAACTAAAACCAAAATTTGAGAGACCAAAAACATATTTTACTTATTTTTTTAATTATTGTAAACTTTTTATCCTTTCTCAATCATCTAAATTTTGAATATCCTTGCATATTTCTTTTTCCATTATTGTTATTATTATTTATTAGGTCAAAGGTTGAATTAAGTCCTTAAAGTTTCGATTAAAACAAACAAACAAGTTAAGTTTTTTAGACTAAAAGATGATAGTTATTGTTTATTGTTTAGATAAAAAAGAATAACAATTATTGTTTGTTGCTCAAACAAAACACTTTTACAAGAAAAGATAAAATTGTTATATATATATATATATGCACATATTTTATTTGTCATATGTAGGTATGAAAAATCAAATGTCTTATCAAAGCCCAGTGAAAAAGCTCTGAAAGATAGGTCAATGCCCTTTTTGAATATCCTTATTTATATCAAAACACATGCCCTCTACCAAAAAGAAATAGTAGTGTACTTTTTGCTTCTAGAAAGTAACTTTATTTGCTATAATCTATTTGTATGAAAAAGGAAAAATAAGCAAAATATTTGATGTTATCAAAATAACTAGTTGATGAAAATATTTAATGCTCCAACAAACACTTTCTCTCTTCGTAGAAGAAGGACGAAGGAAGGACAAAATAATCCTCAATGATTATCTTGTGAAGCCTTTTATAAATACCAGAATTTTTGAAGATCAACATAAAGAACTATCACGTTGAAGAATCAACCTTTATAGCTCATATATTGTGTTATAAAATTGCCTAGAAATTCTGTTGAGGGAAAAAGACTACACTATATTTGTACATCCGTGTGTAAAATAATATAGTTAATTAGTGTTACCCTTAACCATTTCTTTGCAAAGTTGGTTAAATCCCGAAGATGCTTTATGCTTAAAGAATACTTGTGTTGAGCTTGAAGAGAGTTATGATAAACAATACTTGTAACTAAATATTCAGTTAGTGGAATCTTGGTGGTGTACTAAGAATTGAATGCAGTCTTGAGTTTGAGATGAACTAGTATAAACCTTGTGTTTATTTTTTTTACCTCTCTTATAAATATACTGTGTTTTAAACATTGTGTTTTGAGAATCCTTTGAGAAATATACTTGTAAACTCAATTTTAAAAGAGTTCATTTACATGTCTATTTTACAATTGTTTGAAGCTTAAGACAAAAGAGACCTTTGTGAAATGTTTTTAAAACATAATTCAATCTCTCTTCTTGTGTTCTACAGTTTGGTATCAGAACTCAACTTCTAAAGTTTGAGCACCTAACAGTGCCAGAGGACAAAGACTCGCATGGTAAATCATGAAGGACAATATATCCTTAAAGAGGCCTCCCTATCAAGACCTTTAACCTTCAACAAAAAAAAAAAAATACTATGCATATTGACATGATCATGTGATGTATGTAAAGTCTACTTAATATAATGTATGGAGAATTACCACACATAGAGTTCTTGTTAAAAAGTCAGGATTAGAATGAAATCAAGATGACTTCAATATTCTCCAACTCAATACTAAAGTTAAGTATATCATAATTTGTACATTATCTAAATCTAAATATATCAAGTTTTGTAGCTACAAAACAATAAAAGAAATGTGGTACACCCTTAGAATCACTCATGGAGGAATTGGAGACGTTTAATTGAGAAAGACTGTCACCCTTTAAAGGCATTATGAAATGTTCATGATGAAGGAAGGTGAAACAATTGATGAAATGTTTGTATGATTTCAAATTAATTTTTAACGGTCTTCAATCTCTTTGGCATGAGCTCTTTGGAGCTCAAAAAAATCTCAAGATTTTGGAAAGTCTTTCAAATGTTTGGGGACCTAAGAGCATCATTATTCAAGAGTCTCGTAATATGAAGACTTTGACCTTGGATGAACTTTTTAGAGCCTTAAAACTTTACGAGGTACACCTATTCAAGAGAGACAAGATAAAAGACAATGATTATATACCTCTCAAAGTGGGAGACTTAAAACATAGATGTATCGAAAAGTATGGGACAGATCACAAGGGAAAAATCTTAAAAATGCAGTTAAACTGTGAAGGCTTAGGTAAAAGCTCTAGTGGCTCAAAAGTCGATGAAGTTTCTCTCATGTTCAAAAAAGTTCAAACAAATATTAAAGAAGAAGGATAAGTACAAACACTTCTTTAAGAAGAAAGATAAGTACAAGAAGTTCCCAAGGGAAGAAAACAACAAGATAATTTGTTTTGATGCAAGAATCTTGAACACATCAAAGTAGATTGTCCCAAGTTAAAGCAAAGATGGCATCATAGAAAGAGAAAAAGTCTTCTAGCTATTTGAGAAGAACTTGATAGTAGTAGTGACAATAACTTAGATCATGAAAATGCCAACATATGCCTTATGGCAAGCACAAACAAAACTACCTCTGAGGTAATCTCCAAACCTTGGAATGATAGCTCATTTCAATTATATGAGTCTTTATCAAACAATGAAGGAGAAATGTATTATGACACTATTCTACAAAATTCTCATATGATCTCTCTTGAGTACAAGAAGAATAAAGAATAAATACAAAGAAACTACTTTAGAAAATAAAGTGTTCAAGAAAGAGAATGAGAAGTTACTTAATGATATAAAAACTCTTAAGATCAATTCTAGTCAAATATCTGATCTTGATCAGACGAAACATGCATCTGAAGTTGAAAAACTGAAAAATGAAATAACTTGTCTTAAAAAAAATCTAGCCAACTTTGTTAGTAGATCATCCAAAATAAATATGCTTTTGAAAAACAAAAGACACCCATCTCTCAAAAATGGAAAAGAATATGACAAAAGAATGATAAAAAAGAGTAAGTCTTCCAGGTCCTATACAACTTCTTGTAACTATTGTCGAAAATCTGAACATTTTAAGTCTAAATATAATCACAAAAGGAAATATATATACAGTGAGATTGTTGGTTCTAACATGAAAGAACCCAAGAAGATTTGGGTACTAAAATCTCAAATTGTTCCTATTTCAAATCTCCTTGGTATGTAGTAAAAAGAATTCCAACTAATAGATAGACAATGGATATGCTCATGACACGCGACGAGAGAAAGGTCTATGTTCCTAGACTTAAAACCACAAGAAGGAACAATATCCTTTGGAGGGAACGGACAAGGAAAGATCAATGATATAGGTAAAGTTGGTAAGACTCTTTACCTACTATTGGTAATGTTTTTTATGTTGAAGGCTTTAAGCATAACCTACTTAGCATAAGTCAATTTTGCGACAATGAGTTTACTGTTTCCTTTGAAAAATATTCATGTATAGCCAAACGAAGTGATGACACATCTATTTTCTCTATCAAGAGAAACAACAATCTTTACAAGATTAAACTCGAGGATCTAAATAAACAAAATGTAACATGTTTAGTTTCCAAAGAAGATAAAAGATGACTTTATAAAGTTTTAAAGTATCTTTGTTAAAGGAACTAAATAAACAAAATGTATACTTCCTAATTCATAAGCATGAGTCTTCCAATATTTTTGAAATATTCTGTAAACAAACTCAACATGAAAAGGTTTTTGTATGTCTGCCATAAGGAGTGACCATGGAATTGAATTTGAAAACTTTGAGTTCAAATCATTATGTGAAAAGAATAGTATTTTTCATAACTTCTCTTCCTTAAATACACCCAAACAAAATGAGGTAGATGAAAGGAAAAATAGAACTCTTTAGTTGATGGCACCATGCTTTGTGAAAATTCTCTTTCCAAACACTTATAGATAGAAGTTGTTAACACATTGAATAAGACCCCTCATGAATTGTGGTAGGAAGAAGATCCAACATTTCTTACTTTCATTCTTTTGGATGTGAGTGCTTCATCCTTAACACTAAAAATCAAATTGGAAAGTTTGACTCTAAAGTAGATAAAGGAATATTTCTTAGATATTTAGATACTTTAAAACCTTATAGAGTTTTCAACTTTATAACTTTTGTGGTTGAAGAATCTATACACGTTAAGTTCAATGATAGATTAACCTCTAATAGGAGACTATCAGATCTTAAGGATAATTTTTCATATATAGATTTAATCGTTTGAACAACCTCTTCCAAGTCATGACAAACCAATAGACAAAACATATCAACAAATAAGTGAGCCACAAAGTCAACCTCAAAGGGATTGTAAATCCATCACTCACCAAAATCATCTTTTAGAAATCAAAAATCCTATACTCTTTCTCTCAAAGATTGAACATAAGAGAATAGAATAAACTCTAAAGGATGATGACTAGATCATTGCTATGGAAGAAAAACTTCACTAGTTCATAAGAAATGATGTATGAACTCTTATTCCCAGATCAACAAAAACATCATAGGAACAAGATGAGTCTTTTGAAATAAGCTAGATGAAGATAGAAAAGTAATAAAAAACAAAGTTAGGTTAGTAGTTCAAGATTATAATCAATAAGAAGGTATTGACTTCTTTGAAACCTTTGCACTAGTAGCTAGCTTAATAGTTGAATATATTGCTATAGTTTTGTCTCTATTTCATGGTTTTCTTGTAGTATTATGATTTTCTTGTAATGAATTATGCAACACTTAAAAAAATTCAAGTATCCTATTTCATATATCCATTGAGAAAAGCTTGAGCAAAGAAGAAAAAGGAAGTGAAAGGCATAGACATACTTAAGACAACCAAAAATATAATGAGTCGGGGTAAAATGATTCATTGCTAGGGATAAGACTACATGTTATATGTCTTGGCTGTCAGAGAACAAGTTGTATGGTAAGTTCTGTCCTTATTGCATTGATTGAAAAATAGTTGTGGATAAATATCATTATGTTAAAGATGATATTTAGTTCGTAAATTAGGTTTTATTGTATTAAAAGAAAAGATGGATGATTGTTGGATGAATGTCGTCATATCATGTTGATTTATTTTGATGATGAATATGTCATGTCTTCTCTCAACATTACAATGCTAGTACTTAACTAATTAAACTTAACAACATTGTTATATATAAAAAGAGAGAATGATAAAAAAATTGAGAATTTTAATTTTAAGGATTAAATGGATAAAATTATCTTTTAAAGATTAAAGTCATAAATAATATATATTTTAGGGACTAAGATGTGATTTTACTTTAACTATGACAAGGGTTAAATAAGTATATAATAATATAAAATAAATTATAATTGTCTTTACTAATTTTGGTAATATATCAACATAGTCCTCAAAATGAAATTTGAATAAAAGTGTAAGGCAAAGAATTCGAAGGTTTACACTTTATGGTGAAGTTCAAAATGTGGACCAATCCTTGCCATCGTAAAAGATGTGATGTTTCATGGGATAGAATTTTAAATGAATAACATAACTGGAACGTTGGTATAATTTTAGTATTGTTATATAGATCGTCGAATTTAAGGTACACTTGAGCACACAGGTTGGTAAATCGGAGGTATACTCTACTAAATGTGATATCACGCTACCTATTTATAGGAATTTTCTCCCTCCTTTTTATTTTCCAGATGTTTCATAATAATTCTAACTTTTATTTTTATATATATACTACGATAAATTAAATAATAAGTATAATTTACACAAACTATTATATCATTCAATAACTTTATATAAAATGAAAATTTTATCAATCCAATCGTTGAATTGAAAATTTTCTTTTACATAGATATATATAATTTTTTGGTTAAAATTGAACAATAATAAAAAAAAACTAATCAAATATAAATGTATTATGTTAATTTTAATAATTATGAATAATGTAACAAATATTTATATTAACATAAAACTTGTATTTATAATGTATGTAAAAGAAAATTTTCAATCTAATTATTAAATCAATAAAATATATAAAATTTATATCACTCTGATTTGGACCTACATATATGCATACGCTTATTTTGAAAACTCAAACTTTTTATATACACTCTGACTTTCTCCCTCTATATATATGTTTTGAAAACTCTGACCTTCTACATAATCCCTGTGGCTTCCAAAATTTTCTAACTATTTCTAACATATAATACTTAAACATTTATAGAGTATTCAAGAAAATCTGCATGATAAATGAATAGTTGTTACGTGTATTTTAGTGACTTTTATTTTTTATTTTTAATGCTTAACATATTAAAAAAAATCGTTTCCACAAAATCTTCATTCAACTTTTAATGAAAATATAATAATAATGGTTAAATATTGATAAGTTACTTTTCCAAGTCATTGCAAGTATGCTGGATATTGATATTCATAAAAATTACATACAATGAGTAGATTTTTGCGTACAAAAAAGTTGGATTTTAAGTTTAGGGAATTAGCCAAAAAAAATTATATGTATGGGTACTAGATTTCTCTCTCTTTTATATGTGCACGTGTGTAATATAACATATCTGTTATATTTTATAATTAGGGTTTGGATGATGTTTTTATTTTATGTTGATTTAGATGGTACGCTTTTAATTGATATTTTTATTATTGATTGAAATATTAAAATAATATTCTTGAATTATTAATTTCTCAAAAAAAAACTTTAAAAAGAGAGTTTGTTTCATTTAACTAAAATGTATGGCTGACTTTTGACCGTATATGCATGAAAAAAATTTGTTGAGTGAGTTTGTAGATGATCTCTACACTGAAATCAATTAACTTTCAACTATTAGACAAAAAGTATTCTTAATACACACAAAAATATAAATAATAGATTTGAATATATATATATATATATATATATATATATATATATATATATATATATATATATATATATATATATATATAAAAGTACTACTAGATACTAATGTTATAACACTTATGATATGCGTCGAGATACGTGTGAAAATGACGCACAAATCTTAATATCTTATCTTATTCCTATTAATAGTATTTAATTTGATTATAACTTATTTAATCTCAAATAATTTCAAGTCTTTTTAAATTTATGTCAAACTTAATTAATTAAATTTTATGCAAAAAAAAAAATTCATCTCGTAATTACATTGTCCCATTATGCATTTAAAAGAACAATTCTCTCCGCTAAATTACATTAACAAACAAAATGTTTGGCTTCACTCTATGTAAAAAAAAAAAGTTTAATAATTATATATAAATAGTGTAAAATAATTTTATATTATTATTTAATCCAAATTACTATTGATATGATTTTAAAGTAATTATTTTAAAAAAGTAAAAAAAAAACTTATCTTACATATTTGTAAAATTATTTTATACTCTAACCTATTTTTTTTATATGGAATAACATAAAACCAATATTTAGATTATCAATCCAATGTAGGATAAGTTGAAATGAAGTGCTCCCAATTTTCGAACCAAGCAATTTAGAGTTATTAGTTTTTTTTTCTCTTAAGTGGGAGTTACACTTTTAGTTTTTTATCAGCAGTTAGAGTTACACTCTGACCAAAATAAATGATATGTTACGTTTGCAATTGCTACGTAATGCACTCAAACACATTCAACCTTTTTTCTTTCACCAATATGGATACTAAAAGCTCGTCTCCCCCTTTTGGGCACAAACTAGTTGCTTGTAGTTGTTACCTTTGCATTAGTAAAACCAATTGCATGCTACATATGTAGAATATAATAAAAAGTCAAGAATTAAATGTACTATTGATTAGTCAATTTATTTTCTTTTCATTGATGGACTTACACTCACTAGATGAATTCTACTCACATATAAATTAAGGTAGCTTTGACTATAATAATGGTTAATTAAGTAAATAATATAACGGAAAAATTATAATTATCTTCATTAATAAGAGTGACAGTTACCAACATAGTTATAAAAATGAAATCTAAATAAGAAAATAATATGTTAGATCTGTGGGGTTAAACCTTTGTTGAAGATGTGAATCAATACTTGCCATTGGATCCTTGAAATCAATATATTACCCCTCTAGCTAGTTAATCCATTCTAGCTCTCTTCTATTAAGAGACACAAACTAGGTGTCTTGAAACACAATTGCTCCTTCATTTTCTTCTATTCTCTGTCCATGGATCTTGAGACAATGCTCAAAGAAACCTATGTTTCACAGCCACAAGAAAGCTTCTTGCAACCTAGCATGAAACACATGCTTCCTTTTGGGAACCCTTCATTCTTGCAAGATTTTAACCATATTGATCAGTTTCACGTGAATGTCTCCTCGCCCAATCCAATCCAAACTCCAAATTTTGATGCTTTTGACAATTTCACCTTTGCTAATTCATCACCAGGTTTTGATGTTTACGAGTGCAAACCTTTTGTGGAGAATGTGCACGCTCATGTTATGGACAATTTCCTATATGGAAATTATAGCTTCAACCACCCTCAAAGGAATCAACTAGATATGATGGTTGCAAATCAAAGTCTTTTGCCTTTCAATCCTCAAGAAACCAAGTCACCCAATTTTGTTGTACCAGATGAAGTTTCATGCATATCATCGGTGAATTATTACAAAAGAGTTGGTGCCAATAAAAATAACAAGTCCTATCCAACCACTAGAAGAACATACAAAGTTCGCAAGAAGTCCAACATAGTAAAGGGGCAATGGACAATAGAAGAAGATGGGTAAATAAAAACACGAAATAATTAATTTCCGTTAAACTATTGTTTTTTTGTTGTTGTTGTGTGTGGTACATAATTGCATTTTATTCTTTGTTTACAATATAGAATTTTGTATATTTCAATTTAAAAATATTCTGCATCTGTGTTTACATGCACAAACAGATTGTTGGTTCAACTTGTGGAACAATATGGATTGAGGAAGTGGTCTCATATTGCTAAGATATTACCCGGAAGAATAGGAAAACAATGCAGAGAGAGATGGCATAACCATTTAAGGCCTGACATCAAGGTACCAATTTATTTATCATATTATTCTTTTTTTAGTTTCGTACCAATAACCTATTTCAATTTGATAAAAATTTTGTTTGAGACATAATCTAATACTAAACTTGAGTATTTTTCTTTAATAAGAATTCAAGTATTAGTCTATCATGTTATAAGATAGTAATATCTTCGATTAGACTAAATAATGTTTAATTATTTATCATATAATATTATGTACATACATACAATAATATCTATGTTTTGAATTTTTGTGCATGCAGAAGGACACATGGACTGATGAAGAGGATAAAATACTAATTGAAGCTCATGCACAGATAGGAAACAAATGGGCTGAGATTGCTAAAAGGTTGCCAGGAAGAACTGAGAACTCAATAAAAAACCACTGGAATGCAACCAAGAGAAGGCAATATTCCAAAAGAAAGTGTCGCTCAAAGTACCCTAGAGGCATTCTTCTGCAAGAATATATTAAGAGTTTGAACTTAGACAAGAACCCTCCAATAGATTATAGGAGAAAATCTTCTGCCAATTATGCTAATGCCATGAAAAACAAAACCAGCACAAGCAAAGTCACAGTACCAGCTCTGCCCCAGACAGCACATAAATTTTGTGCCAATGATTGCTTTGCACCAAATTATATTGATAATTTTAATGTGGTTCCAGATTTTTTCTTTGGTGAAAATTTGTTTGAAGGAGGGTGTAGTATTGATTCTCTTCTAGATGATGTGCATTGTGCAACTCCAATGGATAAGAAAGATTTTGAAGGAAAAATGCAATGTGATCATGTTGAGACGGAGATGCCACTAGAGATGTTGGAGGTTGAAGTTAAGAAGGAGTTGGATTTGGTTGAGATGATGTCTCAGATTAATAATGAAATTGTTCATGTGTGAGTCCTTGGCATGACTATAGTATATATGCACAATATATATAGTTTTTTTATTTGTTTCTAGTAAATAATGTTGAAGAAAATTCAGAGGGATGAGGAAGAGGTGGAACTTGGACCCTGAATTTTCATTGATTACGTGTTTCAGAAGCACTTCAATCAACATTGGTTGAGAAGAGCCTATTGTACCAAAAACAAAAAACAAAATAAGGGAAATGTAACACAGTAATAATCATCAATAAAATTAATAAATAATACTACTGATATTATGGATATTGTTATAAATTAAGATTGTAGTTGGTTTTCGGTCCTTGGATGGGGGAGAGTATATTTCATGTTTTGAATTAATTACCAGCATTGAACAAAAGGAAATGAAATGGTATCTTTCGTGGCTTTTATTTCAGAGTAAATATATATGGTTACACGTTAAAATACTTGGCACTGTGGCATATATATTTGCACTTTTGGATTTCAATTGTTTAAGGAGACACGATGCTATCTTCATACGTTTTATACTCAGGAAAACATGACCTCTAGAAATGGCATTTTATTTTATTTTTTATGGGGCACTGTTTGAAATTACCACTTTGATCTATAAGAACAATCTTTTGGGGAATTTGTTATATTTCTTTTTATAAGACCTTTCTAAATTATCTACTATGTTAATTGCTTTTCTTTACAAAAATATCCTTTGGTGGTAAAGTAATTAATTAGCTGGAAGAGACTAAGAGAACGAAGTTTTAATAATTTTAAGAAAAAATTAAAATTCTAAATTATGCAAATTGTGAAATGGTTATAAGATATAACCAAAGGTAGTATTAGTTTTCTTAAAAATTGATATCAATTATGTGACACACGTACACAAGCATATAGTTATTGTTATTTTTAAAAAATATCATTTCCATTTAGGGGGAAAGAGGGGTAGAAAGGTCAGATTAGCGGATAAAACTTTGAAAGGATGAAAATTTCATTTTTTTCTTATTCTCACTATTTTAAAATACTTGCTACTTTAATTTTTTAATTTATTATGTTATTTTCTTCCGGTCTTTTTTTATAAGAATCTTTGAAAATTTTGTCATGAACCTTATAATATCCCTCTAAATTGTCTATTGTATTAACTTTTTTATATATAAAAATGCCCTTAACTACTCAATAACTCAAATAAGCAATAAAATAATATGGGGTAAATATTATTTTCTTGCACTCTCTTATTAGAGCAAGGAAAAATCACTAGGCAGAAGCACCTCCATTATATACTTTGTATCTTCTTATAAAATGTAAAAAGTCATTACTTAAGTAGAAATATATAACATTATAAAAATTGATTAACGACCGATAAAATTAGTTGCTATTTTACTAAAAGGGTTACTAAATATGTTATCGATCGTTTTAGCAACTAATTTAGAGTGGTCACAAAACCCTTAATCACTAAATAAATTAGAAAAATGAAATTCCAATAATAACTTTTCGTTCTATAAATTGATTCTTGTAAAGTAGTCAGAAGAGTCTTGTATATAGCATTAGAGACGGTATTAATTTTTTTTTTTTTTATTTCTTATGGTGAAATAAAAAGTATTGATAAAGTAAAAGAATAACATTTAATTAAATATAATATCTTCTTCAAATTAAATATGTGTAATACTTTTCTTAATTTTTATCCAAATCCTTAAATTATAATTAGCTTATATATTTGTCTTTTAAAATCATGTTAATTTCTTAAGAAAAGTATTGATTGCAAAAATTATTATGATAAATTACTTTCTTTAACAAAAATATCCTTATCAAACGAATTAGAATGTAGTTGTAAATTTATTTAAACATTTAAGTGAAATATCAACAAGTGACTACATTACCGAAAAAACAATCAATGCTATCTTATTTTTCTAGAATAATAAATATTTTTAGATAAAGTAAAAATTTTAAAATGACATATAGTATGAGACGAAAGGTATATGTGAAAACAGAAAATAAAATAGAGAAAGTACCGTATTATTATAATAACATGACCTACATAAGTATACGAAACTAAAAGAAACAGTTAACAAATGCGTTAATTAAGTCTTAATTGAGAAATTTAATGTTTTTGTTTCTGTTAAGAGTAATTAAAGGCTTAATGCAATAAATGTTTATTCTATTGCTAACAGCCTAACACCCAGCAACTCAAAACTGAATTAAATGAAATATCACAGCCGTTTAACAACGAGAGCTAATTCGAGACATTAATAGAGGATATATATATATATATATATATATATATATATATATATATATATATATATATATATATATACACACACTAAGGTTTGATTTTCATGTTAATATTTTTTTTAACACATACATACTCTCTCATGTAAAATATAATAATTGTAGTTACCATATCTTCATTACAAGAGTTTAATTTATATACATAAATTATTATTAGTATGATTTTAAAAATAATTATTATAAAAATAAATAATTTTTTTATATACGACTGTCTGTGATCAAATAATAATAAAATAAAAATTATTTATAATTTTAGTATATAAACTATTTAGTGTTTTTTTATCAGCATATATAGACTATTTAGTATAATTGTTATCATTATAAGATTTTTTTGATTTTATTACTTTAACTACTATTTAAATTAGTAGTTAAATCCTAACTAATTAACTATTAATTAACTATTAATTAACTAGAATATTATTTTTTTAGCTAAATTTAAGTTATATTCATTTATACTTCTTATTACTACAAATTAGTTAGAAAATAATTACAAATTTTAAAAATTTACTACAAATTAACTAAGATTATTTTCTTAACTAATTTTCTAATTATTTTATGCTATCATTAATATTATAGTAAATTTTTAGTTAATTATTTTTACTAGAAATTAACTACAAAATAACTATTGATTTTAAAATTAATTACAAAATTATTTAATAGCAAATTTTAAATTTTCTAGTAATGTATCCTAACTTTATTTTGAATTGGTGAAGCTAAATGCCACATAAATTAATATAACGGAAATGGAGACAAAAACTTTGGGCTGTAGGGTAAATATTTATCGTCTCGAGTTACATTGAAACAAATAATAAACTAACAAAATGATTTAATCAATAAATAATTTATGCTAAATCTAAAAAACAGTAGTAACCAGTATGATATTAATTAACTTATTTTTAGAGAAAGAGTAAGTTAATTTTGGCAGCAGATGAACGATCCATTAATTTCTTATCTACACGATCCATGCATGATAGAGTAATATATAGGATAATATAAAATTTATGAAGAAAGAAGAACGTATGGAATAGGTTTGGCAAGAGCAGCACCCGAACCAACTCAAACATTTCCTTCATACAGAGTCTAACAGAATAAATTAGTCTCTCATGATACAATGAATTGAAGTTCGAATTTTTATTGAAAGATAGATACATGCATATTTAATATTCGACTCTACATTCTACAACATATTCTCATTCAAAGAATATATATTTATTGAAGCACTATCATTCGTAGACGCATGACCCCAAAACATGTCTACTTAGACAAAGACTTATGTTGTATTATCATTCCTATATTCTATTTAGGAATCACGTGAAACGTTGTCTCCTAAAAATACACTTGCAAAAATAAGCTAAAAATATATATATATATATATATATATATATATATATATATATATATATATATATATAAATTCAAGTGTTTCCGAAGAACCAAATGTAACATTTCCTAGGTTTATGCAATATTTTTACTTGTGCTTATGTGCAAGATATACGAGTAAATTTTGGTAGAAATAATGTCAATTAATTTTTTTTATTCTTTCTTTTTGAAAATAAATATGTACGTTGACAGCTTTATTACATGGCATCTCCTAAAACGGAATCGTTGATGTTTATTCAATTGCCTTGATTAGAGCCTTCAATTACGCTAGAATGTTTTTTTTTTCGCATTAAAAGTTATCTTTTATTATGTTCCAACAGTTGTGTAGCACATTATTATATAAGAAGTGGTGAAAACTTGAATTTAGACACACTAGATATCATTCTAATTTTTTTCTTTATTTTTCTTCTACTCTTAGTTATTTTTTGCTATTTATTTGTAAGATTCCAACATATTTTGATTTCGAGTTCAACTTCCTTTGGCGCTCAGTAAATCTGAGAAATAAATCAAATTTTGAGTTGTAACAAAAGTCCACCAGAATTTGCACACTGGTTTTTATTTTGCACAAAATTTATTCTCTTTTCTTACTTGTAAGCAATAAAAATAATGTAGACTCGACGAAAGAAAAGTACACAAATATGATAGATATAATCTAACCAAGATAACTGGCACCAAACTTGGCCAAAGCAACTGTAGTATTATTTATTTCCTTCCATAACACCAATGTTTTTGGAGTTCTTCACATTATAAATACTTTACTCTTCATTTAATACATTCTCTTTTTATTTTGTCATATATTTTGTTCCTCCTAAATTGTGATTGTAGTAGTTTTAATTATTATATATTTTAAAAGTTAAATTATTTAATAAGTGAATTGAAATTATTCTTTTTTTAAAATATAAAAACAAAAATTAAACAATTAAAACTATAAACACTCAAATTTTAAATATATGGACAAAAGTTAAACAACTAAAACTACGAAAATCAAATTTATTCATGCAGAAAAAAATACAATTAATTTTTTTTATTTTTCACGACTTATTTCTCAAACTGCACTATGTAACAAATATTTAATTCTTTTTCTAAGCAATTTTTCAAAATGCTAAATAAAAAAATGAATACATTTCATGTTTTGCAAGATGCTAAGGTATTTATTTTTATTAAATTTCTTGATGATAAGATCTAAATTTATATTAATCAACGTGAGTACATCATGATGTATAGTTAGAACTAATGTTGTGTTTTGTTTCATGCATAGCATTGATTTTAAGCTAATTTTATTATATTAAAGAAGGAAAATCTCAATTGTCACTCATCCAATTTAATTTTTCTAAAATATTTTTCTTATTTTTAGTCAAACCAATAATTTAAAACAAGTTTTTTTGTTATCATCCCTGCTTCATTTAAATTTATTATGACTTATTTAGTGGTTAAATTAAAAAAAAAATTATTTATTTATATCCCCTTTTTTCATTTTATTTTTCATGAGACCGACGAATATTTTATTCATTTGTAATAATTTACTTATATAAAATAGTTGTTTAAACCTTAAGCGTCGAAGTATTATTCTCAATTTTTTCTTGACATTATACATACCTAAACAATATAAAAATTCATAAATAACAATCAACAACATGAACTACCAAACCAAATCTTCACCGTCAATTAAAAAAATAGTAAACAAACCGTGTTAGATTTGTCGCCATCGGACTCCCAGTCTTTTTCAAAATGTTTATGCTATCATTGTTTCTAATAAAAAAATATTTATATATAAAATTTAATTAAAATATATTAATAATGTAAAAATTTTGTGTATTATTATTAATCATAATTTGTCCTATAATGCAATAATTAAATATCATCATTTAAATCTAACATATAAAATGTGCTACTTATTAAAATGGTTAGAAAAAATAAACTTACCAGAATGTGATTTGACTGGAAAATATTTACCAAAGGTTGACATGTAAAAAATAGCCCCACGGTTTTATTACTATTATATTTTTTCAAACAAAGTAATTTTTATTTTTTTTGACAATTTTGTTTGATTTGAAAAGATTATTACAAACGATACAGTTATTTCTTTGAATATTTACCGTAAGATTTGAATTTGAAATTATTAGACAGTTTTATTACTATTACTTTTTAAGAGACCAAGTATGTTTTTTATTTGAAACAATTTTGTCATGTAAAATCATCAAAATTATCAGTTAAGTTGAAACAATTTCATATAATTAATTTGGTACTAGTTTTATTATTATTATTGATTTTTAGAGGAAATTATAATGGAGAAAATGTTAGAGTGATACATGAGAAAGAAGTTAATTAATAAGAGAGGTTAGTTAATTAGAGAGTAAAGAATGTAATAAGAAATTAAAAATTATTATAATATAAACAAAAATATTAGTTAAATTTCTTAATCTGTAATAATCTGAAAAGACATAAATAAGTAAATGTATAATTTACTTCACAAATTTATGAAAATGTTTAATTATACGAAAAGGTTACCGCTCGAAGAAACACAAAAATATGTAACTGATTATTTAAAAGAATAAAATTTAGATGTAGTCGTTTAAATATTTTTAATGTTATTATGAAATTAAAATTAAAATTTTATTTTGGTAACTTATAGTTATTTTTAGTACAAATTTTTATTAGACATATTATTAAAACAAAATTTTAATTTTAATTAAATAATAATATAAAAAACACAATTAATGGAACATGTAAGCTTGGTCCATTTTTAAATACCCAACTATCTTTGTATTCTATGTAGGGTAGGCCCAATTATTTTTCATTTATTTAATCACATGTCTTTCCTGTACTGTATTTCCTACAGCAACTCCCTCGTAACAAATAACATCTCTTTACGTGTATAATGGTTGTTTGATTTTATTTAAAATTTAATATTCTAAATTGATTTCTTATAAATTTAGTTAATTTATTATTTAATACTTCCTTCGTTTTATTTTATTTGACATTTAAGATTTTAATATAGAAATTAAGAAATATAATAAATATTTTAAATTTTATAAAAATTATATATTTAATATATCTCTTTCATATTAATTACATTCTCTTTATATTTTTTTTCTCACTCCATAATAAATAGTTCATGATATAATAGAAGAAATATTTAATATTTTATAGATATTATAAAATGACAAACAAGATGAAACTTTTTTATTTTGTTAAAATATAAAAAAAGGGTGGAGAGAGTATATTACTGTATATGACATTAAAAAAAGGTGAATGTCTAATTATTACCAGCTGAAGTTTTAACTACATTTTAATTATAATTAAACCACAGACACAAAGGGAAATATTTTGGTAAGATGGACTCATCAGAAATTAATTGTGACAGACATAACGGTTGGTAAGGTCAAGTTCCCAACCACCAGGTGATAAAAAGGACTTTAAGATATTATCATATCAAAGATTCAACACTCTAGAAGTCAAGTTTAAGAACTACTTTATATCTCTAACAAATATCATCGTAAAATTAATTTATGGAAAACTTTGTCTTTGAGGAATACAGTATCTCTTCGACATAACTACAACATCTGTCGCTGTATATAAGATTAAAAAAAAAAACTTATATGTACCTTTTTATAAGGTCTTATATAAATTATTTTTTGTATTAATTATTTTTTACCAAAAATATTCTTAATAAATGTTATAAATAAATTAATAAAATAACTTCTTTTTTTATTTTGTGAGAAAACTGAAAAAAAAAATCACTATCATACATTTATTAAATAGAGCGAAAAAAATAGATGAATCTTATTGACAAATTTAATATTATTATATGTTGCTCAATTTCCGTAATTTATACATGAATTAGTTAAAAGAGCATCATATATAGTAACAAAAATAATATTATATATAGTCTAGTTTACTAGTTTATAATTGATATAAAGCTTCTCTTAAATCATCTATTTTAATTAAATATATAATTTAATCTCGACACATGTTATATATTTTCTATTTGGTTTCATATATATAAAAGATTATTAAATTAGTCTTACATACATGTAAATATTAATCGTTTGATATTTGTCTTTTTTAATTCCTTTTAAGTATTTTTAATTTGATTTTTATACGTGTAGCATATTTTTAATTTAGTCTCTACATAAGAACTAAATTAAAATACGTTCTATACATAAAGAACAAATTAAGAGTATATTATACGTATAGTACATTTTTAATTTAGTCTCTTTCATTTTTAATTAAGAAACAAAATTAAAATGCACTACATAGAAACCAAATTAAGATATGTTTCTCATATAGACATTAAATTTAAAAAGTATTATAAGTATATTGATCAAATTAAGAATATAAAAAAGTAATAATTAAATTAAGATAGCATCAATAATATTTGTATGTATATGGATTAATTAATAATTTGTTTGCCGAAATTAAATTAAGAATATGTTATTATGTAAATAATAAATGATATGTTTAAGACAACATTTTTATTAACCTTAAAATTGGATGTCCTCTACGCAGGGGAGAGAGAATTGCTAGTAATTAGCGGCCATATAGGACAAGGGTGCAGGTAGAGGGATCCAAGTGTATCCAAATATGTGTGTGGAATTTCATCTTCATTACATATAGTCACATTCTTTCCACGTCTATAAAAAACTTGATTTCTCTAACGTGATGTAAAGACAATGTTCCACACACACACACGCTAAAGCTTTGATTGAACCCATTAGTGCTTATTAGGAAGTGGTTTACGTTGAGACGAAAGATGTAGGGCCAACTAGCTGTTCAGTCAGCTCTCAACTTCATAACATCAAGAATTTTGTTCTGAAACCAAATGTCTAGCAAACACATCATTTCATTGCCTTCATCGTCATTATATTCAGATCATTACTTCATCGAAATATTTTGCACAAGTAAATATACAAATCATTAATGCATGTGTACATAGACATCAAGGTTACCTCTATTTAATTTTTTCCCATAGATAAAAAAAAAAGAGGTTAAATTAATCTTTGTTCTTGAATTACTTTGAAATTTTCAAATATATTTTTATGCATAAATTTGTAATTATATCTCCAAATTTATAAATTATTTTTAATTTGATTCCTAGGCCATAGGGTTCCGTCATAGCTAGACAAAAAAAAAAATATTTGAGACCTATTTGAAAATTATCAATAATTCGATGGCCATGTCGTTAAGTTTAATTATTCAGCATGCCCGTAAACTATTTTAATTTTTTTTTAAATAGATCCATGTACTTTTAAAAGTTGTAATAAAAATAAAAGAATAATTCATCTAATTTTGACAAAACCCTAATTTAGAAATCCAATTAAAAATGAGTCATAAATTTAGAAATTCAATTACAAGTTATTATAATACGAGAATCTATTTTAAAATTTTCAAATAATTTGACAATTAACAAATTAATTCAACGGTCAAAAATGAATAAATATGTGCTTGAAATTATGGACCAACAACACCATCCTACTCTTACAAGATCATAATAGAAATACACAAAAAGTAGGCCCTTTTAAAATGTAAATGGTCTTTTCACTTTTGATTATGCATATTACGTCATTTACGTGTCACAAAACACATACATTAAATTTGGCAATAAGTGCAGAAAGGAAAGTATTTTTATTGACAGCCTGAGCGCCAACTATACAATTATGAAATGAAAAAGCTTTGTTATGTGAAAAGTTGTAAGGTAAATATTTATTTCATTTAAAGCGAACTTGTCTTTTAAGTGAATATAAGTAACATAATGTCAACATTTTATTATCATTTTAAAGCAAAACTTAAACTTGAATCTAATTCTCTAAAGGCGAAAGCATCATTTAATGTTTTTGTAAGGAGTAAAATCATGTTTGTGTATTTATAATTAGACTTTCTTTCTAGTCAAATCTTTAATGGACTCAATCCAATACTACATACAAGCTTGGTAAAAACTTTATAGCGATCCCACTAGTCCATGGACTACTCCTAACCCCAAGAACAAATAATAACTCCATGCACCAATAAAATTCGATATAATTAATAGATAACTGAATTTTTTTAGCCTATTATTAAGAATTTTATTTTTAACCATATCAATCGAAAAAAATTGTTAGAAAAGACAAAATTTAATATGGTTAGAAAGAAATTAATCTTCTAACTATTAATTGAGGAATATATTTCATGCAAACATAAAAAAAAATAATAATAACCTCATTACATTGCACATTGGTTCATTTGGCAAAGGTCTAAGCTTGACTATATAGGAAGGAAACAACTAACATTACCACATTCAAATTCATTCTCTAATATTCATACTCTTGTGCTAGAGCTCTCATTGACTTAGTTAAAAGTGTCTTTTACAAGTATTTACTCGTACACTAATTGAAGCCAAGGAACAAGGAGAATAGAACACTATGTACAAGTTGTAGCTTAAGAGGAAGAACGACAATCTTTTGTGCAAATCTATCTTGCACAAGATTTCTAGCACTAATTTATTTATAATCTAACCCAACAAATAAAGTTCCTAAACATGAACCAATTCACTCAATCTCACTTTTAACAAAAATCAATTTTACAAAATCAACTTTACAAAGTTTGATCAAACATATAATTTGAAGTGCATTATAATTCTAACTCACTAAAATGAATCTAAAGGTGGATATATCTCTACTTGATTACATTTTATAAAAAGATCACTTTAGAGGATTTCTTTTCCAGGCATCAAACCCCTTTATTGATTTTTAAAAGATCACCTGAACCATATCAAACTAAAATTCAAGACAGCAACATTACTAACATCCAATAGTATCCCTGCCCATTTTATATTGCTAAGAAAATATTGCAATCAAACAACAAACTCAATGGTAAAATGGAAGAAAGAAGAAACAAAGAGAACACAACTTATCACAAATTCAAGTTCATGACCTCTAGAGCACCACTTAGTTCAGTTCCATAGATACATTTTAGCTTGAAGGCGAACCTTTGGTAACTTTTGCAAGAGCTGGTGAGCGTGGACTAGGTGTTTGCACTAACTTGATCTCCTTCCCAGTTGGTCTTAGGCTGCTTTCCCCTCTCAATTCAGTTACTCGAGGGCTGGGAATCCTTCGTGCTAGCTGAGGGCTATTAGCTGGTCTTATATCTCCTGTTGAAGTTGGTGTTGAACTTGTCGTTTTGGGGCTTTGAGTGCGCCGAATCTCTCCACGACTCCTCGTAATGATTTCATCAAGAATTTCCCCACCACTGACATTCACTGCTGGTGCCTGGTTACTTGGATCCTGCTAGGTTTGTAGAGATTAAACTCTGAACAAGAGCTTTGCCTAATATGTGTGATGCAAGTCTTTAAACGAGTGTTTGGATATACAACTTAATTTAGTACTTATTCAATATGCCCCTATCAAATGTAAACTTAAATTTTGTTTGGATAAATTTTTCTATAAACATTTATTTTCCTATATAAAATCAACTTATGTACCTTAACTTTTGGAGAAGTTTATTGAAAAAAAACTCAAGTCCCACGTTGACTAGAGATACAGCTTGAAAAAAATTTATAAGGAGCAATCCTCACCTTGAGCTAGTTTTTGAGGTTGAATTAATATAAAAGTTGATTTTAGCTTATCTGAAAAACTCAATTCAATTTACTTTAGTATTTTCTTTTTTTACGAGTACTTATAAAGAAGTTTATCCAAACAAAATCATAATAATAAGTTTGACTATGAAGCTTACTAATACGACCTTATTGAAATAAGTCAAAAAGAATGTCAAACCAATATGGCTCAAACCACTTACTTCAAAGGACATGTTGAAAGCAATGGCAGGTGCTTCCTCATATGCTGCTGCGTCCAACTCTTGAAGATGGGCACCTTTGAAAAACTTTGGAAGAATATATTGCCGTACTGGGACAAGAAGCATGATTAACAATGGGAAAAGGACCCCAGCAATTGGTATCCAGGTTATGCCGAAACAGAGAAGCAAGTACACTGTCTGGAACACAGTAAACAGGGCTACTGTTTTGAAGGGTACGGTCTCAACAAAGGTGGCATGGTATTCCTCCAGCAGTCTAGAAAGTTAGGAAAGCAAAAAGTGTCATCTCATTTTCAACCTCTTAAAAATGGAATGCAATACTAAATGTGCACGCTAAAACACACAATACAAGCATATGTTAATATAACATGGATGTATGAGTAGGTGTCTATCTATGCACATGCACAATTGAAATTATTGGGAAAAACTCATGACGCATGTTGACTAGAGATAGTGTATAATAAAAGCCTATAAAGCTTAGGCATATCTAAGATGGTATATCAAAGTCTATTCTAGAGAAGAACAACCTTTGTCTCATGAGCTAGCTTTTAGGATTGAGTTAGGTTTAAACTCAAATTTTAAGATGATAGCAAAATCATTCTAAATTTATTATTGGACCACCTACCATATTATCTACATATCAAGTCTAATAGTACTGAGCATGAATCTAACCTAGATCAATTATTGAACCACGGGTCACCTACCATATCATTCATGCACTAAGTCTAATAGCACTAGGTGTGATAGGTGCAATGGAAAAAATTTAAATCTCACATTAATTGGACATAATGTCTCATAAGAGTTTCGCACCCCTTAGCTTACAAGTCAATTTTATAAGGATGAATTGAGCCAAAATCTCAGAGAAATCAATGACCAATTTAACATCCACAAATTTTTTACAAGGGAATAAATATCTAAACAAATAATGGAAAAGACAAATGATGCATGCTGTTTGTGCACTAGAATTAGGAAGCAGAGAAAGGAAGGAATTCTTATGGCAATGACAAAATTGACTATGAGAATTGATTTACTTGTATCTTCGACTTGGAGCAGTGAAAAGATACAATATTCTCTCCCAAAACTGATTTCCTGGCAAGCTTTCAATGGCCATGAAGGCAAAGTAACCCCAAAGCACTGAAGTCGGTATCTTCTTCAAAAGGGGCATAGCAGCAACACAAGCCGCAACCATCAATGCCTGCAGTAGATTGCTGAGGCGCTGCTCTTTAACTTCAACTGGCAAAAGGTCATCAACATCCTTATTAACATCAAAGACAATCTCATCAATAGGGGCATCAATATATCCTTGACTTGAAGCCAGTTCAATGGTAGATTCCTTCAGTTCTTTCAGGCCCTGCTTGATGAACAAACCAAGGATAAGGAGAAAGAAGATCACAAATTTCAAAGCCAATGGAAATCATGGGAGCAGATTTACCAAGGTAGGTGGCATTTGGGGAACCAATGGAGTCTGCATTTCATCATATGCTTCTTTCATATTTTGGTATAACTGGCTCAAGTTAACATTTCGCCGCATGCTTTTTCGTGCAGTAGATACAAGTTTATTCCGCAAAAGCTATTCCATACAAAACAAATGTATATGATAGTCAATTAGTTTAGCTATATATAGACAAGACTAAACAAAATGGGTGATAACACTTTGTCTATACATAGAAAAAAGTCATATTTGAGAATTTTTTATAATGATAATAAAACAAGACATTATATGTAACCTTCCAATCGTTCCCTATTTATTTTTATAAATATCTCTTTATTCTCTTAATTGAAAATGAAAATTTATCACTCTTCTTTGTCCCTTCCATCCAAACATAACTGCCCACTAGTGGCATGCATGATCAGATAAGGTAAAGATACAAACAATATTCAACATAGATAAAAATCATTCAACAAGAAATCCAAATGAAGTCAAACCAGAACTATATGGTTAGATTCTGGGAAATCTGAAAAATAAACCATTTCCTTCCAAACTTAAAAACAAAAAGTATGAAAGTACAAATGATGAGTAAATAGTGTATGTCCTGACAGTATATAGTATTTTTACCTTATTATTCAATCACAAATCACTGTGTATTGTAAGCTTACTGATTTTTATAATAACTATTTTAAAAGTCATATCCACAATGATTTCTGATTGGTTGACAATGGAAAATGTTTTATACTAACAATGAATAAAAATTAAACTCAAATTATATTACCTGGTGTTTTAGAGTAGCTAAGCTCTTCGTATGCATTGGAGATTGTGGAATCACACCATTGGAGGGCGGGATTCCAATAAGCCCACACAATATGGTCTGGCCAGCAATGAATTAGAATTTAAAAGGAAATATTTGCTAGCTGTAGTAGAAACAGGTTATCTATTGCCATTCACTGCACTGGTACTACAATTGAATGTACAAGTATTTTAAACAATTACATACCAGAAAGCCCAAGAGCAGCAAGTCATAATGATAAGATGGGGGTTTTCTTAGATTGAACTCCTTCTGCTGAGCAAGTTGTGATGCAACACTGTGATCAAAGTAGTAAAGCACAGCAATCATAGTTGCCGGTATAAATGCTCCAATAATGTATAAGGGGGGCACATTCAACATTTCCTGCAAAATGTAACAAAAATGAGCAATGAGTCATGCTTACTTTACAGGGGAGCAAAGCAAGAATGTTGCTTTTTATATAGACATTATCCACCATGACCTATGAGAATAATATGCACATTAAATAATCAGAATCACCTTGACAACAGTCCAATTTGAGTATGCACCAGGAGACCATGGGTTTGGACTGAAAAGTCGCCTTGGGATTCCCCTTGGAACCTCATTGACTGGTATGTAAGACACAGCAGTCCATATGAGAACCATTAGCGGGACTCCATAATCAGCTATAAATCCCCGTAGCCAACCTATAATATAACCATATTTCAGAAGAATGAAAATGCTGATAAGACAAGTTATTTTATATTTGATTAATGGGGAAAAAAGGAAACTGACTGCAGAATTAGCACTTAAGGACATAAAATTGGTTTATCTAAACCAATCCCAAACTTGTCGTCAATCTTGTAATGTAGCTTAAATTCCCTACTGAATTTTCAGATCATAGTTCAGATTTCAGAAGTATAATCAATACCTGTCCCGTAACGCCAAGATCTAGCCTTACGACTTTGTAGACCAGTGAAAAGAAGACCAAATGACAAAACTAAAGCAAACATTCCATTGCCAAACAGCCAAGATGATTGGAGTGCAATCTGATTGGTACCTTCCCTCTGGTTCTTGGGCACACCAAACTCTTCCACAAGTCCCTTTAAAATAGAGAGGATTAAACATAGGTTTCATTTTAGGTAATTGTGAATGGAAGGTTCCTATTTGGGAACCACATATACAAGATGCATATTGCTAAAGAAAAATGGTTCATGGTTGATGCATATTCACCTTAATAGCCTGCTGCATAAAGAGCATTGCAATTAGCAGACCAAATAATTCACCAGCAATACGTGTGAATCTATTGATTATGGAGCATGCACCAAGAATAGCCAGCAAGAAGAGCAACAGGGCAGTCCAAACACACACCCTAAATTTAAATAAATAAATAAATAAATTATTGAGAAGTTACTTCAGTTCGCCAGAAATTCCCTAAACAAAAAGTAAACCACTGAAGGAGCTCCAAAGATACCATCCAGTCCAAGGTAGGAATAGCTTGTGTCCCAAATCCTTGCGATCCTTAGCAAAGTTATACATGAATGTATACATCAGAACTGTTGGCTCGGCTACACCGAGTATGAGGAGAGGCTGCCCTCCAATGATTGAGTGGATAATACCGCAGAGTGCAGTTGATGCAAGAGTCTGCACAGCAGTGAGACTTCCATCTGTGTAATATAACCAAAGATGCATTTCTTAGCAAACAATGACTAAAATACCAAAAGGAGACTGAACCTGAAAAATGTTCCTGTACCAGTATTTCTCTCCAGTTGCTCCCCAAAAGAAATAACAGGAATTGCAGAAGCAAAAAATATGTATGTAGTTGGGGCAAGGATCCTATATAAGACAACATCAAAATTAAATCATTGACAAACTTTAATTTTTGTGGTCAATGTGACCTCAACAAAGCCGCATTTGTTTGCAAATTTTACAATATCAAGAATCGCGACGAAACCACAACGGTGACCACAATTTAAAACCATGATTATAACTGTAATATCAGAATCAGCAAATTTAGAGCACAAACCTGATTCCCGCTTGGAATCCACTGGTCCAATCCTGTCTGTAGCACGAAATTCTTGCTTTGAGATCATTCTTAATCCCACGGAAGGGAACAAATGTTTCTTCCATGAAAGTCTTGGAATACCAAAGAACTGATATTTTAATCTTAAATCTTGGTCTATAGTGTAAAAGAAGGGAACAAGAAAAAGAAAAAGATGTACTTGGAAGGAGCTCTAGAGGTTTACATGGTGATTAAAGCTGCATATGTAAAAACATCAATATAACTCCGGGCAGGGAGACCAAATCCTACATATCATCCTAAACAGGAAAGGTGGAAGAAGGTATACTCATTTTTTTACTTTTGAGCACATAAGGCCCTTGATGAAGAAATTGAATAAATGAATCCAGTGGAAGAATTTACATTTCAAAGAATTTATCAACAACTTTTGGATGTATTGTTATGAATAACAAAAGAACAAGTCAGTAATTGAACAAAAAGCACTTGGATTACATATCCAAGAGAAACTCGAAGAATATCAGAGAATTTATGCTATAGTCAACACTTAGACAAGGAAGCTGAAAATGAAGGCTAACGTTGAGCCATGACAAAGCCTAGATCCAAAACCACCCTTACTCTACTTCACCCTCCATATGCTATCCATAGAGACCAAACTAACTCTCAGAAACAACACAGTAGGAGCAGATTGGCAGCATTCAGTTACATGGTACAGTTAATACACTCAAACTAAGGTTAATCAAATTTCAGTTCTGAAGGTATAGCTATGGAGGGCAATCCAACACAACTAACGGAAACCCATCTTCACAACCTGCATTTGCTACAATTTAGAAGCACTGAGAAGAATGTTCATCAACAGAACAGAGAGGTCAAAATGAGGTAGTTAGACCCAGATGGGAATCTGGCATAGATTAACGAGATTCCATGACTGAGACCATGATGGGAATATTCAGAAGACTTTTGAGGATTTGAGCATTGACTGAAAAGCAAAAGGGTACTTTAATCTGAAATCAAAATTACATTTTTCTGCAAAAAAAGGAACAACAGCAGATTGAAGCAAACCAAAGAAGAAGAAGAAGAAGAGGAAGAGACTGCAGTTACATTTAATCACTGAGATACAAAAACATTGGACACTATCGTGGACAAGATTGAAACAAAGACACAAGGCAAAAGAGAAGAACTAACGAATTTCGAGAGTAGGAAAACAAGAAAGGTGCTCTTAGAAGAACAAACAAAAGGTGTGCTGTGAGAGGTTTTTTGTGTGACAGTGCTGTTATGCGGAGGCCAATAGTTTATTTATATGAAAACCTTTGGATTGGAATATACATGGAATTGAAGGGAAAATAGTAAGAGTAGTAGTGATAGGGGTAAATTATAGTGTGACACAGATTAATACAGACAAAATAGGAAAACAAACACAATTAAGACACGGATTAACAAGTTGTTTCGTACTTTCGGTAAACCGTTTAGGAAAATGATAGTTGCGTGTTAAAAATATTTTATTTAGAGACGTTAAAAAATGATCTTGTGTGCTCATTTCAACCCCAAATTTGTGTTATTTTGTAGGTTGAGGAAAACTACATCATGACCTGTGCAAAAAGTTTTGTTGTTTTTTACATTTACTTTTAAAAATAATCATAAAATATAAAAAATTTATTGTATTTTTTGTTTTATAAAAATTTATATAAGAGATGACGAAAGTTAAAAATAGGAATTAAAAATATATTTTGTTTACATAATTTTAAAATAAAAAATAAAGACAGAATTAAAGAAGTTTTTAGACTAATGCTGTAATTAGTAGTTGAAGAATCTTTAATTCTGTGACATTAGAGTAAGTTTAAAGAATGTAAGCAAATTAGTGACACAATATTTTGTAATTGTTTTAAGCAAAAAATAGGGAATGTACTGTTAATGTAAAAAAAATATTCATATTTAGTAAAATTTAATTATTTAGTTACATAATATTAGAGGTGACAAAATATGTCGTCTCATCCGATAAGTCAAAAAGAAAAAATAGGTTGATTTAGCTTGACTTAATTTTTATATAGACTATTATTTTTTGGCTTATTTTTCTTTTTTGCTTAAAATGTTTAAATTTTTAAAAAAAAATAAAAAAAATATACTATCAAGCCAAATAAACTCAGTTCTATTTAGGTCAGTTTTTTTTTTTTTTTTGCCTAGTTTGGTCCATGGAACTTGTTGAACTGGGTTATTTTGGCACAATTTTATATAGGTCAAATTTTTTTAACTCATTTAACTAGGTTGATAGACTAGACCCATTTTTCCACCTTTGCATTAAATTAATTATTAAAAATTTTATTTTAAATTAAAAAAACTTAATTAATTTCTCATTTTTTTGTCACTCTCCTTCTATTCACTCCCCCATCTCAAAACTTCAACCCTTCATTTATTTTCAACCACCCTCTTCTATCCTCACTCCCTCATCTCAAAATTCTAACTCTTATTTTTTGGTCATCTTTCATCACCCTACTTTCTCATATCAAAACTTCAACCCCTTATTTTGTGGATCATCTTCTCCTATCCCCACACCTCTATCTCAAAACTCTCATTTTTCGATCACTCTCCTTTCCTCTCAAAACCTCAACTCTTATTTTAATAATTATGCATCATTAGTATAAAACTTTTACATTGATAGTCAATTGAATTTCCTATTCTGCCACGTCAAATCATATTATTTTATTTAATTAAAATAAAATAAAAACTAAAAATCATAAAAATGGACTTGGGTTTTAAGATAGGGATGTGATGTGAAGGGGATGCTTGGAGATATGAATTTTATATGGGAGAGTGGGGTGAAGGAGGATTGTAAAAAAAATAAAAAGAGTTATGATTTTGAAATGGGAGAGTAAAGCAAAACAAAATGGTAAAAAACACATGAAGGTTGAGATTTTGAGATGGAAGATTGAGGTGGAGATGATAAAAAAATGAGAAGGGTTGGGGTTTTGAGACGAAGAAGTAGGGTTACCATAAAATGGGAATTGGAGTTTTGAAATTGCAGTGTAGGGCGAAGAAGGGTGGTAAAAGAAAAAATAAAGGCCTAGATGGGGGGACTAGGATAAAGTAAGGTGATTGAAAATATAGGAGTGAAGTTTTGAGACAAAAGAAGGGGTAAAAGAGAGTAGTTGGAAAAAACAAGGGTTCAATTTTGAGATGAAGAAAAGGGTATAGGAAAGTGTAAAAAAAATAGAGAATTTTGGTTTTAAGATAGGAAAATAGGATGAGGTAAAAAAAAATGAGAAGTTGAGATTTTGAGATAGAAGAGTAAAATAAGAAAAAAAAAATTAAATTTTGAGACAGGAGAGCGAGGAGCATAAGATAATTATCGAAAAAATAATAGTTTGGTTAATTTTTTAAAAAAATAATTTAAATTAAATTTTTAATTATTAATCTAATATAGTTAAGTGTTTAAATTTTATTGAATGTCAATATATTAAAAAACCTCACACCGAGAATGCATTTTTTTTCTCATGTTTCAAAACAAAATAATATTAACATAAATATATTATCATAACATATTATTGATAAGTTTAAAAAGCTTGTTACTAATACAAAATTATTATAATATATGGAAGACATCGAATTGAAACGACTTAAAATATATCTCTACAATATGTTAAGTCTAATTTCCAGACGAAAACATGTTAAAATTAATTTCATGGCGTATAAGATTAACGAGACGAGACAAGTTTTACATATATTTACTATAAGGGAAAGTAAATATTAAGTGTTGTTTAAATTTACTCTATTTTGAATTAATTGGAATACCATTTCCTTTTCCTAATTTTTTTTATTCTAAAACCAATGCTAAAAAGTGTCAAAGAAAAATTATTAATTTTAGTATAGTTAATTACTAGACATTCGTAATAAACAATTTCCTCTGCTTTAAAATTATAGTTACTTTAAAAGTTTCAGTTTATTTAAAATTAAAGATAAAAAGATATTAATTTTTTAATATCATGGGATAAAATGCTTTTTAGTTCATAAAAGTGTGATTTTTTAAAAATTTAAAATCTCTATAAAAAATTATTTATGTTTAATCACTGAAAATAATAAAACTCATATTTTTAGTCTTTTAATTCAAAGATTCAAAGTGAATAGAAATTTTCAAGGACTAAAATAAAAAAAGATATAATTTGATATATTTAGAAAAAAAATAGATTTAAATATATTTTTAGTCTATGTAAAATAAGTGAATTTTTATTTTAATCTCTATAAAATTTGTTGATCGATTTTTATTCCTCTAAAATTTATAATAATTGATTTTTGTCTCAATAAAATGAATAAATTTTGATGTTGATCCATAGAAAATATTTTTATTTGATTTTTATCTCTCTAAAATTTGAAATAATATTTTTATCTCTAATTTTTATTTTAAGATAAATAAATAACATATATTTTAATGATCTATTTTTTTTAAGATATCATAAGATAACATGATATCACATACACATGGGTGTAACTTATTATTGTCACTTCACTTTTTATTGAACATATATGTAATTAACAAATGTCATGTAATAATAAGGACCAAAAATCAATTATTCAAATTTTAGATGAATGAAAATTGATCACAAAAATTTATAAACACTAAAATAAAAAATCGCTTATTTTACCTAGACTAAAAAAATATTTAACTCAATAATTTGTTATTTAAGTTATTTTTACCCGCTTTATTTTATATTAATTGGTGGTTATTGAATAAAACAAAAGAACCGCAATCAAGTGAAAGTACAAGTTAATTAAAAGTAAAGAAAAGAAATTAAATCTAACAGAAGTGATAAGTTCTGGACAAAATGGTATACCATAGTCCGAATCCAGTTGGAAGAAACATTTACTTTTATAGTGTCCAACCATAGAATTACATTCTAGGAGGGATGCTTATGAGAAATATAAAATGTTAAATGTAACTATATATTTACATATTAAGATTTTTTATTAATTTTTTATTTTGTTTAAAATTTTAAATGATAATTATATTGAAATAAAAATAATGATATGATATTTACATTAATTAAATGATAACTTTTTTTTTAACAAAGTCTCCTAATCTAGTGGACAAGATATTGAATTCTTAATAAATAAAATAATAAAATTAAATATTTTTATAATCCTAGTAAATATTATTTTTGTTGATTTTAATCGTCATAAATTTTTATTATAAAAATATTTTTTTGTTGTCATATAGTAATAATTTACCATCATTTATTTATCTCACGTCAAGGACTATTTTAAAATAAGATATTAAATAATATGTATATATACCTATCACATTATTAATAAATAGTAATAAAAATTATTTTAAAGAAATTTAGAATTTATGAGAATCAAAATCAATAAAAATTTAAATTATTTTTTATCTCGTAACAACATAACAGAATAATAACTATTTGATATGAAAGTTAAGACAATAACAATGATAATAATGATAGTGAAAATCATAATCATTAAGTGAAATTTCAAATGAGTAATTTGAATTGATATTATTATTAATTAGATTAAGTATATCAAAATTTATACAATTTTAAAATTATTTGGTAATTTATAACATCACTTTATTTTAACGTATAATAGCATATTTAAAATATATGTAAATATTCATTATTAGATAATAAATCTAAAAGGATTTGACTCTTATAAAGTGAGGAGATACGCTTTAGAGGATAAAATGCACTCATAGTCATTGACTAAAAAAATCAACAGTTAAGACATGATAAAAATTAAGTTCGTACGTAACAAAAACTAAAGTTAATTACAATCTCAATAGTTGATTTTATAATTAATAATTAAGATTGTACTTTATCTTCTAAAGTATAATTCCCTATCTTTAGAAGGGTCAAATTCTATCTTAAAAAGTTCATATTATACAAAATTTGATATATATAGAAGATAATATCACATAATTCAACAATTGATTAAATTTGCATTCTTAAAAAGGTTTTAAATATGTAATTTAACTAATTTTGACATATCATGTCGATAGATTGTGACTATATATATATAGTTAAGACAAATCCACTTACAAGAGTGTGGAGACAAATATGATGCAACATTATTGACATGAAGTGAAAAAACTTTATATAGGAAGATACTGATCACTCTAGAAAGATTCATATGACATCATGAAGCCCCTTATGTTTACATAAAAGTCATGGGCAATAAACACAACTAATAAAGAAATTACGTGTGGAGATGTGATTTGTGATTGTAGTTCCATGTATGTATTGAGATATTTAGTTCATATTTGCTCTTGCTATATTACTCTAGTTAAATTATGAACATTAAGAAAGGGTTGACACTTGTTTGTGCTAGAGAATTTACCAATATTTGTGTTGAATTAGACTTTCAAGCAATCCTCAATTTGATTATAGGTAGATGCACTTTGAGATATCCTTACTATAGCTTAGTATTAGATATTAAAGAACTTGTTCATTCAATATCAACAATGTTCTTCTCGTATATCTATCCTAAAGCGAACCAAGTAAGCGGATGTTCTAATCAAACATGCATTCTCAAACAGTATAGTAAATTATGTTTTTATTTTTCACTTGATTTTTGTTGCTTTTGTTATTAATTGAGTTAGCTGGTGTAACTTTCTTTAAAAGTTATTAATCTTAGAAGTTTTGGCTATTTTTTTCAAAAAAATCAATTTACAATGATGATTGTTTTCACAAAATTTTTTTAGACATTCTAAATATTTTTTTCTTTTTTTCTTTTAAACATGTATTTTGCATATTATTCTTGTGACTAGCTAAATAATATTTTAAATTACTTTTCCTTTACTTGATCTGTATACTTAAATTTTTTTAATTATTTATTATTTTTCGATTTATCATTTTTATCTCTATTTTTAAATTTAATTTTATTAATTATTTTTAAGAAATTATCAATATTCTTCTCTATATATATTAGTATAACTATATTGATTGATTAGAATTTTTTTTTCTTAATCTCTTATATCTTACAATCTACCATTATATTCTTTATTTTTAAATTAAATTTAATATTTTTAAAGAATTTATTAATAGATAAAAATAACTTTCGATCACAATATAAATTATTTGTTATACTTAAAAATATAATTTGTATGTTTAAAATATTCTTTATTATGAATTTTAATTATAATATAATTTGTATATTGAAAATATTTATTTGTTACAAATTTTAGTTATATAAAATTAATATTTATCCTGTGTACTATGGAGGCTACGATGCCAGTAGTTTTTATATCAAAATGTAAATTATGCATTATAAATCTAAAATTTAATTTATATATTTAAATATATTTTTATTATGAATTTATAAATTAAAAATTATTATGTATTATTTATATTTTAATTATATAAAAATTCATATATAATATATATACACACCAGCATACTATTTTATATATAAATATTGCCTCCACGCCCTAAAATTCATGGATTATATTTAATTGGTGAATATTTGTTTCCTTTAGTACATTTTACGTACTTGTTTTTTTTTTTATACTTTTCTTTTGTTATGGAAATATCAATTTTCTTTAAAACATGGTATCGAATTTTCAAATTCGTCGTTAAAAGAAAAAACCATAACCTGTAAGAATATTCCGTGGTTGATGATTCCCTTCATAAAGTCAATTTACTCCTCCTATGTATGACCTAACCTTGACGATGGAATCAAAAGAGATGTTGCTAAAAATCCTTTCTGCTTTTGCTCCATCAGAAAAACCGGGAAAATATTTTAATTGAATCATTATATTCAACTTAATTTTCTATTTTAAATGAGTTGATTTTTTCTTTTTCATATTAAGGTATAACAACTTGTTTGGATAATTTTTTTTATAAATAATTATAAAAAAAATAAAAATAAAAAAAATAATTTTTATAAATTAAAATTAATTTGTGAAAGTTCTCTCATTATTTATTTTTTTTATTCTATAAGTACTTAAAAAAAATTTATCCAAAAAATTGTTAAATTGCAAAAAAAAAAAAAAACTTAAGTTTTGTCTCTAAATTCTAAGTGTAAAACAATCCTTTTTATTCTTTGTTATTGTTAAATTACATTAATGAAAACAATTAAAATTTTGAATGGCTACTAAGTTTAATGGTCTCGATTTTATTAAAGCCCCAAAGAGATATAAATAAAAGTGGTTCACAAGTAAAGATAGAATAGTAGTAAGACAATTTCCTCCATACATTACTTTATCAACTTCTTAAGTTCAAGAAAAACAATTTGCTTCAATTGAATTACAAATAGCAAAAGTTAAAATACTTTGCATTGGTCAATATCTATAATTTAAAAAATATAAAATTTACAATCAACAATGTTTTATTATCATCTTCATCTCACAAAAGAAATTCATATGTTAAAATATAGTCAATAAAGCAACTAATATATCAATTATAGCAGTTATGGACAACAATCTCTATCAAGAAATATATTCTTCAACAGTTATTCAACTTTTTTTATCGATATAATAAATGAATATACCACTAATTCAACAAAATTATATAGATTTAAATATTTTTTAATTCTAATAAAAGAAATAAATTTTGATTTTAGATTCTATAAAAAAATTTTATTTTTTATCATTCTAAAATTTAAAACTAGTTAAAATTAATATTTTTTATCCTTATAAAATGAACAAATTTTAGTTTTGGTCTTTATAAAATAATTTTATTTTTATTTTCATCATTTTAAAATTTAAAATAATTATTTTTATCCTTAAAGCATATGGTAATACATTAAAAATGTTTTGAGCTACCAAAGATTATTAACGTAAGTAGTTTGATACTCATTAAGGAATATGAGTTGGATATAAAAATTAAACTTCAAATACTCTTAGTTTATAAAAAAAAAAAATTGAGCTCTCTTTATTAATAATTATCTAAAACTATGAGTTAAGTTTTTCTTTAAGTAAAAGAATTTATTAATGAATGTTACTAAATTAAAGTTTTCTATGAAATTTATAATATGTCTGGACTTTACAATGGACTATCTCTCTCTATTAAAGAAAAATACATGAATAGTTGTTTTTCTTTACTTTAAAGTGGAATTCTTCTGATTTTTTTTTTTAGGTACATGAATTGTCGCCACTAGACTGTTCTTTTTCTTTTGGATTAAAATATCCACAATTTGAAACGAAGCTAGCACGGTGATACTAGATTAATCAAAGGATTGAAATATTTATTACTTTTATGTAATATATAGTGTCACGCTCCATTTCGTTTATTATCCTTTCAAGTGGTCCCATATACAACACTGTTGTTATAACTTTTAAGCAATTATCTTGTATTTATATATGCGTATGATACTTGAATAAAAAAAAATGCGTATCACATTATGACTTTACATCATTGTACATCAACAATGAATAACAATAGTGCAGCAGATAAAATATATGCACATTTACATCAATGTACCTCAACAAAGAATAACATTAGTGCAGCAGATAATATATATATACATATATATATATATATATATATATATATATATATATATATATATATATATATATATATACTTCACTACTTAAAAAATTTAAAATTTACTTATAAAATAATTTTATGATTAATTTTAAAATTAATAATTATTTTGTAGTTAATTTTTAATAAAAATAATTAATTATAAAATTACTATAATATTGATGATAGCATGAAATAAATAATAAATTAATTAAAAAAATAATTTTAGTCAATTTATAGTAAATTTTTAAAATTTATAGTTATTTTTTAATTAATTTATAGTAATAAAAAATATAAATAAATATAACTTAAATTTAACTAAAAAATAATATTTTAATTAATTAATTAAAATTTAATTAATTTAAATGATAATTAAAATTAGTAGAAAAATAAAAAAAAATCTTGTGGTGACCTATCATTGAAATTAACACTCTTTTATATAAAAACTATTCTCTGCATGTTGCATGGCGATTGGGTATTTAATTTACTTTTTCTATTTTGATTACATTTGGGATAAGCAAACAGGTAAGTGAAAAAGATAAAACGATAATGACGTGAAGAATTAAAACCTTCAACAATGTTATATATTCTATATAAAAGACTTGAGCAAGCCAATTAAATTGCAATGTAATTAGTTTATTTTATTTTTTTTTCAATTATAAATAATTTATAATTTGGGTTAAATAAATAGGCTTGCAATGCCTGTAAAATAATTAAAATTTTAATTTTAATCTTTATAAAAAAATAATTTTGATCGTTTTAAAATCTAAAATCAATCCTTTTAGTTATATCAGCATTTATTAACTGCTTGTATTTAATGAAAGGTTGTATGACCATTCATAAAATTTAAGTGTTATGTCAAATTTTGACTTGTTTTTTTTTTTAAAGTTTTTAAATAAATGCTATTTATTTATTCTAAAATGAATATTATGATTAAAAATTTTAAAATTTAAAAAGATGAAAACTAAAGAATTATCTTTACAAAGATCAAAATAAATAAATCATTTTACAAGGATAAAAAATAATAATTTTAAAATTTAGCAAAAAAAAAAAAATATTTTAGGGACAAAAGAAAATTTTGATAATTTTATATATAAAAAAGATTTAACCCTTAAAGTTTTATTAAATTTGTATTAAAATTATTTATTTATTCATGCATGACAAAAATTAATTTTTTTAAGGATTAGGATTCCAATTTACTCTATTTTTCTCTCACAAAATTGAAGTCTTTCGACTTCAGGCTACCTTAAAGTACGAAACATCAACTCACATTCACTTTGATGCATAATGCATAGTAAACACATTGAATGAATATATATATATATATATATATAATTCAAATTAGCTTGTATAAGTTCAAGCGCATGTTCTTTTTTCTAATGTGAAAACTTTCTGATAAAAGAAAACAGTCATATTTCAATGGGTGATTATAAATTATCTATAGATATCTTATTAATGAAAGATTTATTTATTTATTTTGGTGAGAAATATTAATTAAAGATTATTAATAAGAATCGTATCAAATATATCTTTTCTTGTCAATATTGTTACAGATATTAGAAGATTCTGATTAGGAAATTAGGAAGTTATATGATTAGTTAAGGGTAGGTAGAAATTAAAATTTAATTCATACACTATATATGTTCTATGAGGCTTGTCGTCTTTGTATTTTCTTATTTTATAAAAAAATAAAATTTTATTAAAATAATTTAACTATATAATGATTATATTTAGATTTTTAATTAATTGTTAATATAAAAATCCTTACACTAAAAATGTATGAAGAATAAACTCTAAAAAATTAATTTTCACTTATATATAAGACACATAATGTGCTCATTATAATCATTCTTTTTCATTTCATCAATTTTACCCTACTAAACAAACACCTAAAAGTTTATTTAAATTATTTTTCAAAATATATTTTTGGTGACACGCTACTATATGTAAGGACATCTAATCACTTATAGTTTTAATTTCTTATAAGAAATCAGTTAACACTCATAAGTAAGTTATTGTCTTTCAACAATTTTTTTTTTAATACGAATCAAGATTTGAACCTCTTGACCACCTGGTTAAAGGAATTTGAACTCGGGTCCGAACAAATTGAATCACATATATACTAAAAAGAAGAAAAGTTAATCACGTATTACACGATTGTCTCTGTCACGAAATCAAATCTGAGAAACATCATAGAACAAATGTAATAATAAGTAACGTATAGATAAATAATTGCATTTTAGGTTTTCAAAACCACTAAATTTATTCTTTCTATGTACCCCAAAGAAAAATTATTTTTTCTTATATTGATATTTGTATACAACTATATACATAGTGAAAGATACGGTAGTGAAGATAACATAATAAGGAGATAAAAGCTTAGAGGTACAGTGTAAAAGAATTATATATACCACGTTTATACTTATAATTTTTTCTAACATGTATTGTAAAAAATTTGAAATAATAAAAGTTTGAAAATTTTTAAAATTATCAATATGGCCAATTCAAGTCTGATCACAATTAATTTCACAAAAGTATAGAGTCACTGCGGCAAGAAAAAAAATTAAACAGAAGAAAACGAATATGCTAGAACTCCATTATGCGCATATAAACTATATACATTCACAAAAGAATCTTATTTTGGTGGGATATTCAGAAAAGAATTAGTATTATCATACATTGAATATGGAATAAAATTATGCGTTGAAAACCAAATTCAGTTGTCATCAGATGCGTTAGTTTATTGATGTTCAGCGATCGTGTCAACAGTACATTCGACAATCCAGTTCCAGAATTAAATAAGAATTCCATTTGTATTGCTTTTCGTTGAACATTATGCTGGAGGGTTCCAACACCTCAAAAGTCCAAACATTATAAACATCATCGAAAACTAAACTTTGGATTATGAAGTATGAATACCGTTGGCAAACGTTACTTGAAAATCCTTTTTTTTTTTTTTACTCATCAACTATCACTCGTTCTTCGGGTAATGTTGCAAAATTTTTAAAAAGAGACAATTTTAAAATAATTTTAGTTTGAAGATGATGAAGCCAAGTACATAAATTAATGCTGCAAGAGACCATCTAATTGGTCAGATACTTAGGTTGCGTGATATTCAAATTGTAGTTCAATTCAGAAATTGTACTTCTCAAAATTGGAATTGGGTCATCATCGTAACTTCGATGATTGAGTTATTATAAGTTAAAAGCGCATAATATTGAGCATCAAGGGGTTGAAAAAAAAAAATCATTTCTATCGATGATCACAAGCAAAAAGACTAAGAGAAAAAAAAGCAAAAAAGTTAATTTTGAAATTATAAAAATCATTATAATAGATATATATTGAAGAAAAAATATATACATGTCTACATAGATAATCAACTAACTAATAAGTAACAAACTATAATAACTAATATCATATTGAATAATGATGATGCTATTTTTTAAATTGGAAGATAAATATTCTTTAGTCCTGACTTAGATATGTATTCTTGAAATTGTTAACGAATTAGAGCCTTATTCAAAGGATTTGTGAGATGGTGTTTAGAAGGAACATGAATTAGGTTAATGAACTTAGAAATGACATGTTCACAAATGAAATGATAATTAATATTGATGTGCTTTGTTTCCTCATGGACTATGGGATTGTTAGCAAGTTGTATGGTCTGTGGGCAACCAAGGCCCTATATTTAGCTTCAGTCAATAATCTTGAAATTTTTTGTTTTATTTTTATTATTTCCAAACCAGAAGAGATGATCCATGGAATGTACAAAAATTTATTGTTATTTTTAAGTTATAGGACAATTTCCCTAATCAACATCAGCATAAGCAGAAACTCTAAGAGAGGACTAAGATGGGAAGAAGAGACCTTGACCTGGTGAAGATTTCAAGTATTGTAATATCTAATGTAAGCCTCGAAGATGAGGAATGAGAGGTGTTGCCTTGAATTGGCCCAGTCTGTACACAACAAATGTGATGTCGAGTCTAGAAATGGTGAGGTACATGAGTCTTCCTAGTAACTTACGGTATTATGATGGGTTAGGTAATAATTTGTCCTAAAAATCAATATGGGTGTCATTTGGATCCATAGGAATGGTAGAGGGCTTGGTTGGGAGGAATCAGTATTTGTAAGAAGTTGTAGGAAGAGGTGGATTTTCTGGTTGTTGAGCCTCTTGTGTTTGGAGAAGAGGTGTAGGTATGACAACAGATGTATCAGGTAAATGTTTTGGTATGACTAAGTCTGAAAAGGAATCAAGAGAAATGTTTAAGTTAGTGTTGTCTAAGGTGTGAAAAGGGAAAATGTGTTCATGAAAATATAACATCTCTAGCTAAATATGAGAAAATTCTTATAACAAATGAGAAAATTCTTATAACAAAGGTCATAGACCTTGTAGCCTTTGTACCCAAATGGATAGCCAAGGGAAGCACATGGTGTGCCTCTTAGGTTGAATTTGTTCCTCAATTGTGGAATGTTGGACACATAGCACAAGCATCCAAAAACTTGCACTTCATGATAAAAAGGTAATTTGTCAACTCATAGGGAGACTTGCCCTTTAAGTTCGTAGATGGAGTACTATTTAGCAAGTATGTTTTGATGGAGACATAATCTCCCTAAAAATGGATGGAAACATTGGCTTGAAATTTGAGTGACCAAGTAATAGTAAGAAGGTGTTGATTCTTCTTCTCTATGACTAAATTTTGTTTAGGTTGATAAAGACAAACAAATTGATGTTGAGTTATTATGCTCTCCAAGAAATCTACCAGGGCGAACTCCTTTGCATTATCAAATCTTAGAGCTATTATAGACTTGTTAAAGTGTCTTCACAAAGCTAAAACATTGTTGTATTCTATGACTAGCTTTAGATTTATGGCTCAAGAGATAAAACCAAGTAAATCTAGTGCAATCATCTACAACTGTTAAAAAATATGACTTACCATTATATGTTGGCTTGTTGAATGGTCCCCATATGTTACAATGAATAAGATCAAAAGTATGTAAAGAGACATTATTACGAGAAACAAAAGGTAAACATTTAAATTTAGCTATGGGACATACATCACATGGACATGAATTGAAGTTTGAAGGGAAAGAACAAGGAATTTTATTGCTCACAAGTTTCAAAACATGATCAGATAAATGGCCAAGCATGGAATGCCATAATTGGTCATTGTTAGATTGAACAAAATTACAAGAAGCAAAAATAATTTGATTATCTAAAGGTGTGTACAAATATAAGTCATACTTTAAGTTATCCTTAATCATCCTCAATTGTTAGGTGCCCCAGATCATAAAGTGGTTAGAATGAAAAGTTAGGTTGCTTTAACAAGGCATTGACAAAAATCAAATTCACATGGAATTCAAGTAGAAAAAGCATATTTGTTATTTGAAAGGAAGTATTTAAAGGAACCACGCCAATTGTAGTAACTAGTATTATGGAATTATTTCGTAAGGTGATATGTTTGTCATGCAATATGATATAAGAATTGAAAAAGGATAAATTGTGACATATATGGGATGTCACTCTCGAGTCAAGAATCCACATGGGCTTATTAGAAAGAGATATAAAAGTAAGAGTATAATATTAATGTTGTTGATATTAACTTGATGACCATCATCGATTGAGGCTTGATTCATTTAGGCTTAAGAGATAAGTGGTGAGTTGTTAATACTGTTGAATAGACATAGGCAAACTCTTAGATACATGTGATGTATGGAGGAAGCAACAAGATTGTCTTTGCAAGCCGGTTTGGTGGGTTGATTCTTCTTGTGATTAGGTGGATAACGATGTAGCTTAAAGCATTTATACTTGATGTGACCAAAAAAGCCGCAATGTGAACATAAAGGGAAATCCTTCCTGACTCTCTTGGAATTGGATGTTGAATTGTCTTGCACATATCACACAACCAAAACACCAAAGGAAACATAATTGGAGAAAAACTCTCTTTGTTTCTTATATTGAGAAATAAGGAGGGGAAAACTCTATTGATTGAGGGAAGGGAACCATTAGGAGATTTGTCCTCTAACTTAGATATTGTCATTTAAGCCCATTAGAAAATTAAGAACATACTCACTTTGTAAGTGGCCAAGCAAAGGTTGAACACAACTACAATTGTAAGAATGGAATGGACAGTATTCACCCAATTATTTGTACAATGCTTAGAATTTGGTGAAATATTGAGTCATAGAAAGAGAACCTTGTTTACAATTGAGGATTTTTTTTCTTCAATTGAAAGATTCTTGGACGTTTGAATCTGTTGTTAAGATCATTCTATATTTTAGCCACTAAAGAAGAGTAAATGACACTTGCACTAATTTCCTTAGAGATAGAATTAAGCTGCCAAGATGAAACAATATTATTGTTTCATATATTTCATACCTAAGAACGATAAGTAAGATGATTTTGTGACAAAATCAAGATTGAACCATTAACAAATCCAATTTCTTTTTTTCTTCAAGAGCCATACACATAGCTAAACACCAAGAATTGAGATTATCACTCGTAAAAGGTTGAAAAACAAGAATCAAGCCTAGATTGTTTGACTGATGTAGGAAGAAATGATCAACTTGATTATCCATGGCTATAGCAAGGAGAAAGATAATAGAAAGCAAAAGCACAAAAAGAAGATCTTGAAAGACAAGAGGATGTAATAAAAGCAACTATTCAATTGATACCATATTGAGCATGAAGAGGTTGAACAAGAAAAAGTTGTTTTTCTTGATGATCATTAGCAAACGGCTAAGAGAAAAAGAAAGAGCAAAAAAGCTAATTTTGAAATTGTAAAAATTGCAATATGAGATACGATTAGAAGGAGAAATATTTACATGCCTAAATAGATAAAACAAAGGTATAATCAATTAACTAAGAAGTAACAAACTTTAATAACTAATAACAGATTGGATATTGTTGATGAATAATTATAATTTTAAAATTAAGTTTCAATTCAATTATGACACATCTCCATAAATATAAGTACTATCAAATAGAGTTCGAGTTAAAGAATTCAATCCATGAGTGGTAATGACAATAATGATCATAATAACAAAAGATTAGTAGTGGTGATTGATCATGATGGTAGAAGAATGATTGCAACAACAAATGGTGATAATAATCGTGATAATAGATATAGTAACTACAATGATGATGATTAGTAGTAGTATTGATGGAGGCAAGTGTGATAATGAGGCTAACGATGATGCAAAGGCAATGGTAATAGGGACAACAATGATTATGATAGTTTGATCCTTTACAACCGTCATGTCTCTCTAATAAAGATATCCATCTTTTATAACCAATTATAAAAATATTTTATATTCTAACCTTTCATAACCATCAAATTAATATAAATTTAACTGTGAATATCTTTGTTGTAAAGACATATGGCCGCTAATAGTGGTAATGACAATAATAATTAGTAGTACTAGCTGTGATTAGTGGTAGAGGTAGCAGGGATGGAGTGGCAACGATAGTTGTGGGGACTGGTAATAATGATGATGATGATAATAATAATTATGGTAATAGCAACACAAATAGTCATGCTAATAATAGTGATGGTGAAAGTTAGGAATGACAAAAATAAAAAGAGTAGTTGTATAGAATAGGTTCCTAAACATCCGGAGGATCATTTTATGTCAAATCCATTTTCATTAATTTTTGAAAATAAGCATGTTACATGGTGATTGTCTAAATCTTCTCATGTAATCTTATTAATAGAATTGTTGTGTATATTGATAATAAAAGATATTTATCCATTAGGCTTTTGAGTATGGATTTTTCTTTGTCAAATATGACATTATAGCCATTATCTCAACATTGGCTTATACTAAGTAGATTATCGATAAGAAGATTTTTAACATACAACATATCGTCTATGGTAGATAGAAGATTCTTACGAACTTTACTTATCCTTCTAAGGCATTCTTATTGATTTCCTCCAAAGGCATCTATTTTTCCTTCATGTAGTTGAAATTATAGGAACATGAACCTTTCTGTAGTCATGTGGTACGAATAGTCGTTATCTAGGTACCATTTTGAATGTCCTTTCTCACCATCAAGGATATCTATAATAGGAATAATAAAATATTTTAAGTACTTGTATCTTTTTGGTTCTTTAAGCGTTAATACCTGACTTCTTAAACCTTTTCCTTTTCTTGCAAAGACATTACATGTTTACACTTTCCATAAAAAGGGCATGAGAAAGATAATTGTTCCATATGATGCAAATGTAAGACTATCTTTTTTATTTTTCTTCTTCTTGTCGTTGAAACTTATTCCAAATATATATGTCATTTCAAATGTGTTCTTTTTCTCAAGATCTTATTCATGTTGTTTGTCTTATTAACAATATTGGTCAAATTGGTAGTGAAATCACCAATTTTTCCTTTAAGTCTTGGGAATTTTGTAGACAACGATTGAACTTTAGAAGAAATCTTAACTTCTTTGAGAAAATTAGGTAAGATGTTTTTCCTTTGAGCTAACTTCATGTTCTTATCTCTTAATTCTTAAATCTCCTTTTCTTTATTATTTTATATATGAACTTAGCGTTTTATGTTTCTTCTTGGTGTAGAATATGTAGAAGTAAGAGCATATAATCACTATGAAGAAGCTCATAAGTTTTTTCTAATTTAGATGGTTTAAGATTTACTTCATCATTTGAGTCATTGTTAATGTTCAAAATTAAGCATCTATGTGTTGCCTTAGATGCTTCTTTGTCTTCATTTGAAGAATTAATATCTAAGCATTTTCATATCGATAGAAGTTCATTCTTCTTCTATTATGAAAACTATTTGTATTTATGTTTTAAATTTGGACAATTTATCTTAATGTGACTAGGATTCATATATTAATAATTGACTATTTTAAATTTTTGAGAAATATTTTCTTTAGAGTACTTCTTACCCTATGATTGAAATTCTTGAAATGATTGATAATAAGTGAAATTTCATCAACAATTATTTTATCTTCATATTTAAAATCATCTAAATAATCTAACTAAGCCTTTAGATCCTTGAAAAAGTTAATATAATTCTCTTCTTGTTGAGCTAATATTTAAAATTATTTTCTTATTTTTTTTTAGATTTGAATCCTTTATCATTTAACTCAGATACTAAAGGAACCACTAGCTTATCAAACTTATATGCTTAGATATTTTATTTCTTGTATAGCTGTCACTTTTGGCCTTCATGCTCTTGAAAGGTCTTAACTAAAACTAAACAGCTCTATTAAGAATTAAATTAATAAACTTAAAAAAGTTAAAACAATAAACTCAACACATGCCCTCATTTATTTTTATTTTTCAATCATTTTGTTAGAGGAGAGAGATAGAAGCATACCCAACAAACCAATAAAAAAAACATATGAAAGTAAACACATAAGCTTTAAGAGCCTTATTGTTATATTATATGAGAACTCCATACTTACCTAACAAACAAATAAAGAACATACTATATGTGATGTCTATATTGGTTTGGTATAACATTACTTTCGACATGGTGCGCTCAGTTCCAAACAAAAATTAGTTAAACTTCAATAATTTAGATGACTCAAAAAGCTTCCACAGTTGATTTACGTTCGCTTTCATTAACGAACTCGAAATTAAACTTGAGTTCTAATTTATGCTTTGAATTTGGAGGCTTCAGTGATTATTTAAAATATAAAGTCGGAAATTTTTTAACTTAAATTTTGTTTACAAGTATCCTCGATCTTCCTGAAAAGCACTTTCTATTTTATTGCAACGTCTTCACCTTCAAACAAAAATTCCTTTTGACTCGGGGGACATAAATGGCCCAATTTTTTTGTTATGATTATATATATGTTTAATTCAGTTTACCATAAGAAACGATAATTTTTAAAAGTGTTTCAGATGAGTACGAAACTATTAAATTATATACTAAGCTTTATATGAAGTTTTATAAATCCAAGATAAATTTTATGATGCTAGTGTAAACTCTATCTAAATATAGAGGTATGTTAGGTATCATGATTCACGAATACCAAATTAAAACAAATATTTTTTCTTATTTTATCGAGTTTAAATTGGCTAAATATTACAAATAAGAACTTGTTTAAGCCAATATTAAAAAATGCAACTTTTTTTTTCCAAATCAATATTAAAAATGCAACTTAAAATACATTGATTGTATTAATTATAGTTTGTTTAAAAGCTCATCAAAAGCTCCAAAAGCTATATTAACAAAATTATAGTTCTTTATTTCTTGTTTTAGTTTCATTTTAGTCTTATTTAAAATTTGTTAATAATGACGGCTTTTTCACTGTCATATTTAACAAATAAGACAAACTCGAAATAAAGAAAAGAGATAAAAGTAGAGAATTAATGTACTAGTTTTGTCAAAAATATTTAGAGAAAACAATAATAGAAGAAAGGGAATGTTATCTCACGAGTTTGACTTTGATTTTCGATGATAATATTTTCAAAAGTCGTTTTCAAGTGCGTGATATGGGCAAAAATATTTACCATGATTGGAGGAAAATAATCGGTTACTTATTCCACCAAATTATACAAATAAAGTAATTAAAGAATATACGTATGAAAATTGAAAAAGAGGAGAAGAGTGCGCGTGTCGTCATCAACCACGTTGTCCTCAAGTGCACAAGTGGAAAATGGGTCACTGTACAAGACCACATTTAGATCATCCTTTAATGATTTATGCCCCCCCTAGGTTGCGTTATTTGCTTCAGGTATACATACATATACATACAATGAATGAAATTAGTGAAAGCAAATGTAAGCATATTATTTGTTTCTTCTTGTTGAATAGTCTATCAATAAACACAATATGAGAAATTGTACAAAAACACACTTTTGAGATATTTTTTTCAACACATATTTTATTACTAATTAAAATTTATTAAAATAAAAAATTATAAGTCAGGTTTTATTTTATTTTTTTATAAGAAATTTTATTTAATTTACTCTCTCAACACAATCGCCAAGTGTACAAGCATTTTTTTTTAATTGATGAATTGCCAAATTGGTTAATGTGGTTGCTGGTTTTGCACAAAATATGCAGATCTTTCGCCTAAATTGGAGTTGTTGTATGCACGTGTTTAGGACTAAGTTCAAAGTTTGAAGTTGTAACCAACAAAAAAGGAAGATTCGGTTGATCATACTCATACCCATATCTAAAAAAAACACTTTTAAGTAAAAAGAAAAACACGAGTTAGTGTTAGTGTTAGTGTGAGATTTTTTTTATAATTCATATATACACTAGTTAAACATAAAGGTTTGTCTTGCTTTTGATAAGTTCTCGAAATCCAATTTACTTAAAATTTAATGTATAAAAAAAATGAATTGGGAAGGGGTTATTACATATTTTTTTTCTTTGATATTATGAATTTGCAAACTTCTAATTGGAAGCCTCGCTGAATTAACTAACTTGCATGTGTTGTGTTGGGAATGGAGGCCAGATATATAGGCACTGACGTTGTGTTTTATAGACCATGTAATCATGTAAACGAAAAGTCTATAAAATTGCCTTGAAAGCAAAGATTAGGTCAATGATTAGAGTTGTATTGTTTAAAGAATAATTTATATAAAATCCGAGTAACAGTACATGGAAAGTCAACTTTTTGTTATAATTATGGTTTTTATAGGGAATTAAATTATGATTAATGTATTTATGAGGGGTAAAAGTATGGATATCGCTAACCGCTGTTCTTAGAATACTGGTTAAAGAATTAATAATTTTTTATTAAAAATTGTATTAAAGTTACAAATTATGGTATAATACACTGTTACGATTCTTAATAAAAGTTTTTGACTTTTTATTCCTTAACATGTATCCAAAAAATACTTGTTAGCATTTTTCTAAAAGTAAAGTATTACTAACAATTATAACAAAAAAAAAGATAAAAACATATTTCATTATTGATAAAAGCTTATTTTATTATCCTTTGTCTATTAAAAATTAACCTTTTCCACAAAAGTTTGTAGTCTAAAATGAGTTTTACTTACCATTAGTTTTTCTTTCACTATATAATTATCGCTAAAAATAAATTTTGTTACTGTAAAGATTTTTTTATATTGAATTATTACTTTTTGCAATAAGACATTAGTTTATATAAACAGTTAATATAAAATATTTTTTCATAAATATTCAATAAAATTTATAATTCTTTATATATTTCTATTCATTAATATAATATGACGATAAGTATATTATTATTAAATGTACATGTAAAAAAATAAACAGTATAAATTATTTTAAAAACAATTATTATAAAAATAAACTAGAATCATAGTTACAGTACATGCTAATTAGATTCATATTTTTATAATATTATTTTCTATTTCTTTTTTTCATTAATATATATTTATTTTATAATATTTTATAAAATACAATTTCTGGATTATAATTCTCGGCGGAACACATTTTGTCTGCTAGCACAACAACGTCGATCCTGCTACTAAGCAGCTTTAACAAAGTTGTAAGCCTTTTGTCGTAATCCGAAAAGCATGTATTGTTATAGATTTTATTATAATATATTATATTATGATGATAGGATAGGAGTCGGTGAATTGTATATGAAGATAATAATATCATTTGGGTTAACGAGAGGTGGGCAATTTCCACACACTTGAAGAATATATTATACTAAAACATACCCCACACATGTACGGAACTTTCATGATTAGCCTTTCTGGATTAGGAAATCACTAATAAATTATTCATCAACATATTTTTTTCTGAGATAAATCAATGGTTATTCAAAATTACAGGAGGACTAATGACAAAAAATAGTTATTTTTATGTTGTTATGTTTTATTCATTAGCTAAGAAAACAGAGAAATTTCAGTTATTTTTTTAACACTTGAATGTTAGAATTTCAATTTTTTATGTTTTATTTTGTATTAATAATTTTTTCTTGATTTATAATTTTTAATAAATTTTAATTAATAATAAAATATCTGTTAAAAAAGAATGTGTTAAAAGTTGTACTACCAACCCACATTGAAAAAAACACAACAAAGTCACATCATTTATAAGATAATAATAAGAAGAAAAACTTCATTCAATATGTAGCACCTAACCTCGTCAAGAATTGTTTAATTTCCACTTTGGAGTTCATTGAAATCTCTTTATCTTCGGTAAGCACCTCGTTTATTAATAATAATAATAATAATAATAATAATAATAATAATAATAATAATAATAATAATAATAATAATAATAATAATAATAATAATAATAATAATAATAATAATAATAATAATAATAATAATAATAATAATAATAATAATAATAATAATAATAATAATAATAATAATAATAATAATAATAATAATAATAATAATAATAATAATAATAATAATAATAATAATAATAATAATAATAATAATAATAATAATAATAATAATAATAATAATAATAATAATAATAATAATAATAATAATAATAATAATAATAATAATAATAATAATAATAATAATAATAATAATAATAATAATAATAATAATAATAATAATAATAATAATAATAATAATAATAATAATAATAATAATAATAATAATAATAATAATAATAATAATAATAATAATAATAATAATAATAATAATAATAATAATAATAATAATAATAATAATAATAATAATAATAATAATAATAATAATAATAATAATAATAATAATAATAATAATAATAATAATAATAATAATAATAATAATAATAATAATAATAATAATAATAATAATAATAATAATAATAATAATAATAATAATAATAATAATAATAATAATAATAATAATAATAATAATAATAATAATAATAATAATAATAATAATAATAATAATAATAATAATAATAATAATATAATTAAAAAGGACCACACACTGATCTAGCTAACCGTAGATGTAACATTATACAAAATTATTATGTTTTGTTAGAGGTGTAAATCATAGAATTATCGCTCCACACAGAAGACTTTATCTTCCAATCAAAATCTCAAATCATGGTAATTTCTCACAGCTATGCAGATACCTATCGTAGATTAGAAATAAAAAAACCTAGCCTATATTAATTATCTGTAAACATTTCGTTATTTCATTTTAAAATACCATGGTGGCTTTCATTTTCTTTGCCTCTCTTGTCATTCATTTACCTTATGTTTGGTTAGTAGAAAGAAAATAATTCTGAAAGCAAAATTTAAATTTTGACTTAAAGTTAAAAGATAGAAAAGAAAATTTTAAATTTAATTTCTAAAAACTATTTTTTCTTTATATTTTTATTTCTCTTTAACTAAATAAAAGAAAATGCATATAGTTGAATATTTTGGGATCCAATTATATTAATGTTAAAAAAAAATTTTAATATATTTTTCAACACGCGAATTTATTAAATAATACACGTTTTAATGATTTTATTTATTATTTAATAGATTTTAATCAATTTTATCTAATAATAAATACTGCATTAAAAAATGTGTTAAATAATGTCTTACTAACTTCTTTATCATTAATAAAATAATAAGATATAAAAAATATTCATCTTTTCATGAATATTTTTTATATCTTATTATTTCTTTATAATGAATAGAGCTATCTCATGTCGTGCTAATATATAATGTAGCTTGCTAAATTTGGTAGCAAGAGTAACTTATAAAAGAAAAAAAGCAGTATAAAAAAGTCAGATAAAAGCTAGATATAGCAGTAGCTAGCCTATAGTTGCGATTTGCTATGATAAAGATACCAATCAATAATGCAGTGGTAACTAAGACCATGCACACGTATATTTGGATAAGGCAAACATAAAAAGCATTCGAAGGATAGAAAGATACAAGGAGATCTAGTGGGGATATCAATTGTGTTAAATGTGAGAAATTATATTATTATATGTTCTGTTATCATCTCATCTCATGTACGTACGTAATCTTTTTATTTTTACGTGGTATATAATTGAAAATTTTAAATTATAATAAAAAATTAATAACATTTAATCATTATAGAAATTGAGCAAGATGGATTATAAATACATTTGGAATTTTATTAACTCTCGTAAACCATTTGATGCACTATCTCTTTTTAATTAATCCTTTAAGCGAGAAATTAACGTGACAAAAGAGAAAAAAAAACTATGGACCAATGTGAATGGTCGTGTACCAAGTGTAGAACCCGGTTCAAAAAAAGAGAACGCATGTAAAATTATACAATAATTTCTTCTTTATTTTGTTTGATAAACGACTAAACGTAGAACTTTATGGACCAGAGCTTTGAAGTGAAATGCATATGAAGAGCACTAGCGTAGGGGACCTTGGAAAGGAAAACCATAAATGAACTTGCATATATGACATAATTAAAGCCATCACAGGATGTGATTCTCTACTTGGAGAAAGCTTCTTTTCCTCGGAATATATCTTTTTTTCCTGAGGTGATGAAAATATTGAAACCATGATATTCTTAGCTCCCTCCTGAAGTGGAGTTGTAAAACGTGCTTTAACTTATTTTTGTGCTATATATATCTTTAAAAATTATCATAAATACTTAAATTGTGATCTCTATTTCAATTGGTTCAATAGAATATATAACTATACTAAATCCTTGATATTGTATTTGATTCCGAGAAAAAAATTGTGAACTCTGTTCTTAAAAATAAATTACCTAAATCATTCATTATTAATCTACGTTTAGAGATTTATCTCTTGAATAATCCTTCTTTCATATATTTGAGAAACTTAAAAAAAAATAACTGTCTTCTTCACTTAGACAACGTGAAATGCAGTAATAATATTTAATTAAAAATACAAACAAATTTGGTTACATTATTTTGCTATACGATGACGTACTTTAGTATTTTTTTTTTTTTGGTTTAATTACATTAAACCATCAGTATTCAAAGTGACTTTCAAAATGCAGATGGGTCAAGAAAAAAAATCATAAACGTTTCAAAATAATGAAGTTAACAAATTTATTTCATTCATTTAAGTTGTAAAAAAGTTCAGTAAAAAAAATTGCAAGAGAGTAAACAACTTTAAAATAGAAATGATATTAGTTAAGTGCAAACATAAGAAGGTTGAAATTCAGTGCAAATATCAGAAGGTGGAAAGCAAATGCAATTCATTTACCTTCAATCTAATACATTTTAAGTATTCATGATGAATTATAGTATAAGACTTGTTACCTATGATTTCTATTTAAGAGTTGTAGTCGACCTTTGATCTCTCCTTGTCATTCTCTGGTTTTCTTTGTGAATCTTCGAATTTTCTACCTTGTTGAGATATGGGGTGGAGTACTTCCAGAAGCACCTCGATATTCAAGTCATTTATTTCTCCTAAGAATCTTTTTTAAGTAGATTGAACATACATTACGCTTGACTTGTTGGTCCCCTTTTATAGGATTTTGTGGACATAGGCGTGTTGTTCCTAATGATCAGTTTTTCGACATGCAGTTCGTGCCCAGTAACGATCGATTACCAGGATTTTGTGAATTTTGACATGTATCCTGGTGCGAGTTCCAGCACGTCTCTTGCCAGTAGTGAAAGACCAGGGTCCCAGGTTGGCCACTTGACGGGATCGACCTCTTAGTTCGATTGTGTGTGTCCAATTATAAGACTTAAGTATAAGTCTATAAAATTTTAATATTATATAATGTTTGAAATAATATATTTCAAGAGATTATATTATATAAAATATTGTATATACATATATGTATTTTGTCATGGTGATATCCAAATGATTTAATGAGTAGTTGGATTATAATATAATGAATCCTTGTATATTTAAGTTATTTTACTAAAACAAAAATAACTATGTTTTTCGGTTATGTTGAAAAGTAGAGGAGTAGAAGTATGTTGTGTTATATCAATAATCATTGTTTTAAAAGTAAATTGCGATAGATTTCTATTATAATCTAATATTTGATTTACTTTCTTGAAGTTTATATAGTTATAGGTCTAAATCTATTTACTTAAAGGTCAGAAACATGTATCAATCTCACATATAATGTCCAAAATCATTTAGAAAAAAAAGAAAGACAAAGGAGACATAAGAGTAGTGATAAAATAAAGGATTATTGTTAATGTAACACTACGTTGATATGACATAATACTAACTAATGATAAACATGAAATATTCAATTTTAAATAGAAATAATTAATTTAATTATGAAAACACAAGTAAATCTTCATTATGCGAAATAAGAAAAATATTGTGCTTGAACAATTTAAAATAAATGAAGTTAATTATAATTGAATTCCTGAATAACATTGTGCATGAAGAGAAAATATAAATAATATATCATATGACGTTACATTCCATAAGTAGATAAATAATATATAATACCAGGTCGTAGTGTATTTCAAACTAATCTCATACAAACCATGACAAAAAAGGTTTGCCAATAAAAAAAATCAAAGTAAATCAAAAGAAAAGGGTGTAGTACTACTACATCAAAATTCTCTTATAAGCTAAATATAAGATCTAAACCTAAGCCTTATTGTTGAGAAGCCTATGATGGATCCTTCCCCTCCTCAAAGCTAGTGATGTATACAATCGAACAATATCAAGATCTACCATGAACACCACTATGAACAAATGAGTCACAAAACAATCTTTGAGAGTGTAAAAAGAAGCTCTTTATTTTTTTTTGTTAAATTATAAATTTGGTCATTTATGTTATGGTATAAATTTATTTTGGTCTTTTATCTTTTAAAATTTTCATTTTTATCATTTAACTTTCAAATTTCAGTCAATGTTTTTCTTCTAAACAATGATAATTTTCAATTTTGGAACATGATTTTGAACTATTTCTTTTACTAATTCAATATGTGAAACTTGCCCGTTAGATTTATTTACATGAAAACACTATGAAACTTAATTAATGATCAAACAAAAAATGTCATAAATATGGTGAAAATCACATGAAAAGTAAGTATCATGAATATCTAAAAAAATTTGATGAGATTTTTTAGTTTTTCGATTGTTGATAAGATTTACTTTTCATACAGTTTTACCTTTCATTTGGTTTTGTTTAGTTTGAAAATTAGTTAGTTTCTATAGTTCTCATGTAATGAATCTAATAAAACAACTTTTACGTTTTGAATCAGTCAAAAAATAATTCAAAATCATTACCCAAAATAATAAAAAAAACAATCATTTTTTTAGAAGGACAACAACATCAACTTAAATTTGAAAGTTAAAATACCAAAATAAATTTTTTAAAAGATAAAGGACAATAAAATTATTTTACCATAAGATAAAGAACCAGAGTTATAATTTAGCCTCTTTTTATTAACAACCACATAGATAGGTTCAACGAGAACAAAACAATGGAACACTGTTGATATATGAATAAATGATGTCACTGGTATATTAGACCTGTTGACTATAAAAACAACCAACGTGCCATGCCTCATTCCTTCCCATTGATGTAGTCACAAACTCAACAAAGATTACACATGCGTTGTCTTGCTCGGGTCATCTACTCCTACAAATGTAAGAATCACAATCATCACCATAACACAAATATGCACAGGTCTCGTTCTCATGTCAACGCGTTTGTAAATCTTAATGGTCCTATTTGAGCGTCTCCATTAGCCTTCTTGCACTTGTACTAAACCAAATGTATGCTAAAAAAGATTCATGTTCTTGAATGTATAACAATACGTAACACATACATATACTTAATCTACTTAAGTTAAACATATTGAATAATAGGTATAGTAAAATGCATAAGATAAAAAAAAAATACCTATTATCTTTGTGTATTTAGATTGAAAGGCATTGATTACATAAATTTTCTTTTAGATGAATACTAGGATCAAACTTGTTAAATTTCCTTAATAGTTTTTCTATATAACTCTTGACTTAGAGACAAATTACTTTTAGTATTTTGTATTATAATACCAAAAATCACATAGACTTCTCTTAAGGGTCTGTTTGGATAAATTACTCCATAAACACTTACAAGAGAAGAAAATAGAAAGAAAAATAAAATAAGTTTTTCCATAAGCTAAAAGTAGCTCATGCATAAGGTAAAAATCAATTTTTTGGATAAGCTAATATGAGAGAGTTTCTACAATTAGCTTATGTATTAGTTAATTTTAACTTATGGAGAAACTTATTATTTTTTATTCCTAAAAATGTTAATAGAAAAGTTTACTCAAATATATCTCAAGCCTTTCATTTCAAGTTTAGAACTTAAAAATTATTTAACGTCAAATCCAACTTTCAAAGAGAATCCAAAAATCAACATGTCAATATATAAACATATAACAACATAATCAAAAGCCTTTCTATTTTTGCACCTTTATTTTCTCAACACACCTGCTCCCTTTTTTTTTTTTTTGTAAATTTTAGAATACTTAGTTTACCCTTCTTTTTTTTTTTTTAAGTTTTAAAATCCATCTCCCGTCCCTTGTATATCTCTTCCCATTCTCAACCTTTCCTTCTCTAGTGAATCCTTAGCCTCGTCTCTCTTTCCTTTCCCCTATACATTTTCTCACCCTCCTTTGCCTATCTTTGACTACCCTATGTCTCCATTCTGATTTTTTGTCTAATGCATTTCCCTATTTTTTGTGGTTAGTGAATTTTACATAAATTAGTTTTCATAATATATACCATCATTTCAAAAAAATAATTTGAGAGTGTTATTTTTTTTTTGTATAATTAACTTTTCTTTTATGATAAATTTATATATTCCTACTTATGACATGCACGAGAAATGTTGGTCTTGAGTGTACATAGCCTACTACTTTAATTTGAAGATGTGTAGTTGCACAGCAACTTCCCATTTTACTACTGAATGTGATATAAGATGACAGTGTCCCTCCACAACATCCATTGGAATGTGAGTTATAAAGTGAACCAGTTATAAAATTATCTATGTGATCTTCTTGATTTTTTTCTATCTTTTTTTAATCACATTCAAACATTGAATGTTTTACACCCAATGCAATATCTTGCTATAAAATCCTATTTGCGAAAAAAAAAACGTTTATAAATTCACACACACAATTAAATCTCCTTTCTTATGTGTATTTTTCTTATTTCAAGCTACACCATCTTTATTTAAAAGAGTGCCATATATGCAGATGTGACATTCTTGAATTTTTTTTTCACAACCTTAAGGGCATGCAATAGGTATGCATGGGGTGTCAATGGTAACATGAATCATATGAAGCAATTGAGATACGACTGTTTATAAGTACCAAAGTTTGTATTTATGTTCTTCAACTTTGTTGTTTTCACATGTTAATTCAATTAATGATATTAATGTTATTACATGCATGTGTCTCTAAGTATTTTCAAGCCATTGACAATCACTAATTAGCAACTAGATAAATTGATTAGGCACAATGTGCTTGTTAATGGTCAATTGTAAGGGGATCTGGTGACTTGTTCATCATTAAACTGTGGTGAAAATGTTATAGACATATAACATCTTCTTAAGCTTCATTAGATGAGGCTCACTACTATACACCCATCTACTAAAGCTGGTGTTATTATAGTTTGAGCATGTAAATGATATTTCTCGCTCACCATGCGTGATTATTGGTCATGTGCCTATTGTCGAGGACTACGATATAAGTTTAATCATTGTCATAATTACATTCTTAATGATGTTATGTGAGGATTGCATGCAATTAATCTAACATAGTGCATGAATGACTATATTTATTGGTTCCACTACATACAAGAGGGAGATCCTATGAGATCCCATCCAAGAGTTCAGTGCAACGTCGTAGCCAAGCAAAGTCTAATTCAAGTGACTCTCATACTTATATGGTAAGTGTATATGTACTTTTGCTTATGTATAATGATAATCACACTTTTATGCTCCTTAATTATGTTAAACTTTTTTGTAGTAGCAATTTGAAAGGAATTCCAAACTATTTTGGTTTATGCTTAATTTAAAGATAGACATTGAGAGGACTAACACTTGAAACACCATGTGAGATACACTAAACATCTCATAAATTGATATTGAGACAAACTGTATATATATAAAAAAAGACAAAAACCTCATAGATTATCATTTTGTATTTTTATTAAATTTTCATTATATTTGACTTATATGATATTTTCATTGTGTTTGACTTATATATCACTCTTATTTTTATTTAACTAATATTTTAGTCTCTTGTTTTTTTTTATCAAGTTGTTCAAGTTATAAAGTTGTCAAGTTATTTTAAAAAAAATTAATTGCATAACATATTAAATAAATTAATTTCAGAAATTAATTTTCAAAATTATTACAAATTTATCCTATTATGAAAATTTATTTAGAGTGTAGCTAATTGTTTGCAATTCCGAAATTTAAATTATGAAATGTAACTAATCTGAGGGGAGTTTAAGTCAAAATAAATTTCTAAAACTAAGTTACTAAAATTTACAAATTTTTAATATAAATTCCAAAAATTAGTTTCTAGGAACAATATTTTTATTAAGAATATAAAAACACGAAGAAGATACAAATAGAAAGAAAGAGAATGTAAATATAATTGCCTAAATGAAAAAACCCAACGATCCGGTTTGTACTGAGGGGCAACTTGGGCCCAATAGAGTTGTCCAACAGCTAATTTGGGCTTGATATTGTTCCTGCCCTGCGCTGCGCTGCGCTGCGCTGGCCACGTAATCAATCAAAACCGCCTCAAAGGGGAATCCTATTTATTGTCTTCCTCTTCCACACCTCTCCCCAAAACCACTCATCAACAAAAATGCTGAGAATCGCCGCAACCGCTAAGATACTCGTGCGAACGGCGTCGTTGGAGGCGCCACCGTTGGGGATTAGGCTTCTGCCGCGTCTCTATCACGAGAGAGTTGTCGACCACTATGACAACCCCCGCAACGTTGGATCCTTCGACAAGAACGACCCCACCGTGGGAACGGGTCTCGTCGGAGCACCCGCGTGTGGCGACGTCATGAAACTCCAGATTAAGGTTGACGACAAAACCGGAAAGATCGTCGATGCTCGCTTCAAAACCTTCGGCTGTGGATCCGCCATCGCTTCTTCCTCTGTCGGTAATATGTTATTTATTTATTTTTGTGTTAGTTTCTGTTTTGGCTGTTAGGGTTTGTGCATTTTGTGGTGTTTGATTTGAATTTTCAATTCTTTTTATTTTTTTCTCGAATGGTTTCCTCTTAATGCGGTTAAATGAAAATTCCGTCGTTGCTTTATGGATGGATACCTCATGTATGCCTCCCATTGTTGAGGATGTTTCTAATTTGTAGTTTTTGGTCTTTGCAGCTACTGAATGGGTGAAGGGAAAGCAAATGGAGGAAGTTTTGTCCATTAAAAACACGTGAGTACTTACTTGCCTTGGAACTCTTTAGAACATTTTTTGCAATTGTGTGCTATTATTGTTCCGGTCATGACTTATATCTTATGTGGTTTGTTGTTTTAATTATCTTCTTCAGAATTGTAGTTCAGTGCATTATGCATTGTAGTTACGTGCTTGAGAATGTTGGGTCCTCCAAAAAGTAAGAAAATAGTATGTTAGCCGTAAGCATATGGAGAAAGTTGAGAGTTATAGCAAGTTTTGTTTTATGTTCTTTTTTTTTTCTATGCAAAGTTGTGTTGAATTTTAGGGCCCTGTCTCTGTAATTCTTTGCCTTCAGCTTTAGTGCCTGAATTTGAAGTTGTAGGTGAATTCTGTAGAAAATTAGGTTTTTGTCTTTTTTAAGTGGTTAGTTGTAGAAGACAACTGGTTCAATACAAAATTTACATTTTTGGTCGGTTTGAAGGTTAATGGTTGGAAGATGTGTTGTTGTTCTGTCATATATCTTCTTTTCATCTCCTCTTTAGATGATTATGAGCCTGGTGAATCTAATGACTGCTTGCGAATTTTTTTCATCTTTTTGCTGTTTTGTTTTGCACCATCTCTAGGAGTTTAGTTTAGTCCTGCTACATGATTCTAGCTTTGGTTATGCTTCCATGATTTAATTGCATTATCTCTGGATATTAGTGTTTATGAAGTGACCCATAATTAATGTCTTGCAGTGAAATTGCAAAGCATCTTTCACTTCCACCAGTCAAGCTTCACTGCAGCATGCTTGCAGAGGATGCTATAAAAGCAGCTGTTAAAGATTATGAAGCTAAGCGTGCCTCAGCAACTGCTTGTGGACAGGCAACAACTGGAGAGAAAGCTGCCACAGCTTGATTTCTTCCATTTCTAGAATGATGGATGATGAAAAAACCATTGGTATGGTTTTCTGACAACAGAGTCAATGGACATTGTATGAACATCTTGAGGTCGGACTTCTCTTGGTTGGAGCTAGTCATACTGATTGAATTGTATTAATGTGAAGTAAATACTTGTGTTGTTGGCTGTAGTTTGTTATCCTCATGGTTTATAAAAGTCAAGTCATGTTTTTACTTTTTATTAACATATGTACACAATAGAATAAAGCTGCGATATTTACATGTTGGAACCACGTAAATATCGGTACTGAAGTGAACAGCATCATATTTACACTATTTTGTTTTGGACCTTATGTTTGTTTAAACATTATACCCCTCTCTGACAATGACTATATGAATACCACTGCAAAATGTGAAATGCATCTTTGACTTGAAGGATTAGGACCGTGGGTATTGGGAGTAGCAGAGGGTGTTTAAGTGTTGGGTGCTTATAAACAGGAATAAGAATATGTCCGTATCAAGAACCTTCATAAAATTGTTTATGGCTTCTCACTAGACCACAAAGGATCAAATACAACATCCGGATTTAAAAAAGGACCATTGCTCTAGAAGTCTCCTTTATTCAACTAGCAGCAATTGGTTAAAACTTGTCAATTGTGAATCTGTGATACAAGATGGACGATTCATGGTTGTTTGCAAAATCTCATTGGTAGCATAAATTAACAGTGTGCTTTTAGCTTAGGTCTTGTTATCTTTTTCTTCAGTATGAAGTATTTTTATCTTCCATAACTTTTTCTTGCACCTGAGATTATGTATTGTCTAAACAGAAAAGAGGGGCGATGTATTTTTTTTTTATTAATTTAGCTTTGAAAGCAGATACAGATGAAGATTATGACTGCCTGCATTAGTAGTTGATTTCGGGACAGATCATACTTGCTCTGCGTTTAGTTAAATATGAATTTCTTTTGTTATGCAGTGTGCTTCTAGTGTTTCCGATTGTATAATTGTTAAGATCTTTCTGCCTAACCTGTTTGAGGGTTTTGTGATGGATGCCTATATTTTTGTTGACAGAAGCTTATAATGATCTTCATGGAGTTAAAATTAGCAGAAAAATTAGTGAACAACAGATCAATTTATCAAATATTGGCTCTATCCTTTTTTAACAACTAACAATAGATTTTATGCCCGTCTAAACTTATTTTAATTTAAACAAAAGTTTATATATATTTTTTATTCTTATTATTTATTTCAATGTTAGTTTTGGTCCTTACAGTGGAAAAAGTTTCATTTTTAATCTTAATTTTGTTTTGACCAAATTAGTAATTTACTCTCCTAGTTTTATTTGGTTTAGTTTCCTAACTTTTATGTTTGATCCTTTATCTCATTATTTTTTGTTTTATTCATCAATTGTGCTGGTTTTTTATTATAAAAAATGAGTTTTTATTTCGCTTTTTCAATTGTCTTTTTCGTTAACATTAAAAATAGGATTAAATTGAAGAAATAAAATAAAGGATCAAAATAAAATAAAAATTTAGAGAATCAAGCTAAAGGAAAAAATTAAGTTACCAAAGTATTAATTTTGCCCTTTTAGGTCCTTTGGTCACCTACGTGTCACCAGTCCCGCATGAATTCTTACCACAACCATGAAAGACGATATATTACAGGCTTCAAAGCTTAAAAAAAGCCCATTTCATGTTAGTTTACAGAAAAATCTATATAGTGACTGGCCATATAATAGTTTATGTTCGCAATAATTTGGATTAATTAAAAACTAACTGTTGAACATAATTTTTAATATTGGTTTAAAGTTTTGAACTTGTTCAGCAATTGACTCAAAAGTGACTTTGGATCATCCAAAAACGGGGACCAAATCTTAAATAAAATAAAATTGTCGGTATCAAAACTTAAAGAGACAAACTTAAAAAAAGTGAAAACCTAAAAATAAAACTGTAGGAGCTAAATCAAACTTTTAAATTATGAGAAGAAAAATAAAAATAAAGGTAAATTCTAATGATTAAAAATATATTTAAACCTAAGATAAATTATAATTTCAAATGTTGTAAAAGTTGAAAATATTCCATTCATCTTCTTTATTTCAACTTCTAATTGGTTATATATGGAATAAGATTTCCAAATTGTAGAATAGAACTTAGTCATCCGGAATATGAATAATGGGAAGCCTATAGCTTATGGGGGTGGGGTGCAGAAGTACATCTACTTACCCAAGCAACTGTGACATGCAACTAAGAAAACAAAAAGTGAAAGATTAATTAGTTACGTTCCTTGTTATTTATTTATTAAGAAAAAGGATATCTAGGAAACGGCGGTGAATCACGCTATCACGTTTGGTGAGTTAATTTTTAGGGTGTTCCAAAGTGAAGCCTTCATTGATAGCGTTCCTATATTTGGAGCATAGGATCCCACTATAATGCACCGGCGCCGCTTCTAAGTTTTCACATAATACCACATTTATCTGTTTGATATTTTTGGAACTTCAACTATCATAATCATACTCAACCACCCTTATCTAGTACCAAAAAGCTTATGATTGAGAATAACATAAAAGAAGAGGAATCCAAACACCAAACTAGACGACCTTATCTTGGAACTTGGAACACGCACACACTTACTGTTCGTTAAGGATAATAAAACAGAATGTCCTGATTGGACACGTACAGAGAAATTGAAGATAAAATCAAGTTGTTCTTAATAAAATTGAAATTCTCTATATTGAAGCACTATATGATTCTTATATACAGGAGAATTTACGACAGTCATTGACAAAGTACATAAGAATTTTAACTAATAATTTGAATTATGTCTCAATATATTCTTTATGGTGTGTTTGGTAGAGAAGATGAAAATAAAGTTGAAAAAAAAAATAGAAAAGTGAAAAATAAGTAAGAAATATATTGAAATTTATAGAGTTTTATATAAAAAAAAGAAATAGAAGAGATAATGTTATTGTTTGATAAGAAAAAATACGAGAAAAATAGAAAATATAATATATATATAATTTTTTAATTATATATATCTAGTATATTTATTCTCTGATTCCTCTTTTATTTTTACTCCAATAGATACAGCCATAATCACTTGTTTGGAGATATCTAAGAAGCCCGGTGTGTTCAACTTATCGTTCAATTTCTTTCTAATGTATTCAAGTACAACATGCATGGAGCATACATGATTAAATATTAAAAAAAAAAAAAAACTCACATCATGCCTTTTTCTTGATCAAGCTCCTAGATGTGATGCTTTTTAGCCTGTTAGTTGTACTCCTCTTTAAAATATACGCAATAATTGACATTGCCTCCCAAAAATAATGAGACATTCTTCTCTTTGATTATACTTTTATCCATGTTCAAAATGATTTTGTTTCCTCTTTTAGCAATATCTCATGTGTATTGCATAGATTATCTTAAGTTCAAGACATATTTTTTAAGTTTTAATTCAATTAACAAATATTTTACTCACAATTAAGTTTGTTTAATTTAAAAAAACATAAAAATAAAAAATATTTTAAAGAAAAGTATTTTAATATAAAGAAAAATAAATAATTATGCTTAATCTTATAATTATAGCAAATAAATTCATTCAAAACTTAATAATTTATATTTATTTTTTTATTGTTAATAATTTTTTCAAATGGAATGATACATAGATAAGGAAATTTTTATGAATTTCATGATATTCTTTATTAATTATTCAATTTTAGAATCAAAGTGGTGGACTACTTAAAACAAATTACATTTTATTTATTTTCTATAATAATTGAGCATCATTTATTTATTTTTTTCATTGAGAATTGGATATATAATTAAGAAATCCTAAAAGAAAATAATGTGTTAATGAAGTGTTGATTGATCTTCGTATCAAAAACTTGAATATAAGGTATTTTTTTTAATCTTAGATAAAGATGAGGAAATTATATATATATATATATATATATATATATATATATATATATATATATATATATATATATATATATATATATATATATATATATATATATATATATATATATATATATATATATATATATATATATGGTAGTTTAAGATTGTTGAGGGATTCTTTTTACTAGTTAAAAAGGTAGTATGTAAAATGTATTTCTAAATTAATTAAATAAGAAAAGGGAAAAATCTACTTTTTTAATTATGTATTATAATTTATTTTTATATTATAAATTAGAATTTATATTCTATAAAATTAATTTAATATTTTAATATTGAGAAACTCATTATTTTAATATTTTAATTTTTATCATCGAATCAATTTCAAAAATTTAATTTTTCACTAAATCATTTTTTAAAAATATCTTTCCAATTATTATTTTAACATTTTTATAAAGAAAACATGATAATATTTTAAATCTTTATATAATTAATTAAATAATAAACTAAAAATTTAAATTAATTTAATGATAAAATTCTTAAAAAACTAGTATATCTACAATTTTAAATTTGGAAACGTTAATTTGTAACTAAAAAAATTAAAAAGACGAACTTGTGGTGTGGCGATAACACAACAATCATGCGAATGAATCGAATTGAAGATTAATCCGTTGCTTTTACGGTCAATCACATACGATCTGGAAAAGCAATGGATGCGGTAACAAAAACGGAACACCACGCTCTCAATTGGCGCGTACATATGAACGAGCGTTTCGTTTTACCTCTGACTGAATGTCACTACGCGCGCACCGTCCCTAACACCGATTAGGAAATTATCGTATCATAGGCATAGCACCGTTTGTATCACCACATTCTCTCTCTCTCTCATCCTTTCAAGGTACACAACATAACTATCCCTATGTTAGTTTGTTTTCACTTTGATCCTAGGAATATTCCCTTTCATTAATCTTCCCGCATCTCGTCTTAAATTCAAAACCCGTTTCCTCGGCGCGTTATTGCATTATTCAATCCCCGCCTTTCTTTTTCCCAATTCCATTCCCAATTTGTAAACTTTTTAAAATAATTTCACGAATGTGAAAACGGGTTCTCGGGTATCCCATGCCATGGTTAATTTTATTAGTAGTAAATAGTATAATTGAGATTATGTTTGTTTTGTTTTTAGCGCATGGAGAGTGGATAAAATATTTGTGTTGTTTGTTTGGATGTAGGACAGGACCAGTGACCAAATATAGGGAGTGAAGGAGGCAGGTTGGTGGGGTTGGGGGAAGAGTTTGGTTTGGGTGGTTCTGAATTTATATAAAATGGCTCGTTCTGTTGAAAAGGAGCAACAACAACCAGTTCTTGGAATTGTCGAAGAGAGTGGTGAAGGGGAAAGAGACATGCTTCCTGCGGCAGGCAATTCGATCCACAGGTCGGGTTCGAGGCCTCAACTTGATGTCAGCAAAGCTGAGATTGAAGGGAATGTGGAGGAGAAGTATCCTACCATTTTGTTGCCTAATCAATCTGATGATTTGTCTCACCTCGCTCTTGACATTGGAGGTACCTATATGTAGTGCATGTTCATCAGAATTCAATCATGTTTCATGGTTTTTTATACGTGAGGTGAGGTGTGGTGCACTTTTTTTTTTGTTCAAGTTTTGATTTTGGGCTGGAAAATTGTTTGCCCTTCTTGCTTCACTCTTACCATGTGTGTTCTATGATATTTTTTTCAGTTCCTTTTGTGGTTTTTGTTGTGTTTCTTCTTGGTGGGAGTTTTGAGTTAGAATTGGCAATGTCTGCTAGTATACTGCCATCTTTTGGGACCTTCCCTTGTTAAACCCCAGAGGCTTCTTTTTTCTTTTTTCTGTTTTCTTCTCGTTTTGTATTATTCTTTTAGGTTTTAGACCTGGTTGTGTCCCTTATTTCTTGTATTTTTATACTGTTCCTTGAGCTCTCTCTTGTGGAGAAAAAAGAATAAATAAACAAACCCTATGACAGTGACTTAACAGTTTGGCTTTTTTCTTTTTTGGGTTTTTTCACAGTTTTGTTTTATACTCAATGAAGTATAATTGGTAAATTGACTAAATTCTGTACTAATTTAGTTAATGTTAAGGAAAATAAATGGCTGGTAGCATGTGAAACTTGTCTGAACTCTGAAATTTAACCTCATTCGGCTATATGGGCAGGATCTCTGATAAAGTTGGTGTACTTTTCAAGACATGAAGACCAGTCAGCAGATGATAAAAGGAAGAGAATTGTGAAGGAGCGACTGGGGCTTTCTAATGGTAACAGGAGAAGCTACCCTATTCTTGGTGGAAGGCTTCACTTTGTTAAGTTTGAAACAAGAAAGATTAATGAGTGCTTGGATTTCATTCATTCAAAGCAACTTCACTGTGGTGGTATATAGTCTTGTTTAGTTTATTACTTCTATCAGTCTCTTCTCTATATATGTTTGCTAAAATAATACTGTGCATCCAATACCATTTTATAATCCTATGTTAATTCAACTCCATTCAACATCTTTAACAATTTTTTGCACACCACTGAATGAATTGATGATTATGGACTTCTTTTCTTGCTTATAGGGTTGGAGTCACCTTACTCTGATGGTGGGACTGGCCAGAATGCCATAATTAAGGTAACTTTGAATCTTTGACTGTTTTTTTTTTTACTTTTATTCAGATGATTCAGAAGCCAGATTCTTTTATCTTTTTCTGAATAGATTATATCATTTCTTCAAATCTTCAATTATAATTCATTTTAAATTGCACGCATGAAGCTCACATGTAGATGTAGTTATTGCAAAGAGGATAACAAATTTGCTTTGCCATCTGCAAAAAGGATAACTACTTTTCTGCTTGTCTTATGTGCTGATTCTTTTGAAGTACTATACTAATGCATTCATTTTGTGAGAAAGGCTACTGGAGGTGGAGCATACAAATATACTGACCTTTTCAAAGAAAGACTTGGGGTTAGCCTTGACAAAGAAGACGAAATGGATTGTCTTGTGGCAGGAGCAAATTTCTTGCTTAAGGTGGATCCCTGTTTCAAATTGTTTGTTTCACTTGCATTTTATTTAGGTCAGCTAGATAGGGGTGATAGATTGTGTCTTTTGAATTGGTACTCCTACTCCTACTAATTCAAATAAACAATAAGAAATGAATAAATAAAGATGAAAGAAAACCTGTAGTCTGTCTCTAATTTTGCTTCTTTTTCAAGTCATGTTATTGTGTTTTCCCCTTGTTTTAAAGGTAAAGAGCGAAATGATTGGCAAGATGGACAGTCCTTATGTGTGAATTTTTATATAGCTATAATTGACTCTTACTCTTTACAGTGTTTTCCTTCTTGACATTATATGGTTCTTGCTACCAAGTACCAACCAAGATCTGATTGAGAATTATGTTAATCCTTTCTGCTGTTAACTTGTGGTAAAACAATTTCCATCTTTTAGTTTGGAATAAGAGAACAGTATGTTTTATGGTATTAATTTTTTCTTGTTGACTGATCTGTATTTTTTCTTTTTCACTCTCAATAATTTCTGATTAGAAGTTCTACCACTTAGTAGGCAATTCGTCATGAAGCTTTCACACACATGGAGGGCCAGAAAAAGTTTGTTCAAATTGACCCTAATGATTTATTCCCTTATCTTCTGGTTAATATTGGATCTGGTGTTAGTATGATCAAGGTACATTTTGTTTTGTTTCCTAATTAAATCAAACTTTTGATCTCTTTGGATATTGTTTGATAAAGAGTGAATTTGGATAAACTTCTCAAAAAACACTTATATGAGAAGAAAATAGGTGCTGAAATGAATCAAATTTCCCCAAAGGTTAAAATTAACTTATGAATCTTAGCTTTTGGAGAAGTTAAATGAGGGAGCTTTTAAAAAAGTTGAGGTTCATACGCTGATTTTAACTTGTGAGAGAAGTTTGATTCATTTTATCTTCTCATTTTCTTCTCTTATAAGTACTCTTAAGGGGTAATTTATCCAAATTGAGCCAAAAGGTTACCAGGTTCTGATCTGTATTTTCAATTTGTGCTGATATAGGTTGATGGGGATGGGAAATTTGAGAGGGTTAGTGGGACAAATGTTGGTGGCGGTACTTACTGGGGCTTGGGAAGACTGTTAACAAAGTGCAAGAGGTCATTTTCATTTGACTCATTATTTTGATAATTTGATATACTGCTATATTGAACTATTGACAAGGTTTTGAAATGAATTCCAGTTTTGATGAGTTGCTTGAGCTGAGTCAGAAAGGAGATAATAGATCTATGGACATGCTAGTTGGGGACATTTACGGGGGTTTGGACTATTCCAAGGTAAATTTTTGCAGTTGTTCATTTTGCCATAGAAATATCTATCATATAGGTAGAAATTATTCCAAATTTACTTTATGGAGTAGAAAAATATGAATCATTTCATACTTTCTATCAACCGACTGAGTTTTCCTGGTATAAACAATACTAGATTGGTCTATCAGCTTCCACTATAGCTTCAAGTTTTGGCAAAACAATATCAGAAAAAAAGGAGCTTGAAGACTACAGACCTGAAGATATATCACTCTCTCTTCTACGGATGATTTCATACAATATTGGCCAGGTGAGCTGACTATTGTACTTTTATCCATTTTCATTCATAAATAAATATAAGCTGCCAAATATATGCATATTGTAAAATTATTGGTTAAAATATATACTGTTTCATTCAGCTTTGTCCTATTATTCAATTTATTATTTAACACATCAAAGAATGGCTTTATAAATTAGACATGTAAAAATGAGGCTCTTTGTATTTAGTTATTTGAATATTGTCAATTTTCACTTAAAATATGTGTGGAAGACCAACTTTCCTAAGACCTTGAGCTTTAGGTGGAGGCTCATTAATGATTATATATTTCTCTTAACATGTCCCTTATTCAAGAGCTCTTTGAGCTTGAAGCATGGACAATCTCATTCTACCTTGATTTGAAACTGAATCTTTGAATGGAAGAATGGAGGCAGGATGAATCAAATTCTTGATTACATAGAGCCTCTGATATCATGACAAGGACCAACTCTCCCAAGCTTAAGTTGGCATGAATGGCTTTCTATCTCTAACAACATTTATATAAATAGAAGAATATACTCATTCTAGAAGCTTTCCTACAAACATATGCAAAAAAGTTAATTTTTTCTTATTATTATTCAATTTATGTTTACAAAATTTATATTAGTTCTTTGAAAATTTTCTATCCTTTTTCTCTCAAGATTTACGAGATAATACATTGATTTTTAAAGTTATTATTTTCCTTTGTAAAATTTTCCAGAAATAGTTTCCGTTGATCCAAATGCATCCTAAAGAAAACATTGTGGCAATTCTAATCTGTTAAGATGATCTGTAAGACTAGTTTTGGGTGATGCATGGAAGCATTATCAGGCATCCAGCTTTAGTATTTTTCATGTTCTATCCATTATTTGTTCTTCCAAAAGGTACCTGATGAGTCCTGTGTTCTTTTCATCTTTGTGTAGATATCTTACTTGAATGCATTGCGATTTCGGTTGAAGCGAATCTTTTTTGGAGGATTTTTTATAAGGGGTCATGCCTATACCATGGACACTATCTCTTTTGCTGTACATTTCTGGTACATAAAATGTTTAATGACTTGACATAGCTGGATTTTTATCCTTTTAATTAAATTTCTGATTTGAATTGGATTTATATTATATTTAGGTCTAATGGGGAAGCACAAGCAATGTTCTTGCGACATGAAGGATTTATGGGAGCTTTAGGTGCATTTATGAGCTATGAGAAGCATGGTTTGGATGACCTCATGGTGCATCAGTTGGTTGAAAGGTTTCCAATGGGTGCTCCATATACAGGAGGCAAGATTCATGGCCCACCACTTGGAGATTTGAATGAGAAGGCAAGTGATAGGGATTGGAAATATCTAATTTATGCTGGTTGTCTGCTTAAGATATATGGATAGTCTTTAGATGGTTTTTTGCTCAACTTCTCAGTTATGGATTTAGTAGATTTGGTTTTGCTTAGCTTTCCACAAAGACAACTTTTCAACAAAATTTAATCATAATGTCCATTACTCGTGTCAATTTAATAAGAGTGTATTTTTAGGGAGCATTAATTCCATTGCTATGAACAAAGTCCCACTTTTTTGTGTCCGGTGTTTTTCTTGAAGTTGCAATAATAAAATCACTAAAGTAACTCCAGCGATGAGATTCTCTGGAATAATTTTTAATGATTTCCCCTGGAACCATATTCCATTGAGATGAAACATTTGCCTACCAATTTGGATAGCTACCAAAGACAGAATGTATGGAACATAGAAATGAATGATGAAAGTACCTATATATATATATATATTTAGCATGAAATCATAACTTGAAAAGGAAAGAATTAAAGGTTATTCTACTCAAAAATGCATGTTTCCTGTGCTATGATTGTTAAAAATAAAAGAAGAATCAAATTCTAATTATATACGTGCTTGTATTAGAATGTACAAAAGGAAAGGGAGTGGAGGTTACATTGTATTTGTTAGTATGTGGTATTGTAGTAACATTTCTGTGGGCGGAGATATCATATTGTAGTATTAATTAGTGTTCAGTCTGTTACACCAGACTGTTATCAGTCTATTCAAGTCTATTCAGTCTGTTACACAGCTGTCACTAACTTCCAGAATTAGTTACAGGTTACCTGCTGAATCAGTTGCATGTCATTGCAAGTAACCGGTCACCATAATAAGATCCAAAGTATATCACTGTAATTGTCAAGTTCTTTTTCATATTCAGTTCAAGTCATAGAATTCCGAGTCAATTTTGTCTCTCTCTCTCCGTCTCTCACGTTTTTCTCTGACTTACTATCTATTTCTCACACACTATTAACTTCAATACATTGCAAGTGAGCATGTCTGCTAAAGCTTAGTTTTTGGTTTGAATTCTTGATAGATTGATTTTATCATTTCCTGTAAATTCTTCAAGATGGTTATGGTTCTGATATGCCATTGAGAGTTATTTTCTCAAGTTCGGAAGTGGCTCAACCTATTGAAAATCTTATGTGATTTAGAGGTTTGAATGCAGATTTCGTGGATGGAGAAGTTTTTGCAGAAGGGAACAGAGATTACTGCACCTGTGCCAACGACTCCACCTGCTGGAACTACTGGACTTGGGGGTTTTGAAGTTCCTTTGTCAAAAGGAAGTACTCTGCGGTCTGATGCAAGTGCTCTAAATGTCGGTGTTCTCCATCTAGTACCAACGTTGGAGGTGTTCCCATTATTAGCAGACCCAAAATTGTAAGCATGATTGCTGACTGCTGAGATTAAACATTTTCCATCTATTGGGCTGCCCATGTGTTTATATGTTTTGGTAATTTATATTGCCAAAGATGGCGATAGAGCTATGTGTGTGTGTATGCATATATGCATCCATCCATACATATATATACCATAGTAGTCAACAGCACTATAGCAGAGTAGCAGAGTGGAATGGCCCTGGGCTGCTATCGGATTCAAATAGCAGAGTGGTTTCTAATGGTGCCCATTACAACCTCAATAGCAGCAGCCAAAACAGTAGCTTTTTGCGTGCTATAGCAGTGCTACCATGTATACCCCTAAAACAATGTTGTTTAGGGTTTTTTTGGGTAAATTTGTGATTTCAACCCCTTTTTTCTAACACATTTTTTGCTTAAGAAACATAATAGGATTTAAAACCCTTCTTCATTGACAATTCCACAAAAAAGTTACCTTTGTTTTGACCTCTGTTCTTTCACACTTCACATGACTCTTCTTTCCTGTGTTCCATTCTTTTTTCTTCCTTTAAACTTCCTAGTTCACATTCTGTTATCTTCTTCCTTTAAACTTCCCAGTTCACATTCTGCTAATTTTTATCTAATTTGTTATGTTCTATTTTTACTAATTTCACAATCATCTTTCATTTTTTGACTACATTACCATGGTGATTGTGTGTGTAAACTGTGACTTATTATTTATCAATGAATTTCTTTAATTTTGCTTTTTTTGTTTCAGTATTTATGTGTGGTATACATTGTTTAGTTTGTAACTTTGTATTATAATATTTAAAATATCGGCCATCCCGCATCCTGCTATTGTGCTTTCAGAGCTAGCTGCTATCGAAGATTGATAACTATGATATATACTGGTTTATTGTATAAGGAGTAAATCTTCATTATCAAATCTTTTTTTAAGTAATTGCTAATCTTGATCATTCATGCAAGATTTAAAGGTCAAGGTTTATTGACTATGGTTTGCTTGCTCACTAATCAATAATTCAGTTTTATAATGTGATTATATGATTATCAGTAATTTATCTTTTTTTTTTTTACAAGTATTTAATTGCCTTTTTACAGGTATGAGCCCAATACGATTGATCTCTCAGATCACAGTGAATTAGAGTAAGCAAATTACTGTTATTTAATGCTCACTTAGGGCTTCATAGTTTGTACTGTTTCTTCTGAAGCTATAACACAATTTCTATGTATGTAGATATTGGTTCACTATCTTATCAGAGCACTTACCAGATCTTGTGGACAAGGTAATCAAGTTGTTTTGAAAATTGAAACCCCTAGAATTCGTGCTTGTATCTCTTTGTATCCCTCAAAGGCTCAAACACAATAAGATTGGACGCATCCATACACATTATAAGAAACCAAAACACAAAAGATAACCTTGGGTTGTACTTACGATAAAGAGAAATACAGAAGAGAATGAGATGCCCTCCTAGAGAAATAAAAATCTACAAAGTCCCAACACCAGGAAAAAAATACAGACATATCAACTAAGCAAACTTGCCAATCGCCTGCATTTCCATCACTAAAAAAGTCAAAACCCTTCCCTCAAAAATATTACGAAGAAGCCAAAAGGATCACTTTATCAACTGAATAATTGTGTATATTCACCAAACATAACAATGAGCCTTCATAGTAATAATCTTGCAGCTGGATAGTGTTAACATAAATAGCTACTAGTATCAGAATCAGATATAAGTTTAATACAAACGTAACAAGGCGGTAAGACTTTATGTAGTATGTGAATCTAAGATCATTGAATGGTTGATATGTTCTTGCTGAAAAATGTTGTTATTTATGCTTTGGCTCTCATAATTTTTCTGGAAATCAGTGGGTCACGCAAGCTTCTGTAAACTTATATTCTGCAACTTCTATCTGGTTTGAGAAAATATTTTATTTTCATTTCTTGTTTTTACTAATAATTACAAAAATGTTACATTGTTTGCTGTCTTTGAAGATTTGTATAGGAAACAATGAAAATAAAATTTTTCTGTATGAATCTTTAAAAATAGGAAACAAAGTGAAAACAAGGTGGTATTTTTATAATTATTAGTGAAAATACAAATGAAAGCAAAATATTTACTTGCTTTTTGTTGTGCATTGAGCTTGTTGAAGGGCTGGATTCAAACCTTGGCTTCCTTGGTTTTTGTTTAGTTCTACTGCATTGACCATCTTGTTGGAAGTAAACTGTGAAAAGGCAATTTGTTAGAAAGTAGTTTATGATTGTGAGATTCACAATTAAAATATGATAGGCTGTAGCAAGTGAAGGTGGAACTGATGATGCCAAAAGAAGGGGTGATGCTTTTGCTCGTGCATTTTCTGCTCACTTGGCAAGGTAATATTGACACAAAATTCTGGTTTTGATGGCCTACTATCATTATTGATGCATGAGTATCTCTGCTTATCTTGATGGTAACTTGTTTAAGAACCATTTGAGAGTTTTCTCTGTTGCTGCTGTCTTTAATCAGTTGAATTAGTTTTAAAGATTTATCGTGGGTCAAGTGCTTTTGCAGCATATTTCATGGCTTGACTCATTAACAAAAAAGAAAGTATCATAAGCAACTTAAGTTTCCGAGCACCATGACTCTGCTTTTGGATGCAACTGACTTTTACCTGGGATATATACACCAGATCATGTTAAATTTGCTAGAATTACAACTTTGGCTATTTTGATCTCCATCTACTCTATCCCAAACCTGCATTTTTTATTTTGTAGCATTTTGATTCAAGGAACTAGCGATGCAAATTGTTTGGGTGCTTAAATCGTATGATGAATTGTATTAATCGCATGAATTGGCTGAATTATTTGCTGCACATGAATCATGCAATTCTGGTCTAAGTGGGCTGCATCCGAAACCAGGTCGATTCTTGCACGACCCAGTCCAAAAAACCTTAAAAAATGCTTTGCCCCCAAAAAATAATTAGTTGAAAAGAGAAGGAATAGGTTGACGGTGTGCTCGGGTCTGTTGGGCCCTACCTTCACTTGTTGCGATTGTACCAGGTAATGGGTTGCCAAAATGACTTGCTATGTGGAGAGACTATTGACTCTTGTGTCCCCATTGCACATGCCTCCCTTCTGTATTTTTCTTTTCTGAGTTTAAGATAGGTATCTCTTGAACAGTTTCAATAAATATATATATGTTACAGTATTTTTAAAATTATATTTGTTTATAAATTTATAAAATGTATTTTTTAAAAGGTTTATCCAAAAAAATTTAATATTCATTTTAATTCGAAGTATATTAAATATACAAATAAACAGGTCTCACATATTTTAATATTTTATGTAGTTCAAAGTATGCCTTTTTTATATTTTTCTTTTATTTAAAATGTTCCTAGATTAATGTTTTAGTTATTGATCAAGAATTTGTACTCTTATATGTCTTTGTTAGTTGTATATACTATGTTTTATTATTGAGCATATATCTTATGATTCACGATATTATTCAATTCATGATTTAGAAAATAGACCTTCCAATTCACGATTTGTATCTCGATTCTACTATCATGTTTTGTAGTATGTCACCCTTTGTCCAATGAAAGCATGTGAAGAGAAAGGCCCATGTGTGCTTTGATGATAAGTTAGAGAAATTGTATTGGATTGAAAAATGGGAACCAAAAGGGAGTGATATTGGTTCTTACAATGGAATTCTTTGAAAGAAATCTATTTTACGAAAATTTCAGCCAAGTTGAGGAAATATGATGTCAAATTTTCACGAAAATTTAAATTCAAATCTCCAACATTATACAATGCTAATCAAATAATCTAAGCGATGTAAGTTAAAGAGAATAGGTATAAATAAGACTTGAGAGTGCAAACCAAATTCATGGTGTTTTGGTGACAACTTGTGAGTTGTGGCCTACATCAAAACATCTTCCCTCCAAGCCAAGCTTGAGAACTTTATCCCCTTATCTTGTTTGAAGTACACACAACAAGCTCCCATGAGCTTGAATCACTCCACTAATTGTGTTTTTCCTCGTAAGAACATAATGAAGAAACTTTCCCTTCAATTGCTAAACTGAATTTCTAGCACCAAAAAGATTTAAGGATGTCCCCTCCATGGTCTTACTAGATCATGAATAGCGCAGGATAAAGAAAACAATTGTTCAGATGGAGCTACGAAATTTGTTCAAAGTTCCATTAAATAAGTATTTGGATGATGCACGTGGGTTGACGAAGAACCAGGGTCTTAAATCTCTTGTGAAATGCAAGTTGTTGTATAAATGCTAAAACATACAGTTCTTCAATTTGTCCTTTCAGATCAGTTTTGTAGCACTATTTATGTCACTGTATTTGTTATGCTTAATAAATTTTTAAAATTCATTGACTTTACTTAGCTTAAGCTTTCTTTTTCTTTTAAAATAAATTCATTGACTTTACTTGGCTTAAGCTTTTTTCTCGGATCAAACATCCACACCAATTGAATAGGTTGAGAGAGGAGCCTTCTGCATATGGGAAGTTAGGCCTCGCCAATCTCTTGGAAATGAGGGAAGAGTGCTTGAGAGAATTCCAGTTTGTTGATGCCTATAGAAGTATAAAGCAGAGGTAATCACATTTTTTCTTACAATTTGAATCTGAAAACAAAGGGTGGATTGCACGTTCACACATGGGATATTGTTGGATGTGTTGTCGATTGTATCTACATGATCTGATGCTTACCCACATAAGCAGTGAGGCAGTTACCATGACTATAACCCATGACCTGATCACAAGACAAACTTTTCTGTTGTGCTAAGTCTCACTTTTGTTATGTAGAAATATTCTTTAATAAAGAAATTCATGCTGGCAATGTTAAGTTCATTTGATCTCATTTTCATACCTACATTCTCTGGACAATTCCTTACATTTTTATAACGTTATTTGTTTGGATTGTTTGTGTAAAATAGGGAAAATGAGGCATCGCTTGCTGTTTTACCTGACTTGCTGGTGGAACTTGATAGTTTGGATGAGGTATGCCTGACTAATATCATAATCCTCTGAATTTAGTGCGTTGGATCGGGAGGAGTCAATGTTATGCTTCATGTATTTTATTATGACTGGTTTATCTAATTAATACGTTTGTCCCTTTTAAAGAAAATGTGTTTGACAAATCCATTATTTTGAGTAATAGTATAACTGCACTAGTTAGCTTCATGCTTATCCCATACTGATTCATTTATGTACAAATATGTAGTATTTTTCTGCTGACGGATTAAGCAACCCCAGCTTCTCATAAATTATGTTGTCTCTAATCTGAAACCTTTTTTCAGGAAACAAGGTTGCTTACTCTAATTGAAGGTGTTCTTGCGGCAAACATTTTTGACTGGGGATCTCGAGCATGTGTGGATCTCTATCATAAAGGAACTATTATTGAAATTTACAGAATGAGTCGCAATAAAATGAAGAGACCTTGGCGGGTAGGTGGAGTTAAATATATGATTGATGAGGGTACTTGATTTCTGAATTTATTCATCATAGTTGATGGTTAAATACTTAGCTAAGTATTTCTAATCTAGGTGGATGATTTTGATGTCTTCAAAGAGAGAATGTTAGGGACCAGGGACAAGAAAATGCCCCGTCATAAGAGGGCTTTACTTTTCGTAGATAACTCAGGTGCTGACATTGTTCTAGGGATGCTTCCACTGGCAAGGGAGCTCCTCCGCCGCGGAACTGAAGTAAGTTGACTTCCTGTATTTTGGATTCTGTATTGGATTACATAGATTTTTTTATCTTAAGTTTTCCCCTTCCAAAAGTAGTAGTAATAATAATAGTAATAATAATAGTAATAGTAATAATGATTTAAATTTCAACTATTACTACTAATAATACATGTTTTGGTTTGCTTAAGATGTTCTGGTAATATTAAGATCCATTGGTAGCTCAGTCTCAAATGTGAAATATGCGTACATACCCAAAATTTCCCCTTTTGGTGTGGTTTCTTCTATGTGAATTTCATGATTTCATATTTCAAGTAAAATTTTGATTGATCTTTTTTAGTTTGGCTGCTATACAGTTACTTGGCTGATGCCTGTAAGTTTATGTTGTTACTACAATAAAAATGAACGTGTTCTTGCAGGTAGTTCTGGTTGCAAACTCACTTCCTGCTTTAAATGATGTGACTGCAATAGAGCTTCCTGATATTGTAGCTGAGGCTGCCAAGGTTTGTGTATTTTTGTTTTATGAACTCTTATTTGGTCTGTTATATTTTATGTTTTAGAGCCCCTTATAAATTTCATCTGAATGTCCTCACTATCATTCAGATACCTCTGTTTTTATCCCCTTTGAGGGAACATGCTATGCTTGCTAAAGTCCTAGTGATTAGTGAAGAACATTCTTGCAATTAAATTTCATTTGCATTTATGTTGTAGAAACTCTTAAGATTTCCCACATTGGCTACGGATATGGTTTGAATACTCCTTATAAGACTTGGGCAGTCCTCCCCCCTTGAGCTGCCTTGGTCCATACAAGTAATTAAGAAGGAATAAATTGTTTGAACACAAGGACTAGAGATAAAAAGGTGCTGAAATTTCTGTTAAATGCAGGGTGCCATGCCAGGAAAGTGAGGTTTTTATTAGATAGGCTAACCCTTTCATTTTGTCTATTCTTACAAATATATTGATGCATTAATGTATGAAATGGAATAGGAATAGTTTATAATTGGAATGAAGCAGTATAGCATTCAATGTGATTTAAAAAAGAATGGCTAGACCTCATTTGTGTAATGTTAGTATCTACAAAATACTCGTCTGAAGTTTCCAATACCGTTGACCTTGTTAAGGTGTCTGACACTAGCATGGAATATGGCCAAAATACTCCTTACAAGGTTTGGGCAATCCACCTCTCAAACCGGCTTTTGGGGAATGTTTTAGGCCTTTGCTCATTTTTAATATGGTATTAGAGTCTATCCAAATCTAATGTTGGACCACTCAGAAATGTCTATCCTGCATATTATGCATATTAGATGTGCTATCTCAAGTGTGAAGGGTGAGTTAGAAATATGGCCAAAATACTCCTTATATAATAAGACTTGAGTTAGCTTTTGGGGTTTAGTTCTGTCCAACACATTTGTAATCAACCTTTATATTCATTATTCAATGTCCATTTATTGATTTTCCCATGGCCAAATCATCCTTCAGTGGAACTAATTCCTCTAGTTTACAGCACTGTGACATTCTAAGGCGAGCTGCTGAAGCTGGAGGCTTGCTTGTGGATGCAATGATTAATACTTCAGGCAGCTCTAAAGAAAATTCATCTTCGGTTCCCTTGATGGTTGTTGAAAATGGGTGTGGCAGCCCATGTATAGACTTAAGACAGGTCAGCTCCGAGCTGGCGGCTGCCGCAAAAGATGCCGATCTGGTGGGAGACTCAATCTGTTTATTCGATAAAATTACTGTGGATCCAAGGATTTCAAGGAAAAAGTTATTCTAATCAAGCTTTTTTATCTGCAGATAATTTTGGAAGGGATGGGTAGAGCTCTTCATACCAACCTCAATGCTCGGTTTAAGCGTGATGCTTTAAAGGTAATGCCATCTGTTTTATGGCCAATAACTATTATTACAATAAGGGTATATTTGAGTAAACTTTTCCATAAGTATTTATAGGAAGAAAAAATAAGAAGTAAAAATGAATGAATTTTTTCATAAGCTAAAATTATAAGTTAATTTGTAAAAATGTTCTCATATTAGTTTTTTAAAAAATTGATTTTTAACTAGCATATGCTAATCATAGCTTATGAATTTTTCTTCATTTTTTTTTTCATATAAGTACTTAAGAAAGTTTATTTAAACAAGTCTAAGATGAATTTAATCTGGTGCTTTTCTTCATCATTACTGAGCAAATGCTTCTCTAAACTTTATTGTCCTCTTTTCTGACAATTGTCTCATGTTGAGATCCCCACTACTTGGGGTTGTTACATAATTCATGATCATGAACCGATTTCGATTCATCATGTGTTATATTTCCTCCTTCTATTTGGTCTTTATTTATTTATTTTAAACAATTTTTGGCAGCTTGCAATGGTGAAAAACCAGAGATTGGCGGAAAAATTGGTTAAAGGGAACATATACGACTGTATATGCAAATACGAGCCTGCTAGTTGAAAGCTTCTATGAGCAAACTGATTGTCTAGTTCAATCAGTATACTTGGAGGGTATATGAAAGAATCTTCTGGAATTACTGTGTATAAATTTTACCTTATGCTTTTTTTTTTGGCACAGTGCACATTCATATTTATACCTTTTACAAGTTTTGTACTGGAAGCCTAGATGGAACTTGGGAAATAATTAATAGTGCTCACATATAGCTTTCAACCCCTGCTTTTTAATTTTGATTCACGTTGAATTATTTAAAATTACTATTATAATATTAGTTAATATGATTTTAGATAAACATTCACAGGTTTAATTTTATGTTGAGAATTTAATTGCGGGTCTAAACTTGATTTTAAATTGAAATAACTTCAATTTGTTTTTGTATTGAATAAGAAATATATTATATTTTGTTACTATTTAGAATAAAAAATTTAAAATAATATTGTAAATCTTCTAAGCACGCCTAATATTTTGTTTTTTATAATTAATTTTTGGTACTCGAAACATTTTATTATATAAAATAATAGTAAATTACACTCTTCTCATAAAAGATAAGAGTATTATACTATCTTTCTCTTTTATGTTAAAAATATATTTTCTTTATTAGAATACAACACCTTTTACTATTTTTATAAATTTTGTTAAAGTTTCGTTAGTTTTCATTAAAAAAAATATTGCTAAAGTATTTTTTTATATTATTATACTGTCATTTTTCTTTGTATTAAAATACTTTTTCTATTTTAACAAATGCAAATAAATTAGCCGCCTTTGATTTGGTGTAAAATCGAATTGTCATACAAATACTTCATAGGATATGTGATTTTAGCCGCTTGAATTAGCAAAGTGTTTTATATTTTTTTTATTAATTGTTATTAGAGTGTTGTTTGGGATTGAACATGAGTGAGATTAACCTGATCCATTTAATTAATTCAACTTGATCCAATTAAAAATATTTGGGATTTATTGAGTCATATTGGGTTTAATGATCTTATTCAATTTAATTAATTCAACTTAATTTAATTATAAAATTTGAGATTTAATGAGTCATATTGGATTAAATTAAATAAAAATTAATCTAATTAAGTCGGGTTTTAAATTTGTATATGTTCAACCTTATCAAAATGTTTAGTCATGAATTAAAATGACACACTCATTATTTATTAAAAAAAATTAAAGATTAATATTTTAATGAGTAAAAATTATTGAAGACATGTAAATGATTGGGTTTTTTGAAAGTGCAATTGTAGACTTATTATCACAAAAAATCATTGTGGGAGTATTTTGCTTTTGATGCATTGCTTCAAGCATCCTTCTCATCCATATTGCTTGTGTAGCACAACTTACAACTATGTATTCTACCTCAGCTGTTGAGAGTGTAATTGTTGGTTGTTTATTCGAGGACCATGCTACTGCTCTAGTGCCTAGATGAAATGCATATCCTGACATGCTTTTTCTTGTTTCAATATCTCCTGCCCATTCACTGTCTATGTATCCAACTAGCTTTATATTAGAATTATTATCATAAAAAATTCCCTCAGTCAAAGTGCCTTTAATATATCTCAGTATTCTTTTTACTCCTTGTAAATGACATGCACGTGGCTCTTCCATGAATCTGCTGAGCAATCCTACTCCAAACACTATATCTGGTCTAGTAGCTGTCAGATATCTGAGACTTCCAATCAAGCTCTTATAGTATGTTGAATTAATTCTTTTTTCATCGCTATCTCTTTTCAACTTCAACTTTTCTTCAACAAGTGTTGAGATTGGTTTTGAATTCTCCATTTTGAATTTTTTTAAAAAGTTTGCAGCATACTTCTTTTGAGAAATGAAAATTCCATCAGCCTGTTGAATGACTTCAATGCCAAGAAAATAAGACATTAAGCCCAAATCTGTCATTTCAAAGCATCTAATCATGGCCTCCCTGAATTCTGCAATCATCTTTGAATTGTTGCCAGTAAAGATTAAATCATCAACATAAAGGCACACAATAAGAATATCACTAGGGTCAACAAATTTAATATATAGAGTATGTTCAAACAGGCATCTTTGAAAACCATTCTGCAAAAAGTAAGAATCAATCTTCTTGTACCACGCTCTAGGTGTCTGCTTCAAGCCATACAATGCTTTCTTTAGCTTATAGACTTTATCTTCTTTGCCTTCAATCTCATATCCAGCAGGTTGTTCAACATAGACTTCTTCTTCTAAAGTACCATTTAGGAAAGCAACTTAACATCCATTTGATAAATTTTCCAATTATTTTGAGCTGATAGAGAGATAAGCATATGAATTGTATCTAATCTCGCTACAGGAGCAAATACCTGGCTTTTGCTTGTATCCTTTTGCTACTAACCTTGCTTTAAAACGATCTATTTCTCCACTAGGCTTATACTTAGTCTTGTACAACCACTTCACTCCAATTGGCCTTTTATCTCCTCGTAAGTCTGTCAGCTCCCACGTCTGATTTTTTTCAATGGCACGAATTTCTTCATCCATTGCTTTTCTCCAATTTCGATTACTTGCAGCTTCTTCAAATGTCATTGGTTCACAATTTGCAAATAAAACAAAATTGATAATTTTCTCATGAGATGGATCATTGTCATTACCCACAACATAGTCCTCCAATCTAGCTGGTAGTCTTCGTTGCCTTTGTAGTTTGCTTGATGTTTCTGGCTCATCAAGTGTTGGATCTACATGTCGATTCGCTTCTTCATAATTTTCAAGAATTATTGCAGGCTCTTCTTCAAGGTCACTAATGTGATACTTTCAAATAACTTTTGAAACAAAAAACTAAAGACATGAATTACGATACGACTTTTGCATTATTTTAATAAGTAAGAAAATACAATGAATTTAGTTATCACATATCTAATCATAAATCACTTTTAATATGGCTTTTAAAAAATTATTATAAAGTGTATATCTTATTTTTTTAATTACAATTATTACTTCACTTATTTATTTATTTTTAAATTGTAGATGTCAATTATGACTTTTGTATTTCATTATCAACATCATTTATTTTATTATTTCTTTCTAATAAGTACTTTAATTTTTTAAGTCATCACCCATCCTATTTTGAAATTTATTCAAATTCTACACCATTTTGACAATCTTGAAAGAAAATTATGCAAACTGAATTTAGGAGATCGAGTCAAATGCTACTTTATACAGTTCAAGGGAGTAATTTCCACATCATGTAATAGTATGCAATTTAATTTTCCCTTTTAAATAATTTGTGTCTGTGGAAGCAATCATTAATGTTTTGGACTTTGGTGACCTAGTTGACCACTTTTTTTTTACAATTGTTTAATGTTTGTTTGATCTCTTTTTTTAAAAAGCAGACAGGAAGTTTTTTCTCAGCTAATGAAAGTGTAATTCAATGGATACCAGCCTTAATGTATTTCTGCTATGATATAAGTCCACTTTGAAAACATCATTGGAAGTATCCCAAGTCATATTCATCATCTTTGATATACCCTTTATTCATGGTCTACTTTTACTGGATCCTCGAGCAAATGATATATAGAACATAAAACCAAATTATATCTACAACTTTAATTCACAATACAACTTTGCTGTTATAGATTTTATTTGCTCTTAAACATTCTCCAATTAACATGATTAACATTTAACTTGAAAGAGAATGTTTGGTGCGTCATAGTCCATGTTGTAAAAAATATATTTATTGTTTGATGAATTCATAATTTCTTATGGAGATTAGTTATTGTTTGGACGGTAAATATGTTTGGAAACTCAAATAATTTAATAGTCATTATTATTTCTTACGGAAAAGGAAAAAAAATAGATGATTTATTTGCTAGACCTGAAATGATATGTCTGGCTCACTTTTTGTTTTAGAATATTATGAATTAATTTTGATTTATTAGCAGCATTATAAAAAAAATTGCTATATCATTTCAAACCTAATTATAAAATAATTGAATTTCTTAGATAACATAGCCACGTACAATCAATTCTTTAAGGATTTAATTAACAATAAGTATACAAGATAACAATAATATAAAGAAAATTTTCACGTTATATTATCTTTAATTTTTCTTACAGCGAAAAAGAAAAGAATGAGAAAGATATTTATGTTGCAAATTGTTTAGTACATTATATAAATAAACTTCAGATTTGTAAATTATCAATGGAAATGCCTACATAATATTATAAACTAATAATGAAAAGTTAAACATCCGGGCATTTGGTCTAGTGGTATGATTCTCGCTTTGGGTGCGAGAGGTCCCGAGTTCGATTCTCGGAATGCCCCTTTTTGTCTCCTTTTAGGTTCAAATATCCTCTTAAATAAGCACATTTGCATTAAATGAGATTTGACCCCTTTGTTCTCCAAATACAATTAATACGTAAGTATTACTAAAAGCGGCATCATTTTCGTCCATCTATATTTTTCATTTTATTTTTTAACTTTTCATTTTATTATTAGTGAAGGATTCGTTAAAAAAATCGTAATGAACAGCAATAATAGGTAAGTGTGTAGATTCAGATGTAGAAATGACATCCTTTTCTGAAAACTTGAAAAGAGGTATGTCTAGTACAAAAGGAATTATCATAGTTGGATCAGAAAAAACCATTTTTATTCGTCATGCCTAAAGTAGTTTTTATATATAAGTATATTTATGATGGATCAGAAATATACTAAAAGATAACATAATTTTAAAGCTAAAGATAAAAGATAATAAGATAAATCTAAAAATAACAAAAACAAGAACTAAAGATAAAAGATAATAGAAGTTAAAATTAAAGATAACATATATTATCATTTAAAACTAATTAATTTTTTATTATTACTCTTTTTTTATTATTAGTTAACTAAATGAGACGGGAAAAATATAATAACAGAAAAAAAATAATGATATATAAATCATTCTTTACCACAAACATCTTATTATTATATTAAATAAAAAAATGTTACAAACTAAAAAAAATAAAGTTACAAAATATCAATTTATCTATAAATAATTATAAAATATTAATTAATTTTTTAAAAGCAACGTTTGAATGATTGTTCGGTGCTTTGTTTAAGATGATGTAACATTTCTCTATTACATATTATATTTATACTGTTTTCATCTCTTTTTTCTAACCAAATGTCAAATAGTGAGAGGTGTTGATGAATTATTTTGTAAAAAAAAGTAAACTAAACAAAAAGATATTATTAATTTCGGTGTTGTGTTTGGGAATTGTATAGATTTAAGAAATAGAATGAAAAAATATTTTTCACAATACAATCTATAAATATATTAATACATCTTTTGCTTATTTAGACAGAAAAAAATATAGATGTAACAAAATTATATAACAATAAACGAAAAGTAAAAATTGAGGTATGAAAAAATTAAATGAAAATGAAAATGGGACAAGTTGTTAAAATCGTTGAGTTTATTTCTTCTTATTATAGGAGAGAAAACAACATAAAGATGAAAAAAATATATAGTGTAAAAAAAATTATAATTCAAACAAATTGTTTACTTTTAAGTATCATTTACACCAAAGGACAGGGGTAGAAAGTATATGGATCCCGCAATAAGCTGTACTTATGTTATTTCAATTTTAATTGCTTTACATTTCTTTTTGTATTTATTAACCAAGCTTAAAATAACTTTCATTCCAAGGTTTTATATTTGTCTCAAATGCACGTTATTCTCTTTTTTCCTCCTGTCTTAAGCGTTCCAATTCCAAGTTAGATCGAAACACGTGATACGTCCCATCCCATGCAAGATCGAGTTACGGAATATTCAGTAATCAATATTTCACAATTAAGCTTCCACTCCATGAGAACACTTGGTTCAATTCCTTGACAAAAATTACTTAAAAAATATCTAAGGAGGAAACTAAAGGAGAATTAAGGAAGTCAAAACACTAGTAATAATTAAGGACACAAACAATTAACAGCCCCACAAAGATTTTTCATAAAGATAATATAGTACTTACTGCATTTTCTTTAACTGGAAAAAAGAACTAGCATATCTTCCTCGATGTTACAGCATAAATCCTAAAGCTTCATGACGTGTCGCACACAAAGACACAAATATATATATATAAAATATAAACCAAAAGGTAACGCACCAAGGCAGTCGAATTGGACTCTGAAGCTTCTCATTCACACTCTCTTGGTTAAGTCAATAGAAACCTGAATAAGACCGCCCTGAGATATATATAGCTAGCAAGAAACACTACACAGGAAAATACGAGGAACCCTCCCATCAAAAGGCTTTATGTATATATTATAATAATATTATATAAAATAAAATATACGTAGGGATGATCATTGATCAAAATAACCAAAGCCAAAGAGAGCTTAGCCGTTGATCATATCCATATGCAGCATCATGATCAATGAGTTGTGATGAGATATTTGCCTTTTAGACCATAGGGTTTGTGGTGGAAGATCCATAGCCGCTCATCATGCCAGTCCATGATCCTGGACCGTTAAGATACCCAAATGAGTCTTTTCCCGCATCAGAGCAACCCTGGTCTTGCCATTCAAGGGACAATAGTTGTTTAGGGTTTGGCTTCACATCAATTGAGGCATTGTTATGGTCCTGATCATTGGCATGATCATATGGCAGCATCAAACGCTGGCAAGAGTCCATTAAGTAGCTACCCCCGTTACTGTGAACACTGTTGCCATGATCAAGGGACATGCCACCAAATGCTGGGGAGCAAAGGCCATGAAAATTTGGTGGCAACCCATTTTGAGCACCGTTCATATCTCCGAGGCCAACACCCATGCCCATGTCACTGTTTCCAAAAAAATCAAAATTCCTAGAACTACTACTCCCAATTATGCCCTCCAACTTGCTCTCCATCATGAAGTCAATTGGCCTAGGATTCTCAATCATGCCAATGCCATACTTGCCCTCCATAAAACTAGGGTTTCCCAGTGCTCCTGCATTGGTCCCTAGCAAGTTGCTGAGGTGGGAAAATTGCACATCTGGGAAAGAGAGTTGAAGGTCTTTGGGGTTGTGATGGTAGGAGGAGGGTGGGGGCTGTGTTTGGCTGATTTGGCTATTGTTGTTAACTAATTGGTGGTCATTGGATTTCTTGGCAGAGACTTTTTTGTTCTTTCTGCAGCCTCCACCAACAGGGATGTTCCTAAGAGTGCCTCCTTTGGTCCAGTACCTTCTGCAGGTCTTGCAGAAGTACCTTGGCTGAGAGAGACTGTAGTTGTTATAGTAGCAGAACTTGGTGTGGGTTGAGTCACACCTGGGGCACTTTAGAGCTTGGTCATGTGGGGGTCTCAGCCTCCTCTCTATCATGGGCCTTGAGCATGTTAGCATGTCCCCAGATGGTGAAGAAGAAGAATCCATTCCAGACTCCTCGTGAATTGTGCCCTGACATTTTGCACAAAAGCAAAAAATTTAATATATTATATATACATAATCAAAGAAAATGTGGTGTTATTATACGTACTGTAAAATTTGTCTTGTTGGATTTTAGATGTCTTTTTCTTTTCATTCTTTTTGTTCTCTTCCTAGGCTTTCTCTTCTTTTTTTTCTCCTTTCCCTTTGAACCAAACATACTCCAATTCGGTCCAACCCACAATGCAAAACAAAAAGGTTCAAGGGTGCAAGATACATATTGCTAATTAGTAATTAACTCACTTGCAAGGTAACTTAATTTAACTAACTAGAAACCTTCAACAAAAACTGCTATTTTTACCACCATCAATGTGCTTCTCTCTCATGATAAAGAAAATAAGAGGCAAATAGTGTACATTTTCATGTGCATGGTATATATAGTTATATACTACACCTGCAACCAATGATCTGATGAATCCATGCAGACGTGCAAAGAAGATAAACCCATTCACGAACAACAACAACAACAACAGTGAAGCGGGAGCGTAGATCTTGTTGTCTTCTGATCCAGAAGTGTGTGTATGTTGTTAAACTAAAGTGGCACTGCTAGTTGCAGTTTGTGAGAAGCATTATTGCACCGAAGAAGACGAAGAAGAGAAAGTAGGAAGTGGTATAGGATGAGGAATAATGTGATGTGAAGTGTTGAAGAGGGGAATGAATGAAATTGTATTGTAGCATAGCATGTGTGTGTGTGGTTGCTACATGGGACGGGACAGTGAATAAGAAGGAAGAAAAAGTTGAGGGTAGTGAGTGAGAGGTGGCATGTTGTCGCAGAGCTACAGTGTGTAAAACCCGTCGGTGACAACAATGGTGGGCCTCAACCTGTCTCTCTAATGCCAATAGCTTATCTCAACTTGACTAAATCTACGCTGACAGAACGGACGGCTAGATTTTGGTGAGGTGATGACGTGGCAGAAGGAGGAGCGTGGATGGAACTACGGGTGTGAGATACGTCACGCTAGTCGTGTCTGACGTGACAGAAGCTTGAGAATATTTGGGTCCCCGATAAAGAACGCATACCGAAAGAGCACTCTACTTGCAAGCCCCACACACAACACACCATTTTGGACCCACTCGACCTCCTCCCACAAGCAAGGGATATATTCTCGTTTCTCACACGCGCCCTTCCTCTCCCACACTCCCTCCATGCTTCTCATGTGCTTCCCCTCTTTCTTTCCCTAGACAACTGACCCTCTACTTTTATATCAACATTTGATTGTGCCAAACATGTCAATTTACGATTTGAAATCCAACATTTCATTATTTTTATGTTGGACATTATAAACATTAATTCAATCATTCATTTTCACCATCAACTGTCTAAGCTAATTTAAGGAAGATTATCAAATCACTTTCAATTATTTTATTAAAAATTATAGACACAATTTATTAAAAAATAAGCGAGGCTAATTAAATTTTATATATTTTAATTAATGTTATCCAATAATATAGAGTATATTAAAGAGTGTTATTAACGTTTCTCAACTAATTTAGTAATATTTGTGTTAGGTTACTTTTTAAAACCAATTGGGTTCACAAAATGGATATATATATATAAAAAGAAAATTAATCGATGTGAATTTAAAAATCAAATTAAATATATATATATATTTTTTGTAATATCAAAACTAATTTGAACACTAGTGCTATTTTAAGAATTAATTTATATTTATTCTAAAATTAAAGTTTTTAGATTTAGATATTTGAAAAAATAGAATATGTAATAATAGTGTAAAATAATTTTATACTATTATTCAATTATACAAACTAAAATATTAAATAATTTTATTAATTTTATAATATTATTTTAAACATCATATTAATAATTATTTATGATTAATAGACGGCGTGAAATTACTTTACCCTTGGTGCATGAACATCTTTTAAAATGTTAATATCTATTTAAAGAGTTAATATTTTTTATACAATCAAATTCCTAATAACACATAGTTATCAACCATGCCACACATGTTAGATTAAGATATATATATGTTATCTCCTCTTTACAAAAAAAAAAAATGCTTTCATGCCATCTTCGCGTTGCTATTTTCTTCGTAGATACAATATATATCTATGTATGTACTATCTTTATTCATGTTTGAAATTGGTTTAGCAGTGTTAAATTCAAAACTTTGAACTGATATTCCACAAGTAGGCGGGTTGGTGTGGGGTGCTAGGGAATAAACTGAAAAGCTTTCATCATAAGGGTGACACCCGAAAGAGAAGCGAGGATGCTATCTTTATCCACTAAGTAGAAGATGAATAACATGTAGGATATAGTTGGCGTGAGGAACACACCCCACTCTACAGGAACCAAAGTACATGCAGCAGTGTCAGGTGAATAAAGTGTGTGTGTTCCCACGTTACTTGCCTTCACCTCACTTCCTACTTAATTAATTCCTTCTTCTGTCTTTCTTTTCCCAATGGATGGTCGTTTTCTATCTGCTTTAATACGAAAACATGGATTATTATTGTTTCAATCATAAGCATGCATATGTTATCATTGCTACTCAGTGCTTGTAGTACTCTTCCTTCTAGGTACTTGTTACTTGTTACCTTCTGCGGCTCTAGAGTTGTGTAAAACCATGCAGTGAATGTCCATTGGTTGGTAAAGGGTCACGTAAAGATGAAACAGCCAGAAACCAAAAAACGCTAACTCCAATATATAGAGTAGTACTAGTACAGTTTTTGTGTATAGTACTCACTTATAATTTGTGACACAAATATATATATATACCAAGGTCTCATGAAAGTGTGACTTGTGAGCAATAAACCAATGAAAGAGACACAATTATAAGCAGTCTTGGACTTAATGAAAAATATTGTTAACTTGCAGCATCATGACAAGTGCGCAACTAAAGATTTCTGTGCGTATGATTACAAAGACAATAATGCTGTAGCGTACGCTCTTGGCTTTTTGCCATGTATATATATGCACATGCTGTGCATATGAAATGCCTTTGTGCATCAGTAGCTAGGTATCTTGTAAATTAACAATAAGTATCACCTTTTGAGATAGAAAAACTCCAAAACTGTGAACATACTTCGTTCTCAAGCTACGTGTTTTTACTTCCTACTCCCGAGTTGCTTTCTTGATCTTCTTTTGTTCTTTCTTTCTTTTTCTTAAAGAAACCAAATGAAAGTTCACAAAAGGCCAAGTAAAACCACACAAATATAAAAGCTAGAGATTTTCTCAAAAATATTTAAAGCGGGAAATTTTTTTCGGATGCATTTTTTTAATCAAAAAATTTTGTAGTTTTTTGCGCTTTGAATTAGATACTTATCTTCTACCTATTTTTTTTCCTGTTTTGTTAGTTAACAGGGTATCAATTAAGTATATATGTCTGTGTGTGGCACGTATAACGTTCACACACTTTTTTTTTTACTTTCTTAATTTTTCAAACTGTCATGAGATATACGTGCATGATATATATCTATATATAAGTCACTACATTGATTGTTATTTTATGCATGGATCGAAAGCGTCAAACGCGGGTTATTCTTTTGTACAGAGAAAGCAAATAACTGAAAAAACAATTGTCCAACCAAAAATATTGATCAATATATACACAGAATAACTTTAAATCTTCCTATAACGTCTTATTAATATTTGAAAATATTATATTACAATTATGAGAAAGAAAGAGAAAAAAATAAAAAATATAATAGAAAGAGATGAAATAAGAAATCAGGACAAATCTAGTAGTATTCTTTGGGAGTGGTTACACCAACTTTTAAAATTTTCTTAATATAATATATACGTGTAATTACAAATTGTTCACGTAATTTGAAATGTAGTTTAAAAAGTTAATTTATAATATGAATATTACTGCCATAAAATTGTGCATATGAGTATCCTTCCCACAACATAAAATTTCTAAATTTATGACTAAACAGAAAATATTATTGTATAAATTAATGTACCAATAATACATTTCTTAATCCTTCTATTTGCTTTATATATATGATAATTATTGAATGTTTTTTATATCTCTAATATATTATATATTTATATTTTTAGAAATACTAACTACATTCCCTTTCTTATTAATTTATTAAAAATTACAAATGGTAATAAGTCTTTCTTTTTATTTAATGAGTTGTCTTATTCCTAAAGGTGAAATTCATTGAAATATGTGATTTTTAATAAATTTTAATTAATAATAAAAAATGTTAGAAAAAATATTGTTATAATCTTTTTTTTTACTTTTTTAATTAATATTTTTATAAAATATTAAAAAAATTTATAAAAAATATATCATAACTTATATATATATATATATATATATATATATATATATATAAAAGTTGATAAATGACATCGACACTCTCCCTCTCATCCTTCCTCTATTAGTTAAAATTTATTATAAATAAAAAAGTTGGTAAAATTTATTCTCATCTAATACATCTCTTTCTTAATTTATGTTGGTGAGTTTCACTAAAATTTGTATATATATAAGATAAATCATACCCTCCCTCAGGTAAGTTAGATATATATGTATGTGGTCCGCGTTATGATTTTGGTCAAAAATTCGAACACTAATACCTCGTTATGGGTGCAGTCACTTTGGTTCTTTAGGTCCACCATGGGGGTTCTTTTCTATCCATCCCAAAGTTTTCCTTTCATTTGTACAGCAATGATACATAGAAGAAAACCAAATTTAAAAGCCCCCAACGCCCTCAGGAGACCGATATTCATTCATTATTATAAATCATAATTGGTATAAAAAGTTTCGAATTATAGCACCACATATAATTCCGGATCCCGCTGCCAATTGCAATCAATATATTACGGAGAAGTACATTAATTTCTTGGGGCCAGTGTGAACTCTAAAGTAGAATACTCTACAGAGTCCAAAGCAAGATCTATGTAGTCCAAATAATTGTCTGGTCCTGGTGTGCGAATGGAGAAGAAAGAAAAATAAACAATTTACCACCACTATACGTATCTGGAATTCTTTTGGTCCGTGTGCCTATTGATTTATTTATTTTTTCTAGGGCCTCATACCTTGTCGGGAATCTCAACCTAATATTATTTTATGTTACAGATATCTATTTAAAGAAAATAGTAGAAATTCAATTAAGTTTACTAAAGAACTGACTTATATTTCAAAAGTTAATAAAAAAATAAATTTAATTGATAGATAATTTATAAGTTTTTTAAAATATTGGTTGAGTCTAGAATTCTATCTTCACTTTAGTGAGATCATTTTTATTAATTTTATATGATATTATTAATTTTTTATAAATTAAAAATTTAGATATATTAAAAAATTAATTGAAATCATAAACACATGATACTAATAGACTATCCAATACATTTTTTTTATTTAAAATATTAATATCTCTAAATAAATATTCTTTTATATACAAAGGTCTGGGACGCATGCGTAAGAGATGTAGCTATTTGCTGAACATCCCACACCAAGTTTATACATGTGCTCATTTATTACTGCTAGCTATGTGTTGGCACTTGGCACCCATATAGGTTAACAAACCATTAACCATGTCAACTAGACACTCTCACCTAATGTGTAAAGAAAGAAATTTCAGTAGAGTTAGCTAATCTAAGTCACATATATATAGTTAATGCTAACGTATGCATATGCGCATGCGCGACACAGCCAACGGTGACTGCGGCGCGCAGCGAAATGGGTAAACAAAATCCTATGTCGTTGGATTTCATTCTTGTATGGATCAACGAATATCTACGGGGCGGTGGTGGTGGTAGACAATATCTTTATCAAACCACTACTGTATTTTTTCTTTCAATTTGAACCTTATGTTGGTCGTTATGTTGTTGCTTTTGTCCCTTGATTTGTTCTCTGGCTAGCAATAACTAATCAAGAATGATTAGTGTATGTTGATGTTATTATTGCAGCAAGATGGAGTCCCTTTGTGGACCCACCCTTGCCTGAGGCACCCGACCACATGTGTCCCTTAGAGATTTTTCCCACATTGGCATCGCGTCGTACGTCTTCTAGTTAGATATATTGTTCTCTGTCCTGTTGGGTAGAGTTACGTATCAAGAGACTGAATACAAATTTAATTTGTTATCCATATTTGTGTAGAATTTTATAAATTAAAAAAATGTATTATTATTCAACTTTTTATAGATGTCTTTTTACAGGACAATTATGAATATGGTTAAAATAAATACTTCTTATAAGACTTAGCTTTTTTTTTCTTAAGCTGAGAGTGAGTTAAGTCTAGTCTTAATATGGTATTAAAGATTATTCATTTTTAGTGAAAAGGTTATTTCGTTGGCCTATCATATTTTAAGGTTTAAACTGAAATTTGAAATGAAGTTTTTTTAAATTAATAACAATATTTTTTATCAAAAAATATAATTGATTTAGGAATGTTTTATGAAATAAATTTGGTAAAAATTAATATATTAAGAAATAATTTATTTAATTAAAATTAATGACTAATTAATTTTTAATTGAGGGTTCACAACATAATTAGGGTTTCACACAATTTTTTTTCTCTAGCAAGGTATAAACCATATTTATAAAAGGAAAAACATACCTTTACTATTAGTACAATTTTTGTGGGATAATTATTAGTACATTAAACCAACCAATAATGAAAGTTAAAATGCTAATACAAAATAATTTTTTTTAGGAGAGTAAGGATAAAATTGGATGCTCTTATGTTTATGTCAATCCTCCATTTATGAGGGTCATAAAAATAAATTTTAACCACATAATTATACTATATAATTAAAATTAAAAATTATTTAAAATTACATGATTATTTAAGTTACATGATTTTTTAAAACAATTGCATGGTGTTTCTAGTATAGAAATGAACTTTTTCATTGAACTATTTACACTGGTTCACAATTTCTTAAAAATGCAATGGTAAATTTATAAATAGTTTGAACCAGTTGTCGATCAACTTATGTAAAAACTCGTTTTTTACATTGAAATTTCAACAAATGTAAAAAATATTATTTATGCTAGCTTGCGTTGATTTTCATTCATATTTAATTGTAATCCTTCTTTTTCCTTGCATCGTGCCACCACCATTACCTCCATTGTGTTATTTTTATCTGTCTTCTTCGTCGTCCAACTCTTCCACCACTACTTCCATGAACTTTTCGACCTTACGACAATCCTACCATTTTTTTCTCACCTTGACGCCACCACTATTCAAAACCACGCCGCCATCATTGGAAACCACCTCATTGTTGAAAACCACCTCGTCACCACCTTGCCACCTTCTCATTGAAGTAATGTTTTCCCATTGCCACCACCCTACCACCACCATTGTTTATTTCTTTTTTTAATTAATATTTTGGTTTTGATTTTTATTTGTTTTTCTTACTATTTTATTGTTATAGGTTTGTTTGTGTCTCTTTTGATCAAAATCCTTATAGCAGTCGCACTCCTATCATTAAGGTTAGCGAAGAAATTTAAGTTGTGTTAATTTTGTAGTAAGATTGGTTTGTGGTAATGTGTGTTTGCATGGATGACCATGTAGAGCATAGTTGCGCCTTATGTGACATATAATTTGGTTCAATAAATTGGTATATATTAAACTTGCATGATAGTGATGTAGAGCATAGTTGGACCAATTGTAAGATGATATTATTAAAATAAATTGGTACCTAGCATGAAAGACCATATAAAGTATATATAATTAGGCATTCTTTGATGATATTTTGTAATAAATTGGTATGACCTAGCATGAATGGTCATATAAAGTATAGCTGACCTTATTTGATTGTATTTTGTAATAAATTGGTATGACCTTGCATAAATGGTCATATCCATGTTTGATTTTTTTAATAAATTAATATGACCTTACATGAATGGCCATATAGAGCAGAGGTAGGCTAATTATTATATTATAATTAAAGATACTCGTTTATAGATATATAAAATTTAAAATAAGTAGAAGATGTAACTGACCATGGCCCACCATGGTTTTACCACCAAATCAAAGATGCTTTGAGTCAAACTTAGTTTGACTCAAGTGACCATGACCTACCATGGTCACTCCACCAAGTCAAATATATGTTTAATTTTGAATATAACTTGCTTTGACTTAACTAACCATGGTCCACTGTAGTTTGATCACCAAATAAAAAATTAGCAGGAAGGAGAAGCAACGGTACAATAGTTTGAGGGAAGCGATAGTTGGTGATGTAAGTAGTGTCAAATAAGGCGAACATGAAAACATGAAATTAACTTTGATATCTATTTTTGAGGAATTAGAAATACTTTTTTTGATTCTAGAAGTAAATATAACTTGTGTGTTTAATTATATGTTTATTATTTATTTCATGTTTGATGTTTTATATTGAACTTATGCATTGAGAGAACCTTAGTTTCCCGTTTGAGATTCAATGCAATGATTAAAATTATTAATCAATATATTGAATCTTGAATTGTCCAAGTTGGACAATTTGAGAAGAATAATTTTTCTATACTTGATTAATACGTAAATGTTAAGTCTCAAATCTATAATTGATAAAATTATGATTTAGTGCACTTTGTGTTGTTCTGTGTATACTTGATTGTGGTGCTTTTGATGTCATCACTTTCATTTCATACATTCTGGAGGCCAATGCAAAATGCTATCGAAGTTTTGTCAAATTATAAATTTAAGACTTGACATCTATATATTAATCAAGTATAGAAAAATATCTTCTTGAATGGGATACGACCTCACCTTATTTGAAAAAGTGAGATTGACATGCATGATATATGTTTTTGTGTAACAAATCGTAGTTAGATTGATAATAGACACACAAGTGATGAATATGAGAATTGAGTGAAATTATTTCTCGATTTTGCTAAAATATATGTTTCTAATAGTATTGGAAGGTTTTATTGTTCGTGTGCCAATTGTTTGAATGAAAAATATTAAAAGTTGAGAAAATATGAGAACATCTTATTTGCGATGGGTTTTGCAAGATTTATACAACATGGACATGGCATGACAAGTTGTTAGACATCCCAAGTGTGTCTAGAAAAGAGGAAGTTGATGTAGATATGGATGATCGACTAGAAGACATGATTTGTGATATTAGATGAGAGTCTTTTTAGCAAGAAATTGTGTATGACAGTTTGTGTAGTGATGTGAAAAAGTATTTATACACAAGGGTGCACTAATTTCACGAGATTGTCAGTGGTGTTAAGATTGTTCAATCTGAAAGCAAAAAATGGGTGGGCAAATAAAAGTTTTACCAAATTGTTGGAGTTGTTGAAAGACATGCTTCCAGAAAGGAATACATTGTCAAATCGTAACTATGAGATTCAAAAATACCTACAACAAAGGCTCAATGATGGAAAGAAAATGTGTTACCTAACACCTTACTACTATTCGTAAGTATAACTTTACATTTTACATTAGAATTTTTATCATTGACTATAATTTTGTGTCATCATGTCACTGATTATTTTTCTGTGCAGGTCTCATTAACAATTGCTTGTTTTTTTCCCACAAGACAATGTTATTGTCTTTTTTGTTCATTGAGGCATAATTTAGACAAAGAGATGCACAAAATATTGGACAAGTATTTACTTGTAATACATATTCTTACATATGTTTTTCATTTTGTATTATAATTTTTAACATTTTGGAACAAGACTCACTTATTATTAATTGATGACAATACTTTTCAAGTACATGGTATAATGGTGGGTAAACATTTGTGACAAATAAAGAAACCAAGACTCATTAATCTCGTAGTAAGTAGTTTAAAAACAGTAGTTCAATTACAATTTATAATACTTACTAACTTCAATATTTACATTGGTTATTTAAATTCTTCTTTATTTGTAGACTCAAAGATAACTGAGTTATGAATGCAGGTATTATGTGATGAAACAAATATTTGCTCAACATTGTCTCTCCAATTATTATTAATTCATGGATGGAGGTAATACAACATCTTTAACAAAGATTAGTTATGTTTTCTTATTTAGTTCATGACTTTTTGTTTTAATTCTTCTTATTTGAAATTCTAGGTATTCAATGATAATGCAGTATCATTCCTTAAAGAAGAAATTAATGACATCAGGAGGCGTTGGTCAAAGTTCTTCCTACGCATTAGTAATTCTTCTAAATAGTTTAAATATAATGCTTAATATAGTTTAAAACATTTATTGTTACAAAATTTATAGTTTAGAACATTTATTTCTTTAGTGCAATTTTTAGTTTAGAGAACATTAATAATTTACATTTGTTATAGATTCTTATTTTCAATATATAGATTGTTTTCTATTGGATATTTTTTGCTTGGGAATTCTATGGCCTGAGGCCAATTTTACAGGAATGTGTGTAACAAAAAAATGAAACAAATATTTAAAAAAAAATCAAATTTTTACATCGATTATGAACATATATGATGTAAAAAGTTCACTTTCTACATCGATTATGCACTTAACTGATGTTAAAAGTCACACTTTCACATCAGTTCTAGGAATAATCGGTGTAAAAAGTCAAAATTTTTACATTGCTTGATTCTACTACATCAATTACGAAATCAATGTAAAAAATTGATTTTAACCGGTGTAAAAGACTTTTTTTATGCACTAGTGCGTGTGTAACATCCCAAAACTTATATTTAGAAATAATTAGACTCTTAGAAATTAATATATAATTTTCAAGTTTATGGGTGATTAGATGTTCTAAACTAGCTTAACATAAGTTAAATAATATACTATAAACTTAGTTTTGTGTCCTCCTTAGATTGTGAGAATGGTTAATATAATTTTATATTTTGAAAAGAACATAATATTATATATATGTGTGTTTGTATATATGTATAGGTTAGATAAATATTTATTATATAAAATTTTATAGTTTATTGTTATTTTTTCATATAGTTATACATACACTTCTGATGATTTGCTATTTAAGTAATTCTATTTTAGATCATGTGTATAAGACATAATATGTATGTGCCCGCATAATACATATGTCAAAGATACAAGGTTTTTGTTGTACGTGTGTATAATGCAAATAATATTTTATATATTTAAGTGAATGAATATAATCTAGTATAATAAAAAATATTTTTAAAAGAAAAGCTAGGATAACTTCTTGGACAACATATAACTTTAATTTAAAGTAATGCATTTTAGGGATTTTATGTAACCTAACTATTGTGTTTGATTTAATAATATTTTGTTGGAATACTATTTCTTTTAGGATTTTGATAAGAAATTTGTGATTTTTTTTAACCTAATTGTTTATTGAAATTCAATTGAAGGTCCCATGATGAATATTTTACTGTGGTGGAACTTGAGAACCCAATTGATGGTCAGTCAATTAATAACTTGGTGTTTACCATGAGGGTTGGTCATTATCTTTCAGGAATGAATGATGATATATTTCCTATTCTATTTGGATGAGGATATCACAATCTGGGATGAAATATTTATTTATTGAACATATCTACATTTGGAATGAGATATGAGATAACCTTCATCTTGATGAAGAAGGCGATGGGATGTCATTGCATGGATATGGGGTCATAGACCTTAGTAAATATGGGATTCATAATGAGTCAAAAACTCACATTAGATTTTAAAATAAAAAAGATGTGTGAATATGAGATTCATATTGGTTCTAGGAACTAATAAGCCAAGTAGAATGATTATGTGAATCACCAAGTCTTTGAGATACAAATGTCGTTATGAAAATTATTGGTTTATTATAAGTATGTGTGTGAAGTGTTAGAAAATATTTAATTATGAAGTTTATTTTAAGAAATGAGATACCTTTGTCTAATACAAAGAAGGCATGTATCATTGTTTGCGGATAAGATACATTATTCTATCACATTTATTTGGGATTTGTTATGTGATGATACTTCCATTTGGATGGAGAAAGTGAGTTTACGATTATGAGAATTACTAAGTCATGTTTATGATTAAATATTTTTGGTTAAAATTGTTTACTTATAAAAAATTTTTTTATTTCATATGTAAGGTGAATGATTTATACTTGCTTAAAAATTATTCTTTTTATAAGTTTAGTTTGTGGACACAATTTTTTCATTACTGTACCGACTAAAAATAAATACTATTTGTGAACTCTCTTTTGAACTTGTTTCTATTCACTAGGATTGTATATCACTAAAAATGTTGTTTTTAGAATACAAGAACGACCCTTGTTGAGACTGAGGAGACTTGAAGGCTTAATATTTCTATATTTAATCTCTATTAGATTTTTTAGTATTTATTTATTTAATGTTTGGATTTGTTAGTAGAATTAGGGGATTTTTGGCATATTGATATGATTTATGTAAGAAATTGTTATATTTGAGTATAATAATTTTATTCATGTAGAGATTTGTTATTATAAGTTATTTTAATATGATTAAGGTATTGCTTTAGACCTCTTCAACTTTTGAAATCATAATTTCAATAGTGAGTTTTATATGTTATATTATATATTATTATTCCAATGATGGGTGTTACCATGTGTATTTTAATATAGATCATCTATGATAAAATTTAAAGTTCAAATTTGCCTTTACATGGAGGAGTGATGGATATACTTACACTCACTCTTCCAAGACTTCATATTATATTAAATGTAATTTTTATCAATTTGACTATTAAATTATAATGACATATTCACTTGATAATGCATTAAATATTGCAAAACTTGAATAATAACATGAAAATAATCAAACAATTTTTATTTTCATACATTGTAAAACTATGTTATATTAATCTTAGGGTGTATTTTTAATAAGGTAAAGTTATCCAATAAAAATTACTGAGGTGTGATGCGACCTAAATCGTGTCGGAGGTGATTTAGAAATAAAATAAAATGAAAAAAAAAACTGATTTGAAATTGGAGGCTGAATCCATCTCCGAGATGAAACCGATTATACAGAGTTGGTGCCGGCTTGGCCAATCCAAGAGGACCAACCAAACCTGATCCGACTCTGATAGGAGTCGCCACTAATGTTTCAAAGCTACGTTGGAAACCGGGAGTGGATAAGGCAAGCCTGCAAAACACAGTGTCTAGGTAAGGAGTCGGTTATGCGTAGGAAGAACGTGACGTCCCACCCATCTACCATTTGGTAGTTACCCTATGAATTACATGAGCTAAAATAACCTTTACTTTTATTACTTCTCGAAGAACAACTTAATGTATTAAGAGGATGTGTGTATAGAGTTTTGGTGTTTGGGATGCATAACTTGACAAGAGTGTGCCTCTTGCTCCTACGTACCCCCTTCAGCTTACAAGAATCAAAGTTCACGTAGTTTTGGATACACGGGATGAATGCAGAGACTGACTTTCCGTTAGGCATCCAAACTCAAATGCCCTTAATGCAGGTAGACTTTCCATTAGGCACCCGTGGGGATTGGGAGGCTGGAGTATCCATTAGGCATTCAACTCCTAGCAAGCTTTCGAATTGAAGTCTAGACTATCCATTAGGCGTCCCGAAATGGCTAGTAAGACTAAGTCTTTGGACTAGTATGCATGCTAGACCGGGATCGAGATCGACTCGGCACTGTATGCAAGAACCGACTCGGGGTCGAATGAAATGTATTGTAGTAGGGAGGAACCGAGACCGACTCGGTTCTAGACCAAGGCAGACTACTTGTCTGCCATCTAGTTTGTTACTTCGAACAGTCAATGTGAGGGGGGGTGCTCTCTATAGCATGATTGCCTATGCAATGTTAGAGGAAGACTTACCTGGTCTCCAGAGATGTTGGTAGTACGCTTCACTTTTTGCTTGAGCTTTGTAACTCAACAATAAATTTCCTCAGCGGCTCAGCTCTCACTCAGCTTCTCAGTTCCCATAGCGCAATTCTTCAGCAATTTGACCTAATCTAAATTCTTACCTGAAATTTTGCCCTCCAAACTCTGGCCCCGTCTTCTTCGCAATGAGGCCTTTTATAGCGTTTAGAGGATGCCCAAGGCAACCGTTAGATCTTGTCACATGGGGGCTGTCCTGGCCTTCTGGTCCAGGTTGTTAGCCTTGGCAATCCCCAGGGTTGATGTTCGTTGGGTCCGCATCCAATCGTGGCGCATTCCTCCTAGAATGTGGCACGTTCTTCAAGATGTGGCTCACCTGGCGAATTTTGTTTCCCTTGGGCTACTGTGATTGACAAGGATCTTCATGTTATTGGAGTTGGTGGGATCCTTGTCCCCTTGACGTGGCTTCATCGAGGGTTCCTCTCGGCTCTTGAAGGATGTGATGGCTCAAGGCCTCTTGGATCCTGTGAGGTGGTGTCCCCTTTGCTGAGGTGGTTGATTCTGTCTGATTCTCTACTGACTTGACTGGCTTTGTCAGCACTGAGCTGGAGCTCCTAGACCTCTTTTGAGCTACGTCTGGTCAAGTGGGCTGCGTCTGGTGCCTTATTTGTTTTCAAGCTGTTTTGGGTCTTCCCTTACTAGGACTATGCCTCTTCTGGGGGCCCTCTTTTGAAGCGAGCTGGTAGTCCAACTCATCCTCCTTTATTGGGTTAGGTCTGGATCTTCTTTCCTTAAGCAGGTTCCAATTTGAGCCTTCTTCTTTTGCTGGGCCGAAACTGGGCCTATTTGGCTTGAGTGGATAGATTTGGGATCCTACAAAATGTGTGAAAGTGATTGTATTTTATAGTAATGTAATTGTTTCCTTCTTATATATGCATGGATGATTAAGATTAAAATTTAGTTTTTGATTACATGATTACTTAAAAAAACTATATATACATTTTTTTTTTAATCTTAACATTCGGATAAGATTTAATAATTCATATATATATTTATTCTTATTCTTTACAATAGTCAAATTTCTTATCTAAACAAATATATATATATATATATATATATATATATATATATATATATATATATATATCGATATTTTTTATATAAAAGTGCAAAAAGCAAATAGTCTAGTGCTATATCTAATTAAACATGATCTAAAAGAGCTAACGCGTGAGAAAGTGTTATCAAAATGTATAACTCAAATAGGATTTGTTCAGGAAAGCATTATATTAATTATAAAACTCAAGACATCGCTTTCTTAGAGAAGCGCTATTTGAATAAGTAAATCAAACTTGGTTTGCCTAAACTACACAAGAATTTCCTAAAACTAAAATTCAATTACACTAGTCCTAAGGGTACGGTATATGGACTCAAGTCCTTAATACTACTACGATAGGATACACTTGCCCTTAAGTGCATTCAAAAGCACATCAAAGCATTTAAGCAATAACTCTTTTAAGACTTGCTAGTGCATGTAGTTTTGATATATTTTTTGACATAATTTGGCTAGTTTAAAGTCAATTTTAATTGTTAGAATGAGACTTGGTCTCTAAATAAGCTCATCTCGTATTGTGTTCAGAAAGAAAAAAAGTTAAAAATATATGACATAAAGTGATAATCTTGCCTTTATCTTAAAGAATATAGGCAATGGACTTAAAGGAAGAAGGATAAGGAAATGGCAGATACAATGCCTAAAAAGCAACAACAAAATAAACCAAATGAATTAGGAGGCATGGTTATTTCTTTTGTATAATTGAAAGGCATGTAAAGAAGCATTACACTAACTATCATGCATGATGTGTTAAAAAAGGCATGGTTCCAATATTAATTTAACTTCGGTGCCTATACACACATGGGAGATAGATTCTAGTGGCACAATTCATATCAATGTGTTTATGTAGGGTTGCCTAAATTGACAAAAACCAAGTGATGGTGAAATATACATCTATGTGGGCGACAACAAGATAGTTAAAGTTGAGGCAATTTGGAAATTTATATTATTGTTACATACTAGAATTTATGTGGTGTTGATGAAACATTTATTATACTGTCTTTTAGGAAAAAAAATTATTTTTATTTCTATTTTGGACATATCCAATCATTCTTGTTCATTTAGGAATGAAAATTTAATTTTTTCTTAATTCAAAATTGGTTGGTTTTAGTTCTTTGCTGAGTTATAATCTTTATTTAATTGATATAATTGCTCATTTAATAAACAATTACAATTGAGAATACAAGGCATAAAGAAAACATTAACCAGTGAGAATCAATTGAGTTATGGCATAAGAGATTAAGCTACATCTTAATATTTTTGGACATCTTAAAACATATTCATACATATATTTGTGGGTCATTTCTAAGATTTTTTGAAATGGTTAACAACATTTTATAACGTTTATAAACATTTTTTTAAGATATGGCTACATTTATCTCATTTATTAAAAAGCAAATTTATTAGACATGTTAAAAAATTAGGTTAAATTATATTTTTGGTCTCCCAATTTGTAGAATCACACAATTTTGGTCCAATTTTGGTCCAAATGTTAGTTGACCATGACATGTTGATTCAAACCTATGCTTGTAACACCTTTTTATATTATGCATTTAATTTGTTATTAATATTTGAATTTTTATTATTAACTTATATCATATGATTAAAAATAAAATAGCTCTAAACATCTTAATTTAAAAGAACACAACATATATTCTACGTTAGGATTTTTAGTATATTCATTCTTACGATTAAGTTACTCTTGTCAAACTACATGGTGAAAAAAAAATATTTAGTTACATCTTTTTTCTAGTATAGTCTTTTTCTTTATTGGAATGGTGGAAAGAAAAAGGCAAAGGAGTACGCATGTTGAGGAGGAGGAAGTCCAAATGTGACAATTATAGGTCCATCAATAATGAATGAATAGCTTAATTGTATTTTTTACCCTTTAGTTTGCTACATGTGCAATTTTGGCCATCGTAGTTTTAATTGCTTAATTTTAATCTACACATTTGGAAAATGAGTAATTTTAATTCTGATAGTTTTTCTTGTTCAATTTTGATCCACACATTTTAAAAAAATAGACAATTTTACTTTCATAATGAACTTATTATTTTATTTTTAATGAACATGATGACATTACAAAGTCATTTTTTTAAATTAGACAATTTATGATACATAAATATCTTATGTAACACTAAATATTTATATTTTATAAAATAAATTATTTAATATATGAAACAAGTTTGCTATTTTTCAAATATAGGAACCAAAGCTGAGCAATTAAAACCCCAAAGACTCAAATTACACATTTTTTAAATGCACGATCAAAATCAAGCTAAAAGAAATTTGCAAAGAGTACGAACTAAACAAAAACAAAAAAATCCAACAACAAAGATCTTTTTATTTTTTCAAATAATTTGAGTTTGTACAAAATCGACGAAGAAAAATATAACCTAGGATTTGTTCAAAAACCTTTTGTAAACATTCTTTTCAATTATAAACAATGGAATCGTCCATTTCAATATATAAAAAAGAATTGATTTTAAAATATCATAAAAAATAAAATTTCATAATTTTTTTTCATACAGGTCAAAGCGATAGAAAAGAACAAATTTTTTTTTATGAATTCACCAAATTTATCAACTCACCAAATTTATCAACTTTTCATAAAATGATGAAAAGAAAAATTTATCTCTTACGAGATCAAAATTGTTCATGCTTCAAATTAAATGAATCTTGATGGATAGATGACATTATAACCTATGTAAGTTGTCATCTAAATGTGACTATATTATTTATAACATCTACATTCTAGACATTTCCAAGAAACACAACTTGTATCAAGGTAGTAAAAGGTCTAGACATTAGATGATTATCCATCTTTAAAATGGTTAATTAGTGATAATATTCCAAAATTTGTCGATAATATTGCATCTTTAAATGCGAAAATATTTTCTTCAATCTAACATTAATTTAAAATTATCCAAATAGTAAATTAAAATATCAAATAAAATAACAACAGAAAATATATAATAGAGTGATCTAGTAAAATGAGTGATATTACTGTTGGAATTCCCTCCTAAATTGTGGCTCACAAGTCACAATGCTTGGGGATGAACATGTTGGGTTATTTTTAGGCTCCCAACTATATGGACAAAAGTCCAATACTCTCAAGCCCGCTAGATTACTCTTTTTATAAGAGGAGAATGAGTTAGATTGAGAGATACACGTTCAAGTGAAGAAACCCTAAGAGAGTTAGAGTGTCTTTTTGTATTTCTCTTTGAGAGAAAGAGAGATATATACAGAGAGGTCTGTATACCATCCGAGAGGGAGAGGGTGAGATTCATTGAGAGATCCTCAGAGATTGAGAGAAACACTTTGTAATACTACTTTTATAGTGGAGATCTTTTACTAGACTAGGTCCCGTAGTTACGTAAAAAATAACTGAAAGAGTAGAGAAGAAGATGACACCAGAATTTTTACGTGGAAAACCATCTCGAGAAAAACCATGGGACTTAGTCTAGTAAAAAAATCTCAATATAAAAGTAGTATTACAAAGTATTTCTCTCGATCTGAGGATCTCTCAATGAATCTCACCCTCTTGGATGGTATACAAACCTTTCTGTATATATCTCTCTTTCTCTCAAAGAGAAATACAAAAAGACACTCTAACTCTCTTAGGGTTTCTTCACTTGGATGTGTGTCTTTCAATCTAACTCTTTCTTCTCTTATAAAGAGCTAGCGGGTTTGAGAGTATTGAACTTTTGTCCACATAGTTGGGAGCTCAAAAATAACCCAACAATTACTTTAACTGTAAGACACTTTAACTATAAGACACTTTTAATTAAAAAAAATCAATTAGAAAGTGGAAATAAGCTATAATATCATTGCTTTTAATTAATAGAATAAATTTAAATTTTGATAGTAAAATAATTTGTATACTAAGAATTTAAACTAACAACAAAATAATTGAATAAAGATACCAACAACACAATCAGCATAACTTTAAATAACCTCATTTATAAGTAATCAAAATAATTATTTTAAAATGGTAGTTTTGTATAATTGTAGTCTAAACCCATTAATTTAATCCAATAAATATAAAATAAGATAGAAACTAGTGAAAAAAAAAATTATACGTTGAACAATATATTCCTACGTGCTTAGAAATTTATACTAAGCTAAATACAATTAGTTTAGGAACAATAAATAAAATGATTATTGGGTCTAGTAACAAGTTAGATGAAGTAAATAACAAGTTAAAAATAATTAAATGTTAATTAAAATTAATAAATAAAGTAATAACATTTCAAATGTTTTCATTAATAATTAAACCAGACAAAAAAAAAAGTAAATAAGGTGTGAGTAGTAATAAAAAAAATATTATAAGTTTGGTAAAAATTATATCAAAACAAGTAATATAATAAATTCACAAAACTTTGATGTTTTTAATCAATAGAATTAATCCAGATAAGATTAAATAATCAAGATGAGGTTAAGGACACCTCACTAAACACATTCTTATTTTAAAAAGTTATGATACATGTCTCCTCCCCTACCTTTAGAAAAATCAATTAATGAAAGAGTGATGATATTTCCTTTTGTGTAGGACCTTGATCTTAGTAACTGTTTTGTTGTATTACATTTGTAGATAAGGTGCAACATCTAGTAACTTCTATGTGCTTGCATTAAATTAGTGGATGTACATTTATAAATAAAAATATTTAGTTTTGCTATTCTATCTCCTATTCGTATATTTTATGTTTATTTATTTTTTTTTTCCTTTTATATATATATATATATATATATATATATATATATATATATATATATATATATATATATATATATATCATCTGTTCTATAATAGTAGTTTAATTAATTTAATCATAATTTGTTAAGTTTTGTTTTTGTTATTATTGTTTATTTATTTATTATATATATATATATATATAATTTTTAAAGCACAACAAAAATAATAGAATAAAATTATTGAATGTTTAAATAAATATAAAGGGTAATTATAGATATTCACACGAAAATATTGTTTATAAAAATGAAAATTTTAGGAGGTTAATTACAATGTTGACGTGTGCTAATAAGAACTTTGATAAGATGGTTTATAACATAAGAAAAAGTGGTAGAAGAAAGAATTCTTTCCATAACCCTACAATTGTCTCTATCTTAACCATTATACCGTGTAGTTATTTGAAGATATTATATACACACAATACTATATATAACATTACTAAATGAATTGATTATATTTTTAATATATTTTTTAATATTAAATCTAGTTTAAAATAATAAATAATAAATTTATATAATAAAATAATTAATACATAAATTATATAATTTATTATTTAATATATTTTTTATACAATAAATATAAACATACAATTATTTTTATTTTCATAGTCTTTTTATCCTATTTTTCTATTTTTTATACACGTTATTAATATTTGAGATTTATAATATTAATGATTAGGTATAGAAAATAATATACTACAGTATTTATTTTAATGTTATAAGATTTATAATTTTAATATATTAAATAATATATTATATTATTTATTTTAATATTACTTTGATATAATTCAAGAGAAGTGATAGAAAAAGAATAGAAAATTGGGAAGAAAAAAGTGATTGAATATTTATATTTATTTAATAAAAATATTTTTTATTCGATTACTTTTCTCTTTCTTTTTTTTATATCACATCACTTATATTATATCAAAATAATATTAAAATGAACAATTTATATTATATTAATATATTAAAAATATAAATCTTATAATATTTAAATAAATAATATTATCCTTAAAAAAATAAAATAATATTAGTGATGTAGTATAAGATAAAAAAAGGTTATGAAAAATAAAAATAATTGTATGAAAAATATATTAAATAATGATTATATAATTTATGTATTAATTTTTTGTTATATAAAATTATTATTTATTATTTTTAAACTAGATTTAATATTAAAAAATATTTTAATTCATAAATTATATAATAATTAAAATACAATTAATTCATGTAGTAATGTTATATATAATATAGTGCCTAATAACTTCAAGAAACTAAATGGTCTAGTAATTAAGATAGACAAATCCAATGGTAAGGTCATGGATTTAGGTCCTTCTTGTGGATTGAATATTACTAGGAGACCAAAAATATAATTTAACAAAAAACTTATAAGGTTGACATTGAGAATGACAAATATCATGGTTTAAGTAAACATTATTACGTCAAGCTTACCCACAATGAATGATATTGGTGAAAAATGAAAAACAACAAGTTTTATGATCCCACAACAAAGTTGATATTCTCATAATTGTTATTAGCATCGTTTAAGATTCTCTTCTTGACTTTTTTCAAGACATGACAAATCAAGACAATGTCGAACCTATGCCATTAAGGAGATTCACATGAAAAAAGAAAAATCCAATACTAGAAGACTACATTGTATTTCTTCTAGAACATGAAATTGACATTGGAGTGATGAAAGATGATTTTATCAAATTTTGTCAAGTCATGGAAAGTTCTAAGTCTCTAAGGTGGATTGATGTCATGAATGGAAAGATTAAGTCCATAAAGGAGAATGTCATTTGGTATTTTGTTCCATTTCCATAAAGAGATAGTTAAAAATTTATCTAAGAGAATATATGTAGATCTAGAAGACTGAATCACACAAAACTACACAACTCGAAAGTGTAATTGATAATCATGAATTTAGGTACACTTCTACATAGTTTTATAATGATTAACATAATTGATTATGGGCTGAAGGGTAATGATTTTCATAAAAGGATTGATTTTGACTCTAAGAGCAAAAACAAAATAATAGGATAAAAAGAATGTAACATCAAGCTCATGCTCTTTTTCTAAATTAAAAAAAAAGTGTAATCATCTGCAATATTTTCTCTCTATGGAACTCATGCTTTCCCATTTTGGAAACATAAATTAAATTAAACAAAAGAAAAAACTATTTTCACTTATATGTGTGAAGGTTGGATACCTAGTGAACCAAGTTACTTTTTCCACTAGTATTAGGGTGATCTAAGGTGGAAAAAAGAGGAATAAATTTGCAAGGATTGTAACTCTCAAGATAGAAAAGTTTTCAAGTTTGAGAATAATGAGATAAATTTATAGTTAAGTATATAGGTATTTGCTCGTCTCACAAAAATGTCAAAATAACAAGGTTATCAATTACACATTGTATAAAACACTATTGTCCACATGTGCTATACATGGTATCTACTTTAATTTCAATTTTATTTTTAATAATACAAAATAATAAATAAAATAATATGTAATAATACAAAAAACTTAAATAAGACAAAAAAAATGTAAAATATAAACAAAGTGCATAAGTTACATTATATTATATTTTTTGAAACATTTTTTTGATACAATATTTTTTTTTGTTGTTAAACAACTTTTTATTTTTTCATCACAAACTATATTTTTTTTCCTAGATTTATTTTCAACTCTTGAAACAACAACATACAATTAACCATGAGGGAAAAAATGACTTTGACAAAAAAAAATCTTTTAACATGAGACAAACTTTTATTTATAGTCGTGGCAATGTCTTAATACTTTTACTTAATTCTTAAATTTTTTCAAATTATTAAAATTAAAATAAATTTACTTTAAAATTGTATTTTATAATTTAATCATCAATAAACATGCAACAAATGTGTCATAATTTTATATAATTGGATAAATAAAAAATATTATTTGATATAAGTGTATGATATATGTCGATACATTTTTCTATCAAATCCAACTACATAAATGTTAGCTAACTCCTAATCCATATATTTTAAATTCTTAGTCAAAACCATAATTAGAAATGTATAACATCTTTATCACTAATTCAAGTTAAACAATACATGAAATAAATAAGATGACAAAAAAAATGTTAAATTAAATAAACTACTCTATATATTTAGTAATATCTATTAATATAATGAAAATTCCATAACTTACTATTGTAATGACTATGATTGCTACAATGAAAATTAAACTCGCTTTGAAAACATAAATGTTCAATTAAGTTAGAAAATTCTTATTTAATTTATAAACGAAAACATGTATAATGTTTTTACAATCAATCATTATCATAATCATACATGCATATTCAAATTTAGTGAAAATACATTTCCATAGCATATATAAGTCATACAAATCTTAGTATCTAGTGTAATAGTTTGTGTTTTATGACACTTACAACTCAAAATTTGATAAAATAGTACAATACATATGTCTCTCAAAAGTCATATAACATCATATTTAGGGGAGGGAGATACAAGACTTACACCTCAGGTTGGTCATATACTAAACTACTAAGAGAGAGGAGGGTGAGACGACGACTCTTGTTGAAGAACTTCAAGGTTTATTCTATGACAACAGGGATAGGGTCCAAAACGAATGGGGTCACAATGACGAATTCTAGTCAGTTCAACTCGGGTAAGATGCATAGGCCGACTCCACATATCTCATATAGGCATATAGAAGTCCAATGTGACATAGAACGTAATCGAAATCAAGGTAGTCACACATGGTGTGAAGTCGATGGTGATGTTATTGTAGTATCTAATGCGCTCGAAGTCTAAATTAATCGTCCAAGCCCCTCCCAGGCCCACTATGGTCTCCATGAAGTGTAGGGAGAAAGTTCCTAAACGTATTTTGTTGAACGACATGCAAGATTGGGACTAGTTCCTCAACAATCTTAACATTTTCTCCAAACGAAATATCATTCGAGGTCATCACAGTTGCACATACGCAATGAGAAATATAAGGATAAGCTCATGAAATTAATATATATATATAAAGCATAATAATAAGTGCAATAAATGCCTAAGTTCTCATAAAGTACAAGCTTCTAGATAAAATCAGCAATTCAGACTTCTCAAACCATTTGATATAGATCAGTTCTACTCCATGAAAACTCTAACTTTTGAGTGATTAGTTGGACACTTTCCCTTAACATAGTATACATGATTACCAATTCATCGCAACATCAAACATGTCAAAAAACAATTGGGGGAAATTTTAGAATCTAATCTATGGATAAGGTAGGTGGTTTATCGGAATAGATATACATGGCTCACTATGATACAAGGTTTGCAATGACCTTGGACCATTGTGGAATCACCCATCTCCCTATCCTCGAGACTTGATTGCCACACACCTCTTATCTAACACTAGGCTTGGAGGCCTAATCCAAACTATCAGCCAAACTTATGTGCCTATTCACAATGTAGTATAAAACTGCAGACATGAATACTGAGTATGTCTCATCAACAATAATGCATATATATCATTCTCAAACCAACACTACATTATATCATTTGTCCCATGGACAAATAGCAAGTTTATTAAGTTTTTATGAGTCATTAGTCTTTAAGATTTCACTTGAAATTTTGGAGTTATTTATTTTTTATTTTTATTAGGATAACTTAGTAGGAAATAACATCTTGATTCAAGGAGAAAGGTCTTTACTTAGAAGTTCCTAATTTTTGCTATTCTTGCTCAACGAGCCCGTGAGATTGCCTAAGGAATCTTCTAGTAAAATTTCCTTTCTTGCTCAGCAAGTATGCTCCCTTGCCCAGTGAATTCTTTTCATGGAAGTCCTTAACTTCTTTGGGTTAACATGCTCGCTCAACGAATTTCTTATCTCACTCAGCAAAGTATTGCTTCGCTTAGCAAGACTCAAAGGCAAACCCTAAAAGTCTTGCTCCCTAATTTGCCCAATGAACTGGTGGGTTCACAGAACGAATTGAGCCACAAAGAGTTTTCACTTTCACATTTTATTTTAGTCGCTTAGGGAGATTAGGACTCCCTTAGCAAATCACTCGGGGGAAATCTAATTTTTTCAAAGTTTTCAATCTTTGCTTAACGAGTGGATGATTCAACCAACAATTTAAAGGTTTCCTAGGTTTTTAAGATCCTTGATCAATGAGACAACTCTCACTCAACGAAAATATTAATTTTTGGGTTTCTAAGCAAAAAGGTGTTGTCTAGCTCAACGAGAGGTGGTTCTCGCCCAACAAACATTCATCGTGTTCATCAACCTATAAACACTTGCTCAACGATAAAGGCTATTTCCATATTTTCAAGTGTTATCTTTAAGGCACCCAATGAGATCGAGTCTTGCTTAGTAAGCACTTATACATTTTCCAGAAAACAACCCTTGTTAGGTGAGTGGAGACAATCGCCTAGTGAAAGCACAAGGCAGATTTAGAACTCAACATGATTTCACTATGAAAATATCCAAAATGACATGACATATCACAAACACTACCCAAAGCTTCATTATATATATTATAATAAACTCATCTCATTCACCAAAAATGTCATATACACAACAAATTTAATATTTGTAAATCATCATGCATACATTTATATTTTTAAGAAATTTCTCAACAAATCTTAACATAGATCACCATAAGCATATTATGATTCATTTAAACTTATTCTAAGCTAGCATATTACACATTTTAACCATGAAATTATAGAGAGACAAACTTCCCTTACCTACAGTGAAGAAAGATATCAAAACTTTATTGAAAAAGGCTTAAACACAACAATGAATGTGTGGGTGGAGGAGACAAAAATAAAAGCTTCTCGGGTGGAAGGAGAACTCTAGTTCTAGCTAATAGGGGCCTTATATAGAAGGGTTCAATGCAGCTCAATGTCCAAAGGGTAAGGCGAGTTCCATTGTCCAAAAGTTAAAGGAAGGTGATAGATAGTGGACTTTGTCATTTTTAATAAAGTGTGGGCTGATGTGATGATAACAATGAGTAGATTTCACTTTTGAAGATAATGATTGTAGGTGTTTTTAAAATCCTTATCTTAATATTTTATTGTTTATCATGGTACATTAATGTAGCTTTTTAATATTTAAAAAGAGTAATTAAATATAAAATATAAACATATTAAATTTAACTTAATTAATTAAAATGTGAATTTAAAATAAATATTTATTTTAATTAAACTAATTAGAATAGAATTAATTTTTTTATATAAAATGATTAATGTAATATTAAATTACATAAATTAAATGTAAAAAAAGATAGAAACAAAACTAAATGAATTAAAGTGAACTCACGAACGACTTTAATTTTGAACCTCCAATTATACATATATGAAAATGTGAATATGTAAATATATTATAATATAGTAATAATGACTAAGCAGAAAAAAATAATCTTAGGAACATAATAAAATTAGAAAAGAAAACAGGGAAATGTGTGGGAAAATGCTGGCTTCTCCAATAAGCCACTAGCTCAGCTATTACAAGTTGCAGCCATAGATCGAAAGTAAAGGAAAGGGATAGGGAACGGGAGAGGCAAATGAGCACATGCACTGTGGCGTAACAAGAAGAAAAACAGAAAAATGCAGAGGGAATAATCAAAAGTTTCAAGAAAATGGTGTGAGGCAAATGAAGGTGAGAGTCAAGAGAGTTGCGGGAGATGAGGACATCTAGTGATAAAAAAAGAGAGAGAAGGAAATCAAAGGAGACCATTAGGAGAGAACTTGAAGATCTCGAAATAAGCTTGAAGGATCAAAGAGAAGTGAAAGAAGAAAAAAGAAGTGAAGAAGGGCTTAGAATTTGAGTTTTTACCTCTTCCCCCATTATGAGTTTTGAGATTACAGGTACAATATATGCTCCTAAAAACTTGATATCCTCATTATTAGTTTTGATTTGTTTGAGTTAGTTTAAGATTGATAAATAATTTTCTCCAATTCTTCGGCCATATATAGATTTTAGATTTATGTATTCTCAATTATACCTTGGTGAATAATTAATTATACTCTTATTTTGTTTACTCAAGTATAGTTGGTTATTATGCATGTTAGGTTTTATATTAAACTGTTATCATGAAGTAAAAAAAAGGAGATACATTTTTAATATGATGTTTTAAAAATTATTTCTTATAATTATAATATTTGAATAAGTTTTCTTACCATCTATTTTAAATTATTGGTAACTTTTCAAAGTAAAAGTAAATAATGTATTTAGATTTTAAGGATGATACAACCAACCCTCTCCAATCTTACTCTTTTCACTTGCATCCCCAATTTCTCGTCTAGACATTCTTTGTTAAATGATTGGATTGAAGTTGTAGGATAAAAAAAACTCTATTCCTTGTTAAATTGGTGAATGGCCAACAATCTCCACATGAAACTTTAATAGTGGGATACCAACATTTCCTATTCCTTTTTTCTTTTTTTTCTCTTTTAGTTTTGCATTTTTTTTTTCTTTTCTAAATTCTTGTGTGAGCTGTGCTTGATTGATTATATTTCCAACTACCACTAAGTTAGCAATGTTAATGTAACAACTTAATAATGGATAAATGGATATTCATATCCTATATGATGATTGTTGCTAGAGGAATATTGTTGTTGTGGCACAATATCCACAATTATTAATGTGGGTTCATTATTGCCATACATAAATGCGATTTGTAAGAATAATCAAACCAATGTTTATTATTACATGAATACAATGTTTTATTGACTTAATCTTATGTTTTTATTAAAAGAATACCATTTTTCCTTTTTTTCATGATTTTCATACTAATTAAATAAAGGATAATCACCAAATTACAAAAAAAAATGTGGGTTGGTCCATGAGCCCATAGTGACAACATGAATTACTAAAAGCACCTGGGAAATTCACACACTCTTGTTTGTTCTTCTTACTCTCCATTTTCTGTTTTTGTTTACAAAAATATCGTCGACAAAAACAAGCTTTTGTTTTATTATATTCTTCACAAAAAATTTAACAAAACAACTTATTTTGAAAAAAAAAATAACACATAAAACTTGTTTCGTTATATTATTTTTTTTGTATACGAAAAAGTTAATTTCTATTGCGGAAACTAATTTTTGTCATATTAACAAGCAATAAAAAAAAATAGCAAAATGAGATAACAAAGAAGAGAAGAAGATACACGAGAGGTGTGGAATGAAGGTGTTTCAATGAGGAAGAAAACGATAGTGGAGGTAGGAAAGGAACAGGGTGGGAAGAAAGGCATAGAATAGAAAAAAAATTGAGGGAGGTGAGAAGATGAAAAAAGGAGGTTCTAAATATTATTCTCCTTTATAATAAAATGAAGTGTTTATTCTTTACGAGGCTAACATGTAATTGTTTTGGGATACAACTTTGATCATGTTAAAGCCTTGGGTTTCTACTCTAGTAGATTATGGTAACTTGGTAAAAAAAATAAAAATAATAGTGATTAGAAAATGTTGGGATCTCAAATCGATTAAAAATATGATAAATGTAATTTTATAAAATTTTGATAATATTTATTTTATAAGTTGATTTTGTGATTATAAGTTGAATTTATTATAGATTTGTTATTAAATCATTCACATTTGTTTATATCCTAAATGTTTATTTTTAAGTATAGAGTATTGTTATTGAGTAACACATATTTATTTAGTACAATATAAAATAAAGAAGAAAGAGAAAAAATAATTTATTTTATTTTATTTTACCATAGTTTTAGTTTGAATTTCTTTTATTTTGTTATTTGATTACTCTATTTATTTTTGTTTTAAATGTCTATTTCTATATATGGAATATTGTTATTGAACAGCTACATTTATTTAAATACAATATAAAATAAAGAAAAAAAAGAATGAAGCCTAAATTTTATTTTTATTTTAATTTTTGTTCGTTTTTTTATTAAAATAATAATATTTTTGGGACATTTAACTTCTAATTACAACTTAAATAATAACATAAATGACACATTAGACATAGTTGTCCACTGAGAAATTAGATATTCCCTCTATTATTGTTTTAGTAAGAAAAGTTTGTCTTATTTTAATTGTCAACACTGAATATATATTTTTGTTATATCTTTAACTATTTATTGTGAAGTGAGAAAATAAAAAAATATAAATGAGAAAATTTAATTATTATAACAAATATATGATATATTAAAAATTATATAATAATTTTAAAATATAAAATATTAATTAAAAATTTTAATTCCTATATTAAAATCTTAAACATCAAATAGAATACATATACTGTTATTTTGACATGAAGCGAGAAGGTAAAAAGTATACAATTAAGTATTGTAAAAAAAAATAGAGAATTAAAAAATATGTTAAAGAATAAAATAAATAAAAAAACTAAAGTAAAATTTTAAATAAATGATGAAAGTGTAAATTTACCAATAATGAACCATTTGAAACGTTTAACCAGTGCTGGAACTGAAACCCTGCCAAAGGATCAATCCGTTTCGGTCGTCACGTCTAGGGTCTAATAGTCCACTTCACCACTGAAACGTGACTCTGGTTTTCTGGACGCTAAAACCCTTCGTTTTCTTTTCCCGCCATATCTCTCAACGCCTAAAACCCTACCTCACAGATTACCTGTGCTACTTCCATTCCTCAGATTCGATGTGTGACCATTGAGCGCGTAGCGATAATGACGATTGTCACTTCCAGAGACGTTCAAGAGATTGTGGAAAAACTCTCATCGGATAAAGCCAAAACTCGCGAAGTCATTTTCCTTTCTCCAACTCACTATTTTTATTCCTTTCGTTGCTCGCTAATTGGCGATTTTGAATGGAAACAAAAACCTTTGTTGCTCCTGTTAAGTTATGCATGTGGCGATAAATTTAGTGTGGATATTCTTGTTTGCGACAAAGAAATCTGTTTCGCGAATGCTTAATAGTTGCAGTAATTGGAACTAGTGTAGCACAGAGGGATCATCCAATTAAATAGTTGTTATTATTATACCTTTTCTCTTTTATGTTCTACTACTAAAGAAATTGCAACATTCTAGATCAAGATTTAAGAATATATACAAGCTACATATTTATAAGGTTCACTGAAGTGATGTTACAGTCCTAATTGCTGAAATCAGCGAATTTAGGAATAACATTTAGCCTGTTTGCCAAGTAGAATTATTATACATTCATTTATTTATTTTTCCCTATATGATACCGTGTTATGATTGTGTCGGATGATCTTTATTCATTATAAGGATTTTCTCTTTTATGTACATCCTCTGAGGACTGTGTTCTATTCTAATTTGTGTGGTATTGTTGTTGTATGTCAACAGGAAGCGATTAGGTTATTAAACACTTGGTTAGAAGGAGAAAGATCATATAACTTCTGCAAATTTATTGGACTGAGTACTGCAAAGCTTAGACCAGATGAAGTTCCTCACTGTAAGATCTTTTCTTTAAATAAATTTTACAAGCATTGGTGGATACTGTATTTTTAATATTATCCAAGCCAAGGTGTATACTTATGGTTAATTTGTTTATTTTAAATTTTTGTGGGGGCAGCTGAAACATGGCCTTTTCTTATTTCTTTACTTATTAAATCTGCATCGGCGGAAATATCCTCAAGTAAGCGGAGAAATCCAAAAATGATATATGCAAAGACTCTTAGAATTGTTGTGCAACGTGCGGAAGATGGCAAGTGTTCAGGTCAGTTGTAGGTAGTTTAGTTCGTAACATGCTTGTTCTTTTCTCCCCTTTTGATCATAAACAAGTAATAGAATAAGAAGTTAAATTAAAATCTAATTGCATCCAAAAGCTGCGTAACAATTTGTGAGAAGAAAAACAAATGATTATTATACACCAATGGTGACCATGACTGTAAGACATCCCTTTTTTGTAACGATTGTGATCTTGAACATTTTCTTCTAAACAATGAGCCAATAACAGAATAGTTCTTCAGGTTATAATACCCATTTCATATATTTTTTCTTTTTTCGCTTGTCTAGTTTTCAATAATATTTAATACTGGCCTCAGCTGATTTTTTAAAATAAAAGAAAAGAGCATACCAAGTTCTTCAAATTCAAAGCCATGTGAACTTGTAAAGGAAAGAAATGATTTGTTGTGTTCTCTAATTATTGTGGAATGTACTGGTGATCATTATAAAGTCTCTTAGAGCTGTTAAAGCATTGTGAATATGTTTATTGATTCATTTGATTATTTGTTGTTCGGAAAAGAGTTTGATTATCTTGTCACAGGAGTAATGACTCAAATTAGTGCTTAGTAGTTTATTTATTTTTCTTTTGTTTTCTTTTGATGATGGTTGTACTCTATCTAGTATTTGCATTTTGGGTTTGGTTTGTGATTTTGTTGTATTTTGAAGGCCCCTTTTTTCTTAGCATTTTACTGGTTCCCATGTTTGTACACTCTAGAAGTATCATATGGTTTCTGGAATTTCACTTTTTAAGATCTCAAATGATAGGGGGAATTATTGATTTTCTATATCTCCTTACTTGTTGCTCACTCACTTGATGCCAGTCTTTCTAGGGACTTAAAGCAATAAACTTTACACGATATCTTTGGATGTCCTTCCCTGAAAATCCTTCTGCTTTAAATTATCGTCCAACCTCCAGTCATAGTAATTCCTCACTGCTAATTCTGTGGACTTATTCAGACACTTCCATTGCTAGAGAATAGAGATGGATTTTGCGTTAACAGCTTGCACTGCATAATTAAAAGTTTATGTCAAATTTTAACTGGTTAATATGATTACTAAGTGGTTAAAAGCTACAATGTATTGTTGACTCAGCTGATAAACAGCTAGTTCTGATGTGGTTGATGTGAAATCAAAATAAATTTGAATGTGTTTGAATTACCAGTGGTATAGTACTATAGATAAGTACTGATTGTACTCTAGAATTGCCAATAAAGTTTTAGGAAAATTTCAAATCAGGAACTCCTAGTAAAATATTTATATTGATGGAAAAATAACCACATGGGATGGTTATTATAAAGCCTTTTTGTGGTAAATATTCTTTTATTGTGAATTCGTTTTTATGTAAAACATTTTTAGGTAAATAAATGTTAATCTTATAAATTTTACTTTGTGAACTTTCCTCCTTCTCTTAATTATTTGCTTTTCCTTTTATTTGTAGGCAAAATGTTACCTTTGTCATCTGTAGTTAAACCACTTTTTAATCATGTTTGGGATGTCCTGAGCAATGTTCCAAGCTTTCAGTCTGAATATGGGGTTATCCTCCGGCATCTGTTGTCAGTTAGGGATTATAGTTTCCAGATGAGGAAGCGCATTTACGGCAGTAAGTTTTTGTAAATTTAAGGCTTGCAAGTTGCATCATCCCCACACCTCCCCACATCTCATTAACACTACCGGTTTAATCTTCCCACCCCTCTTTCTAATCAAATTCTTTTGGCTAGACCTGGTGTTTCTGTACATTGAGAAAGTTGAAGCCAGCTTGAATGAAAAAAATATTAGTATTTGTACTTCCAAGGAGGAGGTCTTCCGCTATATCTTGACACTTCATTCTCTTCTAAAATATCCTCCTGGAGACTACCCTGATAATGTAAGAGAAGACATTGTTAAGGGGTTTGTTAGAATCTGTTCATTCATCAGGTATTTCCTACTGTGATTCATTGTTTATTTTTTTTATATTTTCCATTTTCTATTATTATTATCTGCTAGAGTGCAATACCACTTTTTGTTACTATTTTCAGGGAAGAGGGCAAGATACCACGTAAACTTGTTGAGTGTATTAATACATATTTGTTAAATGATGGTCCCAATTTAGGCTCTCAGTTGTTTGAGATTCATAATGCCATGCAGCAGTTTGTGTGCCGCAGTTGGCTGACAACACACGATCGAGTTCTTAAGGTCTCTTATAATTGTATTTTAAAGCAAATACCAGATTAAAATTATAAATTGTTTTCAAAATTTTTCAAATTGTTCTATTAATATTTCTGTTGCAGGATTCGCTTGTGTTCTATGCAAGGATACAGTTGAATTTAATGAGAGGTGCTGCTGATAGATGTTTATTGGTAGAACAGCTTTTGGACATGATTTGTAAGGATCTTGATCAAGGTAGCATGTCTAGTACTTCAATGTTGCGGTAAGTGTTTCTAATGTCATCCATGTCATATCTTTAATGATGGATCTTCTAGTGCTTTTCAATGAACTTAATAAACTTTTTGAAGATGCTATTCATGATGATCTTATTGAACTTTCTACCCAGGGGTGATGGGAATAAAGATGATAAACTAGGAGCTTTGAGTAGCTCACAATGTGGATTGGTGGAACTTGCAGCAGTTCTATTTTACAGGGTAGTTACTAGAAACTCAGCTGCTGATTCCTGGATTTAATATTTAGGTTTCTGATTTAAATGCTTGACAATTTATTTATGTTCTCTCTGCAACTATGTTGATCGATTCTCTCATAATTAGTAATTAATTAATTACACAAGAGTCTTCATGGTTTGTCTTATGCTTCCTTTTTCCTTCATTGTTTTTATATGGTGTGCTTAATGAATATTACTTTTGCTGGTATATTGTGGAGCAGTTTCTCATGGTTTGTTTGAGAGGTTTCAATAAAAACAAGGAGGCCAAAATGGTATGGGAGTGTGTGGTTTATTGCAGTGCTCTTGTGTGATTAATTGGAGTTGAATGCATGCATTAGTATGGCTCCTCTCTGCAAATGTCTTTAGAATTTGAAATTGTATTGTCTTCATTAATAACTCTGGTTCTCTGCTTATGGTTTTTTAAAGGGAGTTTCTGTTAGGACCCCAAATGTGAGGTGGGGTCCAAATGGGCTGTTATCTCAGCAGCTACCCAAGCCCAGTGTGTGGTGGGTTTATGCTTAAATGAGTAGGAAAGAGAAGAGTGAGGATGTCCATGTGGCAGGAAGTGAGAGAGGAGGGTAAGCCATGTAGGGGAATTCTGTTATATAGTGCTGGGTAGAGAGAGAAAGGTATCAGGTTGAATCATTGAGTTGGTTATGGGCAGAGAGCATTTGTTCTCTGGAGGAGCTTAGCCCTGGACAGTAGGAATACTTCTTCCTCTGTAATCTTTCAGGTTCCATTATTGAGCTGTGTTTTTCCTTTTTAATTGCTACTGCTATTTTGGGTTCCTATCAATTTCTATCTCTGATATGCAGATAAGCTGGTCAGCCTTCTTGTTTTGTCTTTTTTTTTTCCCCTTATTATTTATATTTCTGTTTTGGAGGTTGTCTTTATCTCTCCCTACTCCCTAGTTTTACTAGCCCTCTTTTCTCTCTAGTGTCATTTGTTTTTCTTGTTGGGATGATCCATTTAGTTTTGTGGACTTTCTTTTCTTGTGACTGTGTTACTATTATATTTTCATTTATTAGAATGTCACCAATTTTGCCATCTATATGGAGTTGTATGTGGTTTCCACTAATGTTTATAAGTTGAGAAACTGGCTATTTTATTTTGGTGATTTAGTGTATGTACTAATTTTTATTTCTTTTTTCCCCTATAAGAATTTCCATATTGCTCGCTAATTTTCCCTAATTTTTATTTCTCAGGCATGTCTGAATACAACCAGAGCCTCATTAAATGACAAACGGGTTAAGAGGGAGCCTGCTGCTGTGATCCTGAGGGAGGCACTCATGAAAGGCAAATGGCTATGGTAATTTATTTATAAGCTAATTTGAGGCTTGCACTGCACAACACATTCTGTAGTATGCCATACTGGCACAGACTATTAATTTTTTGTGCCTCTGTTAAGTATTTTTTTTATATTCCTTATCTTTTTGTACTGTCTTCTTTTATCTTCCTTATTTTCCCATTTTACGGTATTTTATCTTGTGCTAACCTGTCTTCTGTAGTAAAGTCCTTGAATGCATCTTCTGATATAATTACGTAGATGTGTTGTATCCTATTATTAGAGATTGTTTAAATTATGTATCATCATGGCAAAATCTGATCCAGGATCTCTGTCATAGGAATGCTGCATTTTGTTTTCTCACTCGCAACTACCATAGTCGCATTTGCAAAGAGCTGTTTCTCTATTGGTTTGAAGGAATATGTATGAGCTTTGACAGGTAATTTACGATTGGCAGGGTAAACAAAGGAACAATTACCATGGTCATTTGTTTCAATGTTGGCTCCATTCATAGCTGTCTTATTCAAAATTTTTTGCAGTTTTCAGCACAAAATACAGTGTAGAAATGAGTGAAGCTGAAAATTATGACCCCTAATTCTCTTGTCTTCTCTTTTCTTTTGATGGTGTTAAAACCTCAACTTTTGTGAATTGTAATCATTATCATTTACATATTTATTCATGCACTTTGTTACTTGATCTGTTTTTTGTTTTATTTTTCATTGCCACATCTCTTGAGGATTTCTTGTCTTCTTATATACATATCTTTCTCTTCTATTTTAATAAGTTTTCTGCTTATATATTTTTTTATTCATGTGCTTTTTCTCTCTTCTCTCTTACACTGTTTTTTTCTATTATTCTCAAGTTACTTTTTTTTCCTTTAATTAACAAAAAGTTAACATTATCTGTGGGAATATTGTGCATGCTTGGAGAGACAGCTAGAGTTAATGCTAGATAATTTTCTGGTTGGAATGTGGACTACTTCAAACACGCAATTACCTTTCTCATAATTTGAATTGAATATGTATGACACTTCTTTGTCAGAAAGGATGTTTATGATTATTGTTATTAACAACAAAGTGGAAATAATATTGCAGAATCCTGAATTCTGCAAATGTTGATCGCACCTACAATGGTTTGTTGTGGACTCTGAGGTATGTTGCTGTGATTTACACACTTCATTTCTGTTAGGATTTGGGAATACATAGAGAAACTAAAAGTGAAATGATCTAATTGTATTAGCAGAATGAATTTTTCCAGTATGTACATTAAGGATGTAGCAGCTATATATAACTAAGCTGGGAACAAAATGGTTAGCTAACAGATCCTAACTAACTGAGAGTTAGTTAGATTGACAACTCTCAATACTAAACAGAAACTAACTAAGCACCTGTATAGTATACAATGAAAAAGTACAATGATAACTCTAGTGTAAAATCCTATACTCTAATACCCCCCGCAAGTTCAAGAGGGGTGAAGGAGGGCAGAGTCCACCACTCTGATCTTGGTCTGAAGAGTAAGCATGCATGTTAGCACACTGATCAATAGCAAGGACATGGGTGACTTGAAGCAGCTTGTTAATCACCTTTTTTCGAACAAAGAATGTATCAAGGTCCATGTGCTTAGTGCGATCATGAAGAATAGGGTTGTGAGCAAGAGCCATTGTGCTCATATTGTCACAAAGGACATGAGGAACAATATGAGGAACCTGTAGCTTGGATAGCAAGGTCTAAATGCAAGTGACTTCTAACGTAGCAAGAGCAAGGCTTCAGTATTCAGCTTTTGTGTTGGATCTTGCAATGACAATTGGCTTCTTGGATCACCAGGACACAAGGTTGGGTCCAAGGAAGACAGAGGCCCCAGAGGTAGATCGTTGGTCATCAGGGTCAAAAACCCAATCTGCATCATAGTAAGCCCATGGTAGTCAATAGTGGCCAGAGCGGCCGCTATAGCGGTGGAGGCGCGGGATAGAACTGGTGTAGCGGCGCAGTTCGATGTCGCGGCCGCGACAACAGGAAATCGTGGCGGAGTGGCCGCTATTGTGTACCGGAAGGGGAAAAGTCAAAAATGCCCTCTAGTTTAAAACGTTAGTGAGGGCATTTTTGACTTTTTGCGTTTTAGGATTTTAAAATTTAAATAACCTTACGTCTCCTCTTCCATCTGTTTCTCCTCTTCCATCCGATTCTCCTCTTCCTTCCCTGTCTTCTTCTTTTTCTTCACTGTCTTACCTTCTCCGGCGACCTTCTTTGGCGACCTACTCCGACGACCTACTCCGGCGACTTTCTCCAGCGACTGTGAAGTAATTTTTGCATTTCTTCAGTTTTTTTTTTTTTTTTTCTGTTTGAGTAATGTTTATGTTTTTGAGCTTATATATATAATATAAATATATTAATACTTTTTTAATATATATATATATATATATATATATATATATATATATATATATATATATATATATATATATATATATAATATTATAAATAGAAGCGGCTATCCCATTATCCCGTATCCCAATTTGGGGTCGGTACGCCTCCATTTCAGTTATCTGGGATTAACTACTATGAGTAAGCTTGGAGAATTAGGGGAGAGTGAGATGGTGCAGGCTGAAGAAGAAGACCCCAAGGGATTGTGCCCTTAAGATATCATAGGATCCTTTTGACGGCTGACTAGTGATGTTCAAGAGGTTGGGCCATAAATTGGCAAACTTTGTTAACTGAGAAACCAATTTTTGGGTGAGTGATGGAGACATACCGTAAGGCACCAACAATAGACCTGTAATAGGTAGCATCAAGAAGATAATATGAATAAGTTTTTATGAGTTTGCAATCGCCAACATTAGGGGAGGCAATGGGGTTGGCGTCACTCATCTTTGTTTTTTAGCAAGCAAATCATGGATATTTTGCTTGGGTGAGAACCAGGGATCCATCAGGTTGAGGTTTCACTTCAATACCGAAAAAATAGTCCAAATCACCAAGAGCTTTCAAAGAAAAAATTGAGTTGAGTTAAGCAATAAGAGACTCAATCGGAGGTAGGTTATTACCGGTGACAATAATGTCATCTACATAGACAAGAATATAGACCACCATAGAGTCTATAGACTGAATAAACAATGAAGGATCAGATTTGCTAGCTTTGAACCCAAGTTGAAGAAGTGTGGATTTCAGCCTATCAAACCATGCACGCAGAGCTTGTTTGAGACCATAAATAGCTTTATTCAGTTTACAAACCAAAGTCTTGTTAGGATCTTCAAAACTAGGAGGTTGAGTCAAATAGACATCCTCGTCAAGGAGGCCATTAAGGAATGCATTGTTAATGTCTAGCTGTTTCAAGGGCCAGTGATGAGTTAGAGCAAGAGTAATAATGATGTGAGTAGTCATTGGTTTTACAACGGGAGAAAATATTTCATTGTAATCAAAGCTAGATCTTTGATGAAAACCTTTGGCCACAAGTTGAGCCTTATGCTTATTGATAGAACCATCCAGGTTTTCTTTAACCCGAAACACCCATTTACAGCCAATAGGATGTCTATCGGGTGGTAATTGAACTGGAGCCCAAGTGTCATTACGAACTAAAGCATCATTTTCATCTTTCATAGCAGCAAACCAAGTAGAGTTAGCCAAAGCCTGTTTGGTGGTGGTTGGTTCCATGTATGTAAGTAAAAGTGTGGGATGAAGGCGAGGTTGGACTATGCTTGATTTGGCTCTTGTTTGTGTGGGGTGGGTGTTGTGAGGATGGAAGGGGAGGGATAGAGTTATCTTTGGGAGCAGGATTTAAAGACAGAGAGGACGAGGTGGGTGTAATGTGGGGAGTTGGAGTAGTGGGAGAGGGTTGGGCTATAGGTGATTGAGTCAGGGTGAGAGGGAGAGAGACTACAGGAGGTTCTTGGTGGGAAGTAGAAGTAATGGGGAACAACTTGTGATAGGGAAAGCAAAGTTCATTGAAGATCACGTCTTTGGACACATAAACCCTGCCATCACGAGAGAGACATTTGTTCTCAATATGAGAGGTTGAGTACCTAGGAAGATACATGCTTGAGAACAAAACTAGAGTTTATTTTTGTTGTAAAGGTGCAGAAGTGGAAAACAAGTACAACCAAATATTTTGAGAAAGTTGTAGTCAGGATGTTGGCCAAACAACTTGTAATAGGGTATGCCAAAGTTAAGGGAGGAAGTTGGTAATCTGTTTATGAGATATACGCTAGTGAAGAAGGCATAGCCCCAAAATTTGAAAGGTATGGTAGCATGAGCGAGAAAAGTGAGGCCAAGTTTGACGACATGGTGGTGTTTCCTTTCAACAACTCTGTTTTGATGATGGGTATACAGGAATATGATACGGTGCATGATCGCATATTGCACTAGGTAGTTAGTAAAGGCCTGCTACTTCCCTCCCCAATTTGTTTGTAGGACTTTAACTGGCAGTTGGAATTGTTTTTCAACCATAACGTGAAATTGTGTAAACACTTGTAAGGTCTCTAACTCGCTTTTAAGGAGATAGAGCCAAGTGAAGTGAGTGCATGCGTCAACAAATGTAATGTAATGAGTAAATCCACCAGTAGAAGTAAGTGGAGCAAGTCCTCATAGATCACTATAAATTAACTCAAGTGGTTTGTTATAAACAGTAGTGGAGAAGGTAGAAAGGAGTTGATGGGCTTTGCCAAGACAACAAGAGGAACAAAAATCATTAACATTTTTATTAAGTGGAGGAGGAAAATTACAATGTTTGAATAAAATGCATTGGGCATCAACACTAGGATGGCCTAGCCTAGAGTGCCAAGTTGAAAAAGGCAATGAAGGAACAACAACTGTGTATTAAAGGACTACATACAATGGAGAGACTGGGAGATGACTGCAAATTAGACGTTGGTAGATGTTGGAGCAGAGAAAGAAATTGGTAGAGCCCATTGGAACCAATAGAACCCTTAAAAAGAACTTCATGAATGTCCTGTGATTTGACCAAACAAGATGCGTGAAACTCAAAGTAAGCAGAGTTGTCTTTAGCAAATTGACTAACACGAGATTTTTTTTTTTATCGAAGGAACAAAAAGTTGATTATTAAGGACAAGGGAAATTTTAGTTAGTAGGAGACAAGAATTTGGTAACACCTACAGATTGAATGTTGAGGTCCTGGCCATTACCAATAACAATTTTATCCAGTCCTTCAAAGGGAACCTGCTGCTAGATGTTGTGGGAGACATTGGTGACATGGTGAGAGGTACCTGAATTAGGATACCAATGATTGGCGAAAGAATAAGGGTCAATAGTAGCCATCATAGTGTGAAGGGGAGCTAGAGTAGAGTAGGGTGAGGTGGCCTAGAGGGGACAAAGGAGGGAGGATGGACTAATATACTGATTTTTAGGGATAGGGGAGAAGGAACCATGTGGTTGGTAGTGAAGTGTTCCAAGGTGTATAATACCGATGCATGGTCATAAAATCCAAGGGTATGGTGGGAATATAATTTTCCTCAAAGCAATGATAACAAACAACTTCTTAACCATATTTATGACACACTTGGCAACATCTTCTTCTTGAACTTTTCCAAGCATGCCTCATGAGCAAGTAGCAACGTTTCAACCTCGTCGAAGGGGGTCGAACTTACTACTGATAAGAGAGACGGCTGACGCATAGTCCTTTGGTAGACCTTCAAGGATAACATCAAGCTGTTCATGGGGAGGAACAACATCACCAATGGTAGTAAGCGCATTAACCAGTGCTTGAATGCGAAGGAGGTACTTAGAGACAGTTCGATTTTCAAGCAAAGTGTTGCACAGCTTTGTTTGGAGTTGACGAGCCTTTGCATTTGTGTGCGAGTGAAAGTAAACATGAATTTTATCCCAAAGTTGCCAAGACGATTTGCATACAATGACGTGCTTAAGCATGTCGCGCGAGATTGACAATTTGAGCCAAGAGAGCAAGAGTTGATCCTGTTGTTCCTAGGCGAGATATGAATCAAAAACGTGATCTGCATTGCGATCCATAATTGTGTACTTCAGAGGAATTTGAGGATTCACCAGGTAGTTATGCAAACAGTGTCCCTTGATCATCGGTTCAGCTTGCTGACACAATAGGAGATAGTTCTTTGAATCAAGTTTCTCAGAAATTGAGTGAGAAAATGTAACTGTTGTTGTCGGCAGATTAAATGGTGGCAGAGGAGGAGGTGGAGGTTTAGAACTCGAAGCTATGGAGGCAAATCAGTGATCGAACCTAGCACTTGATACTATATTAAGATTTGAGAATACACAGAGAAACTAAAAGTGAAATGATCTAATTGTATTAGTAGAATGAATTTTTTGTATGTACATGAGGGATGTAGCAGCTATATATAGCTGAGCTGGGAACAAAACGGTTAGCTGGAAGATCCTAACTGAAAGTTAGTTAGATTGACAGCTGTCGATACTAAACAGAAACTAACTTAGAACCTGTAAAGTATACAACGAAAAAATACAATGATAACTTCAGAGTAAAATCCTATACTCTAATAATTTTATACAGTTTTATTGTCTCTTGTTATGCATGTGAATATGACAGAGCAGTGCTTGTGCATCTCAAATTTGTTATAGGACTTTGAATTGGTACTGCAGAATGTGGATGTGAACTTATTTCTGTTCTATTGCATTTAAAGGAGTTTGCAGGAACTTTCTTCTATTCTGTTGCTTCCAAATTCAAGGATGGATATATCTTCAATGCCGCCTGCTACCTTAAATGAGGTTTCTCTCCCCTTCCCCCACATTTTCAGTCCTTTGATGATTGTCAAACTGTCTCCAAATTCTAACACTAAACATAATACTGTTGAGGATGGAAGATCAACATGTGGAAACGCCATTGGGGGGCTTGGTTTGAATTAACATGCCTTTTCTGTTCCTTTGTTGTGTTTTCATTTGTTTCTTGGTTATGCAGAATATCTTATCCTCCTCATTCATTGTTATTTTCTTGCTTGTATTGAATTTTATGCATAAACTGTATTTTAGTGGTCTATTTAATGATCTGGGGAAAGACTTTTGTGAATGGATTGTAGTAATCATATAACAAGCAATGTCAAGAGTATTTACTTAATATTAATAATTAAAGATACAACAAAATACGGTATGGACAAGAGCTGGCCCTCCATGTGTGGTTTATGCTAATTAAATTTTTTGAATAATCTTTCATTGGAACTCAAGGTTTGATTTAAAAAGAATGTATTCACTACTAGTCAGCCAGTCACTGAATTTTAACAGTTTTGTCATTAAAATTGATTATTTTGTAGGGCTACTTTGGAGATTTGTTTATCCCTCACCTCTCCAGTATGATATTTTCTTGCTAAAATATGCATTGTTTTGGTGAAACTAATTTTTGCAGTTTATCAATGGTTGGCAACTATTATGGAGTACTATTGTGCATGGGTTGCCGATTTTTAGCAATATAAATACTCTTGTAAGTTTTTTCTTGACAAAACTATATCCTCCCAATTTTAAATTGTACTTTTTCTATGGGTATCAAATCAGTCTTCCTTCCGGATATGTTTGCTAGCGAGTATTAGGATTGGGTCTAGTTAATAGGTTATCAATACAGATTTTTGTTTTGTTTTGCGAATGACTAGCTAAATTACCAAAAACAAACAAAACCTCTAAAAGTGCATAAGCATAGTTATCAATCTCAGATGACAAAAAATCAGTTAAAGTAGTTTGGATGTGTACAAAGGTCATCAGAGGCATCAATGGAGGAGAGTAAATTGCATGGTTTTTAGTTGAAAAGGGGGAGAGGGAGACCAAGAAGGACATAAGGGGGGAAGTTGTTAAGAGAGATCTCATGGTAAATAATATCTCTAAAGATTTGGCCTTTAAGCAAGTCAAATGATGTTATGTGATCCATAGCTGACCTCACCTAGTGGGATAAAGCTTTTGTTGTTGTTGCAATTTGCTTGGTTTAATTTAATTCATATCTTGTTATTAGTTGTGAGCATTACAATAAAAATTGATAAAATAATTAATAGATAATGTATAGTTAACCTTTTCTTTTGATGGATATTTTATCTATTATCATTATCATTGGTATTATTAAGTGATAAATTAGGAACTGTTTATCTCTTGGTTATTTTTGTGTAAGCTTCCATTTTAATTTGACAAGGACACACTGATGCAGGTGGATGCTGCATTGGTGCTGCTTAGTAATATAACCTCAAATGTGAGTTATATATTTTACAAGTTGGGAATGCTGTTTATAATAAATCTTACATCACATGCTTTCTATCCAGGATTTTGTAAATACATGTGTTATACCTCAAGATGTGTGGGATCTTCAGTTTTTCAAAAGACCAACTTCAATGTAAGTGTCTTTTACCTTAATTACATCACATGCAAAATATGGTTTTAAGGTAGTTACTGAATAAATGAAATAATTTGAGTCGATGAATAAATTCAATCATACATTATTGCACTCGTATCAAAGAACTAGTTGAAGCTCAAGTGCTCAAATTTTCATGAATGTATAGAACACTTTGATACTTTTCTTTTTATTATTTAGATTGATGGCAACAACTACTACAACAGCAACAAAAGCTTTATATCAATGGGCAGGGACGGAGCCAGCACTTGACAGAGGGGGGGCAACTTTTTTTTTTTTTGGTGGGAAAAGGGGGGCCAACTGTAAAACCTAAACCTCATCTAACAAAGCGTATAAAATTTCATATAAAATATTTTTAATTATATATTATAAAATACTAGTTACATTAATAATTTACTAATATTTCTCTTGCATATCATAAAAATAATTTATAATTAAATCTACACTTGTTTTTTTATAATTTTCTTTTGAAGATAAATATTTTTCTAAACAAAAAACAGTATAACAAGTATTATTTTAACATATTGAATGTAATTAGTCTAAGCATATAGAAATTTTATAAACAATGCTAAAATAGACAAAGACGAAAGGAAAAAAACAAAAAATAATAAAAATTGAGAATTGTAATGGAAAAAGAAAATATTTGTTGGTGTCTCTCAAAACTGAATTTGTCAATTCCTTATATTAGTGTACATAATAAATTTACTCATTTGGAAAAGGTTAATAAATAAATGTTAATTTCAAATAAATTATAGTCAAATTAGTATAAATAAAAGAGTAATAAAGTTATTTGATTACAAATGCAATTATTTTTAGCATTAAAAATAACAACAAATTATAAAAAAGAATATTGTTAAAAAGAAAAATATATATACTCAAATATTTTATCTCAAGAATATTAAAAATTATAAAAAAGAAAAAAATGTTTATTTAAAAAGAAGAAAAATATTTTATTATATTCAAAAATATACTTAAATAGTATATTAAAAATTTTAATTTCAAAAATTAAGGGGTGCCGAGCAGCAATGTACGTCTGTCCCTCTCAATAGGTGAGGTTGGCTATATGGATCATACAATGCCATTAGTTAAAGACCAATCTTTAGAGATATTATTTTCCGTGAGATCTCCTTAACAACTTCCAATGTCCTTCTTGGTCTCTCTTCCTTTAGAATTACGGCACTAAAAGAAATTTGGTTGTCACATCATAGATATTTCTAATTAGTTAATTGCTGTAAAATTTTAATTTAGATAGTTATCATAGATACTTTAAATGATTAAATACAAAAAGGATAAACCCATCTGCAAACCCTTTGATCTGTGGTACCAGTTGTGACATAATTTCTATACTTCATAGTATAGGATCAGTCAAATCATAGTAGTCAGTTGCACGCAATAGCAGTGCTGTCACGCTGGAGTGGAGTGTTGTGGCAGCTTGCCTCTCCTTTGAGGGCCATTTGGTTGTGGCTGGAGTGGTGCATTTCGCAGCCCAAATCGCAGCCAGAGTGCAAATCATGTCATACTTCCATTCTCCAGCTTGTAGTTGTTCTGCTCATGACTGACACTTGCTGCCAGTTGGCTGTGAGGAAAGTGGGTTAAGGAAGAGTAGATGATCCGTTTCACTCTAGAGAAAGAATTGGAACCCTAACAATAAATGACACTGTACTTTTTTTTTTTTGTTTTTTTAACTTCATTAACTTTTATATTTTAGTTCAACAACAACATTGTGTTTGGACCTTCACAGTTTCAAATAAAAATAATTTTAATGAAGATATTTTAAAATTTAAAGTTTAATTTAATAACAGAAAAGTAGAATATGATCAGAACCTATCAAGTATTGTTTTGTATCCAATGAAAATTATTTAATTGACATGTGATAATATTTTTTTATTTCAATAACTGTTTAATATCTTTCTATCATAAAATCTATTATAAAACATCATAAAATCTGTTATAGCTTTTGAAATACAAATATTTAATTATATATGTAATGAGTTTAATAGCAGAATATTTACTATAAAATTTAATATTATTCTATTATAATATTAAAATAACAGCTATCCTTTTTTCTGCTATTCCACTATAGCATTTTTTGGAGCGGTTGCCCTATGCTGCTATACGCAATTGATTACTACAAGTCAAATATGTAAACACATAGATTCACTTCCTATGAAATAGAACAGTAGCTTCCATTTCAAAGTGGATTGTTTATGCTGTAGTTTTTTGCTGCAATGAGTAGTTTATGTGAAGCTTTTATTGAAGTTGGGAAGCCAGAATGCCAAGAAAAGGCATTAACTAATAATTCTGTATTTGTTATTTTTAGCTTTTCTGTTTTCCGCTTCTATTTTTCTTTCTTTCTTTTTCTGAATTTGAAATTTGTTACAGACATGATATTGTTACTGCATTCTTATTTAGCTCATAATTTGCCTTTTATGCAGATCCATCTTGTATTTCTGCTCATGTTACTTTTCACGGAAAAATTCCCATGTAAGTTTCTAAGAAAGAATACTTTTTTTTTACATCATTAATTTACTTGATGTTAGATTAGTAATTGGCTTATAGGTTATATAGAATTGACATCAACAGAACTATACCATCAGTGAGTCAGTGACAGGAATAACAATGACATCCCTTTTGTAACCTGGAATAGCCAAGAAAGACACCTTTAATAGCATGAGAGAACTTCAACCAGAGAAAGGTCCTTTTAAGAACTAGTACACCCAAAAAACACGAGGAGGAATATGATACTTGAAACTAGAAAGATTTGAAAGGAGGAAACTGAAGATAATTTTGTTTCTAATCTGATGATTGCAAAATGGAGGAGATCACTCATGTATAGACTTTATTACATTTAATTCTGGAACCTAAAGAGGCAAAAGACTTTACAATTTTCAAGAGCCTAAGAATCTGAAAAGACTAATATTAAATTCTATTAATTACAACACTCCCCTCATGCTGATGAATGAATATTAATCGTTCCTAGCTTGCAAGTGAGATTGCAAAACTGCTCTGTAGGAAGTCCTTTGGTGCCTTTGGTGAATACATCGGCCATTTGGAGTCTTGAAGGGACATACATTTTATCTATAAGTCTGCTATTTAATTTTTATTTGATAGAGTATCAATCTATTTTTATATGTTTTGTCCTTTCATACCGAATTGGGTTGTGAGCAATATTGGTGGCACACTTATTATTACAAAATAGTTTCATAGGGGCTTCATACTTTATTTTGAGGTCATTGAGTACAATCTTCATCCATAACAACTCACGTGCCCCTTGAGCTATGACTCTAAATTCTGTTTCTACACTTGATCTTGCAATAACATTTTGCTTTTCACACTTCCATGTCACCAAAATTTCCACCTAAAAACGTGCAATATCTTGCGGTGGACCTCCTGTCAGCAATCCTATAGGTTTGGGTGTATCCTTTTACCACCAATTTTGCCTTGTATCTATCCAATGTACCATCAGACCAATATTTCACTATGTATATCCACTTTCAACCTACTGCCTTCTTGTCTCTTGGTCTTTCTATGGTCTCCCAAGTGTCATTCCTTTCCAATGCATTCATCTCTTCATTGATGGCTTCAATCCAATTCTCATCCTTTAATAAGGATTCTTGTGTTGATGTAGAGATTCTAATAGAATCAATAGCTGAAATGAAACTCTAGTGCTTCTCAGTAAGTTGCATAGACACATATTGAGATACGAAACTTGACACAAGATCTTTTTATTTTCTCAAGGCGATGGGAAAATCAAGATCTGTCCTCATTATTCTGTTTTGATGTTAAGGCTGGTTCAAGGGCTTTATCATTATAAGATGATGTCATTTCTTGCATAAGTGGAATGGGCAACAACTCAAGAGGCTCAACTTTAGAAACACTCTTCTTGAAGCTAACGGCTGGGATGAGACCCTATTTCATGAAAAGTGGCATCCATAGCAACATACATACGATGATTCTGCATGATAACATTTATATCCCTTTTTGTTGGAAGCATAATCAATGAAAATACACTTGACAACTTGAGGATCCAACTTAGCCCGATGAGAACTATAGATGTGAACAAAAGCAAAGCACCTGAAGACATGACTATGGAGGTTGTTCATAATAGGAATAGAAGGAAGAAAGGTAGACATAAATTGTATAGGACTTTTACACCATTCAAAACACGAGAGGCTAATCTATTTATCAGATAAGTAGCAATTAATATAGCTTGACCCAATAAGACTTAGAAATAGACATTTGGAAAAGGAAAACTTTGGCAACTTCAAGTAGATGGTGGTTTTCTTGTTTTGTTTCTCATTTTGTCAACTTTCACATTTAAGCCTTACAATCTCTTGCACTTTGCCTTCCTCATCCTCATTCTCTTGCACTCCCTCCATATATATTTCATTTTTTTCTTTTTCTTGTCAAAAGCTGCCTTCAAATCCAGCCTAATGTCTACCAATATTTTCCTACAAGCACCCACATCTCCTCTTATTTCGAGTTGATGTCTTTTGGCTCTAGTAATTCCCTCGGTAGACGTTTTTAGGCAAAAATCACATGTTACACTCTTCTTGATGTTTTTGTCCTTCAAGCTATTCCACTTCCATGCAATGTCAATATTTTGACCAGTGTGCTTGACCATTGCATTTAAAGATCTCATTGATGGTGTAGGTGTACCACTGCCACAAGCAGTAGTAGTGGTGTTTTTTTTTTTTTTTTTTTCTGTTGATCATTGGTTGGTTGGGAACCAGATGTCATGGTTGACGCATTGACGGTTCTATTGGGCAAAATAAAAAAGGTACAACAGTTAAGAGGAAAAAAAATATTGCTGTTGTCAACAAGAAAGAGGAATTAGAGAAAGAAAAGGGGGAATCAAAGTTAATAAAAAAAAGAAATGAAAGATAAAATACTTGAAAGGTTGAAACTTGAAAGTGAAACTTCAAAGGAGGAGGCTAGAAACAAAGCTTGTCGGAGAAGACAAAAGAATGTCAAAAAATGTCAACGGTGGTCATATCGATGTTAGTCGGTGGTTGCGCAGGTAGGCTTCGGTGGTGGTTTTCGGGGAACAACGCTGGTGGTCGTCGTAGAAGGATGAAAGACAGTACTCGTGAACAATGCACGACAATGACTATAAATAATGTGCAAGTGGTCGTGATGAATAGTAATCCATGAACAATATGATGAACATTGAGCACAAAATAGTGTAATGAATTGTAATTGCAAAAATGCGATGAATAATAACTGAATAGTACGAGTGGTGTAATGAAGGCAACCCAGGCTTGTTCCGAGTGAACATGAAAGGGTTTCAGCTGTAGAAGTAAATCCCTCAAGATCAGGAGCTCTAAGAGACTAAGACTAACTTGAAACTAGAAAGATTAGAAGGAGGAAATTGAAGATAATTTTATTTCTAATATGATGATTATAAAATGGAGGAAATCACTTCTATTTATAGACTTCATTACATTTAATATAGGTTCCTCAAGAGAGAGATAAAAGACTTTAGTACTTTACAATTCTCAAGAGCCTAAGAATTTGAAAAGACTAATATTGAATTCTATTAATTACAACAATGATATAAGGGACTTCTGGGGACTAAAAATGGATGAGGAACACAATTACATGCAATTAACACAACATTAGCTAAAAAACATAAAGGTATATTGCTTGTAGCAACAAAGTACAGGATGTTTCAACACAATGTTTTTTCTTTTTGTTACTCTATTTTGTTGCTTAGATTTTCCAATTATACTCTACAAATTCTTCTTTCACTACTCAACAATATGGTGGTGGCAAAAATGGACATGGTAGAATTGGGCAAAGGAGGGTGTCGCAACCAAACCCAATGCCAAGTTTTTCATAAATTCAGTCACAATGCATCCATTTGTTACCACCAATTCAATCACAATTGTGTGCCCAATCAAAATTTTGTGTTATCTAATCCCACCTCAATCAAAGTCAAAATTTCTCTAACAACAATTTTGGGCAACAAAATTTTAGGTCTCAAGGTCCTCATTTTTAGAATCGATTTCCTTAAAATGTTACGCCTCAGGCCTTATTAACCAACACCTCTGCTAATTTCACATAAGGGTGGTATCCAGATTCAAGGGCAACTCACCATGTTATTCCCAATCCTCAAAACATTCAGCAACAATTTGTTCCTTACAAGGGTCCTTACCAAATCCTTGTGGGAAATGGTCAACTTTTGGTTATTTCCTCTTCTGGCTCTACTAGTTTTCCCTCCTGTATAAATCCCAATGTTAATCTTGTTCTTCATAAACTTCTTCATGTTCCGAATATAACCAAAAATTTTGTTAGTGTTTGTAAATTTGCAAAAGACAATAAAGTCTATTTTGAGTTTCATTCTAATGTTTTTTTGTCAAATCCTGGGATTCACATGAAATTCTACTCCAACGGAATGTAGCTCAAGATGGACTCTACAAATTCTCCAACCTTTCTCTTCCTTCCAAATCTGTCCAACAATGTTCCTCTTTTAATACTGTTTTTTCACCTTTGTAAATACTATTTCAAGTTTCAATGTATCTCTAAATACTTGGCATCTCAGATTAGAACTTCCTAATAGTGATACCTTGAAAATTGTCATGAAAATTGTAATCTTTCAATCTCATAGAGAAAATTTGATTTCTATACTTGTTGTCTTGGAAAGGCACATTGTCTTCCTTCTTTGTTACCTACATCCAACTATTCTTGCTCTTCTTTCTTACCTACATCCAACTACGGTTGCCCATTGGAATTGATATGTAGTGATCTTTAGGGACCAGCCCCCACATTATTGTTTGGTGGTTTTAACTATTACATAACCTTTGTTGATGCTCACACTAGATATACCTGGATTTACCTTCTAAAAACCAAATCTGAAGCCCTTCCCATTTTCCAATAGTTCAAAAATATGGTGAAACTACAATTTAACTCTAAAATTAAGGCCTTGCAAACTAATTGGAGTAGAGAATTTAGATTCTTTACCAAAGTTCTACAACATTCTGGAATTAATTTGTCCTCACACTCATCATCAAAATGGTGTAGAGGAAAGGAAACATAAACATATTACAGAACTTGGCCTCACCCTTTTAGCCCAAGCTTTCCTACACTTAAAATTTTGGGACCAAGCCTTCCTAATTGCAATCTACCTTATTAATTGTCTTCCCACATCTTCACTCCAATTTGACGTTCCCTATGCCAAATTATTTCACCAAAAACTTGACTACTCATTTCTTTGAGTGTTTGGATGTGCATGTTTCCCCTTCCTTTGACCATATAACAAAAACAAAATTGAATACAGATCTCTAGAGTGCATTTTCTTGGCTTATTCCACCTCACATAAGGGATATAAATTCTTATCTTCCATGGGCAGAATATTTATCTCTAAGGATGTTGTTTTGATGAAGTCAGATTCCCTTATTTTGTTTTATTCCCTAATAACTCAACTTTGTCTGATTTGTCTTTTCATGTCTTGCCACCTGTTCCCATTATTTCTTCAGTTCCAAGTGTTTCTAGTTCTTCTACTTAGTAGAGTAAAAATCTTTCTACCAATACTACACATGGTATTTCCTCACAAGTCAGCCCTAATAAGTCCTATAGTCAATGACAATAACACCTAGTACTGTATCTCCTATTCCTCCTTCCACAAATGTCACCTGTCCTTCCAATATACATCCTATGCAAACACAAGCCAAATTTGGAATAGTCAAACCTTGCCTTTTCCCATCAGTGACACAACAGATTGTTGTAAAAACAAAGATGGAAGATGCCTAAGATGCTTGTGCTGGAGCCAAACTTGTGAGGGAAGAGAGTGAGAGTCAGACTGAAAACAAGAAGACACACCTTATGACAATCTCTTTTATGTGACAGGAAGTACAACCCTCCTTGTTCCTTAGTAACTCCAATAGTCCTCCCTGTGGCAAGATCCTGAAGAACACATTGAGAAGGGAAAGTTGTTACTGCATAATTCTAGTCTCGAGTAAGCTTTTGAATGGAGACTAAGTTATTGGAAAGTCGGGGAATGTAAAGCACATTTTTTAATGTAAATGAAGGTTGAAGGTCAATATCCCCATAACCAATAACACGAGTATGAGAACCATCAACTACAGTAATATAATGAACCTTGGGAGAGGTATAGGATGAAAAAAGTTTGGAACCAAATGTCATGTGGTCTATAGCATTGGAGTCAATAATCATGCATCCTAAGGAATAGAACCAGATGTAATAGATGATCGGGAACAAGATTTCTTACCACTCATTGCCTGAGAACAATATTGAGTAGATGAAGAGTTTTCTGCAATTCTTGCCATCATAAAAGATGCAGAAAAAAAATCGACAAAGAGTTTAGGTGTAGAAGTGAAAAATACCCACAAAAAATAGTACTTAGATTGTGGTTTGAGCCCCTCAAATAGACTAAGGAAGGGCTAGTGAATCTATTGTAAAGTGTTAGAGTTGTGGCGACACATGACTAACATAGGTTGATTGCGACCTACTAAGGTGTGTGACGTCTGTAAGAGAATACTATTTCTCCCTTTTAGTTTACTAGTTTTCATCAGCTGTTCCTTTTTATCTTTGTATTTTCAGTTAAGACTCTTGTAAGACAATTATAATTGACTCATTGTCAGTTACAACTGTCACAGTTGGTACCCCAATAGGCTCTAAGCTTTTGTCCTGTATATATTGTGCTATAAGCAAAATCTACTTAGGGTGTGGGAGAAGGGATTCGTGGATCATTAAAGGGGAGAGAAGAATTATATGAAAAGGATGGGGGATTAGGGGTAACTGAATGGGGTACTTGAGCATTTGCAAAGGATCATTGGTGAATAGCTGAGAGGAGTTGGTCCTTTCTCAGTGCAGTGTTTTTCTTCTCTTCTTATTTCTTGCATTTTTAGTTGTAAGGAGCTGGGCACCCAGTTAAGATTTTAGTTTTCATTTAGTTTGTTTTGAATCCTGAAACAGAGGTTCATTCCTTTAGATTTAGTGACTACTTCCGTATAAATTATACCCTCAGTGCTTATTTTTCAGGTCTGATCCTATCAAGTAGATAATGTATGACAATAAATGTGACAACTGTATTGAAGTTCACATCCTTGTAATATATGATGTGTGTATATGTAGATGAAAAATGGAGCAAGCTTTAAGCCTTCATATGGCTCATTTTTATTTCTACTATTATAGTACTCTTCACTTGGTGATATTTTCTATTTCTTGTTACATAATAAATACGATGTTTTGCAAATGTGTGTATGCATAAATTTCAGGCTTTTCTTACGCAAAAGTGAAAAATATTTCTGTGCTGAGTTGCTTTTGTTTAATTTATTGTTTCCATAATGTGCAGGCTGACCTTCGAGATATTTTACATCTGAGGAAAAACCTTTTAAGGGCAACTTTGTGTCATCTTAATTGGAAGGTGTGCTTATGTAAAATGGTTGAGCAAAGTATTTTAATCCTTCACTATGCGTATCAAGAAAAATATGAAGTTAACAATTCTAATGGGCAAAACCCAAACATGTGGGGAAGGCATAATGTACCTTTGGTTTAGTTTTATTTATTTGTTCCTTATTATGCAGGGTTATTCAACTTTGAATGAGCAGATGGTTTTGTTCATTGCTAGTGCTATGTATGCACTTTGTGTAGGTTATGTTCCTTTTACTCTATGCTTTAAAGAACTTCCTTTAGTTCGCAACTATTTTGATGTTGCTGATGCTCAAGATGACTCTCATAAGGTACAACCTTTCCACTACTGCCCAAACTAAATTTTTGATCTAATAGTTTTCGTTAAACTGTCATTAGAAAATTGAATCATGACGTTAATTGTAGTTTGAAGACCCCAAACACCAATGTCTACTTGAGTTTTTGGATTGCTCTGTGGAAGTTCTCACAGAAATTGACAAGATTTCTAAAGTTGAGGTTTGGCTCTCTTCATTTAAAGAAGCTTGTATGTGTTAACTTTCATGATTTTGGTCAAGGTAATTAAAATTTTTCAGGTTTCCCAAGTCAAAATATGTCCATATGTTCGGGTTCCCCGGGAAATAAGTGATAAGCTATTGTGTGAAATGGAGACATCTATTCTTGGAGCTTTGGTGGAAGAGGAGATTAACAGTAGGCGTTTGCCTGATACTTTCTTAATATGTTCTGTCTTGTCTAATCTACTTTATGGTTCTTTTTTCACAAGGTTTGTCACATTTGGGTCATCCTTTATATAATTTTTTATGCCTTTGGTACTGAAGTAGTGATGTATGTGTTTGCTAAATGGATGTGGTATTGAAAACTGTAAATCACTTTCTTATAAGTTATCCTGCTGCTATTGCTTTGTGCCACGTCATTAGTATTTTTTGGTATGATGAAGAAATGGATAAAGCCTAGCCTACACATGTTATGGAGTTAATTGTTGTATTGGGTATTGGAGTTGGTATGAATGTAAGTGAAAAGTCTAAGGGATGGTTATGGTTTCCTGCTTTGGACTACTTGAATAGAATGTAATAGGAAGTCTTCTTTTAGTTTATTATTTTAATTTTGGTATTAAAAGTACTTTTGTGCTAGTAGGAGTAGGATCAATGCATTACTTTTTGACTTCTCTAATAAGTAACACTTGATTGCTTAAGGGTTTTACATTATTAATAAATAGTTTTCTGCTTATGGCTCTGATTTTATGTTCAAAATTTCATATTCCTAGAAATCACGATGTAATTATAGTAATACCCCTCTAAGGTGTTACAGCCTGCACAACTTCCTCTTGAATGTGGACCCTCAGATCCATCAGTAGGAGATTGAGGATTAGGATGAGGTGCAGAACAAGTATAGTGCACTTGAGGTGCAGTAGCAGCAGTGACTGGTTGAGAGGTAGGAATCAGTGAATCACAGATTTGGATTGAGTGAGGTTCAAGGAAGGAACAGACTCAATAACATCCTTCTGTTTGTTGATACGATTTTCATGAGCGACGCGCAGACTTAATATCATCAAAACTCAAACCAGTCAGGCTTGCTATTGATCAAAGTAACTAGGGACTCATATTCAACTGGTAAACCATCAAGGATAGAATCGAGCTGTTCTTGTAAGGAAACTGTTTCACCAATAGACTAAAGAGAGTCCAAAATCGACTTGATGTGACTGAGAAAGTGAGAGATAGATCGATCACCTTTTTTGGTGTTTCAAAGTTTGGAACGTAATTGGAGAGCTTGTGCCTTAGTTTTTGAGTGGAAATGATGATGGATTTTCTCCAGATATACCAGTAGCAGTGACAACTAATAACCTTGGGTAAACAGAAGATAGGATAGCGATGACTGAAGCCATGTATGGAGTTGATCTTTAGCTCCTAGTTTGTATATGTAGGGTTTTCAATTGTTGCAAGTCAATTCGCCTTAGACAGAAAGCAGCTAGGGATTTGAGGAGCAACACAATAGCAATGGAGATCATGTGCTCAAAAGAATTGGCTCAACTTGTTGGAGCCAAACAAGATAGTTATCATTTAATTTTTCTGTAATTTGATATGAAAAAGATGAAAACCCACAAGCAGTGAATGGTGAATGAAGCGGTTGCAGAACCGATGCTAGAGAATGATGCAAAGGTGTTGAAAATGGAGGAATATGTAGTGGAGGGGGCTGTGATGCTAGTGGATCTGGCTATAGAGGCTCCATTTACATGGAGAGGATGAGGAATGAGGATCATTACCATGTGAGTGCCTTTAAAAGCTCTATGATACCATAAAGAATTCTAAGATTCATAGAATTTGATAAATTGAAAATTTGATATTGAAGTTCTTATTCTCTAAAGAAGCATAGAGAAAGGTATTTATAGGGTACAATAAAGGTGATGCAGTTACTAACTACTTAAAACTAAAATCACAGCTGGAAGTATATGTACTCTATCAATGATGTTCACAATTGTGGTATTTTATGAACAATGGTTACCTAAAATTCTTGTCTGTAGTTTGCTCCTAATGCTACTTGTCCTCTAACAAGGTCCACTATTGTGTCATCAATCATGATTTCTTCACAGGTTAATGTGGAATTCATAAAAAAGGAGCTATACCTTTCAACTGGCACTAGGACAACGTACAATAACTACTATTAATTTTTCCCTAAAAAATTGGAAAATTCAGCAACAAAGAGTATCTTTCATTTGTCAACTTTTACATCCAGTTACTTCAATTAAGATAATATAGAATTATTTCGTCTTTTTCGTTGGAACTTTAGGGGGTTCTCTAAAAAAGAAACTTTGGTGGTTCTATTTTGGACTGTGGTCAACAAAGAGATGACAACATTTAAATAGAAATGGTGATAGCAAAGGGAATCCCCCTCCCCCCCCTCGAATTGATAATTTTTCTCAAACCATAAAAGCCTTTAGGGATTCTATGGATTTGCTTGAGTGAAAATACACAAAGTATGCTGCTATTTTATGTACACGAGGATTTAATTTGTTGGAACTGAGTCATTTGCTTCATTTGCTTTTCTGCATTTACATTTTCTAGGACTTGAATCATTTCCTATGTTTCATTAATTAAAGTAACCATTTCTGGTAAGTAATATTGTCAACACTTGGAAATGTGAAAATTTCTTTTAAGTCACAAGTGTTGGAGATATTGTAAATATCTGATAAGATATGATAGGTAATTCATTAAGAGGTACAAATATCTAAATATCTCATTAGTTTAAGAGGTTACAAATATCTAAATGTCGAGATTGTGAATATCTTTTATCTACAATGGTTATCTTTTTTATTGTTATTTATATTATCTTTAAGCAGCCTTTACCCTATAAAAAAGGGAGGTTAGAAATTGTATTATTCAATTCAATCAATACATAGTTTCTTTTACTTTCAATTTGGTATCAAAGCTCTGTTTCTATGATCTCATTTTAGTGAACTGTTATCCACTGACGAGACCCACACATTGGTGTGAGACTAGTCAAAGTCTTCTCTTTCCTTACCAACGATTGGTGATAATAGCAGAAGATAAAGCCATTATCTTGGGACCTAATGAACATCCATATTTGGTGAGTTCTTCTCGACTTGATGAACACAATTATCTACAATGGGTACAAAATATTCGTACTACTCTCAAAATGTGCAAGAAGTTGAGTCATAGAAGGAAGTGGCTCACCTAGAAATGATCCAAAGTTTGAAGCGTGGGATGATGAGGATTCTCTCATTATGACATGACTATGGAACTCTATGACTCTGGAAATAAGCCGAAATTATATGTTCTAGTCCTTCGTTCGTGAGATATGAGAGAATCTCATTGAGACATATTCAATGAAAAAAAGACTCGCTACTTGCTATGATATTGAAAGCAAGATCTTCAACTTTAGACAAGGAACCCTCTCAGTAACAGAGTACTATGGGACTCTGAATGGGTTATGGATCGAGTTGAACCAGTACCAAGGATTGAAGATGTGCAAAGCTGATTTTGTTGCAGATACCGGGCTCGTTGAAAGGGGGAGAATCTTTAAGTTCCTCCATGACTTGAATTTTGAATACAATCCTATTCGGGTTTAAATTCTGAAAAATTGTCATCTCCTTAAGGTTGCTAGAGTCCTCTTCTTCCAAATGTCTGTTCCTAATTCTATTGGGGGAGAAGCTATCCTAACTGCCACCTATTTCATCAACAGGTTACCCACTCGTGTCTTAAATGGTATTAGTCTAATTAAATATATGTTATCCTTCTTTCTTTCTTCTCCCATAATGTTAAGCTTACCCAAGTTGAGTCTTTCCATTGGTATTAGTCAAATGTATTTTCATTGGTTATCCCTCAAATAAAATGGGGTTTAAGTGTTATCATCCTCTAAATCGTTGGGTCTTTGTCTCAATGGATGTTACTTTTCATGAAACACAATCGTTCTTTGTTAGCCCTCTACTTCAGGGGGAGAGTTATCTAGAAGTCAAGCTTGTTATCAACTCATTACCTTTTTTATTCAAGATGTTCAAGTTCAAGAAGTCACCCCTAAAGAACTTATCACTGAAAATGGTCCAAAATGAAGCGGGAGAGGAAAATCGATATTATGGAAAGCAATACCAAAGGCATTAGAAACCCACTTTGGTCCCACAACAAGTCCAATTGTCTAAGTCGGAGGTAAGTATCATTGAGAATCCTATTGGGGAGGTTATTGATGATATGTCAAAGGTAAGTATTCTTGAGAACTATTAAGGATGTTACTGATGACATGCCTATTGCTTTGAGGAAAGGGAAACGCTCATATGTCAGTATCCATTTTCTCAATTTGTGTGTACTGACCATCTCTCTGTACAACATCAGAGTTTTATTGTTGCCATTGATGCAATCAAAACACCTACATCACTACAAGAAGCTTTGAAAGATGAGAATTGGGTTCAAGCCATGAAACAAGAGATGAAGGCGTTAGAGAAAAATTCAACTTGGGAGATTGTTGATAGATTCAAAGACAAAAGAGCTGTAGGCTATAGATGGATATACATTGTCAAGTGTAAATCTAAGGAGAACCTTGATTGATACAAAGCAAGATTGGTTGCTAAAGAGTATACACACTTATGGAATAGATTGTGATGAAACATTTGTCCTTGTAGCAAAGATGAACAGGATAAGAGTTATTCTTTCTTTAACTGTCCACTTTGGCTGGAACTTGTAACAATTTGATGTTAAAAATGGCGTCATGGAGATTCCCCTAGGATTCTATTCTCATAATGAAAAGAACAAGGTATGCAGACTCAAAAAGACATTGTATGGACTTAAACAATATACCTGAGCATGGATTGAAAGATTTGCTCAAGTCATGATATCCCTAGGATACATGTAGAGTTAAGGTGATCATACTCTCCTTATAAAACATTCTCTTGATGGTAAACTCACTCATCTCCTAGTCTATGTAGATGATATGATTGTTACATGTGATGATGAGATTGAAAAACTAACTCTGAAAGAAAAGCTGACAACATAATTTGAAATGCAAGAGTTAGGAAAGCTGAAATACTTCCTTTGGATAGAGGTTGTATATTCCAAACAAGGTTCTTTATCTGCCAAAGGAAGTATGTACTTAATATCCTCACAAAAATAGGAAAATTGGGATGCAAGACCTCAAAAGTTACCTATTGCGCAGAACCATAGGATTGGGTCTGAAGAAAGTCCAACCATAGAGAAGTCCCAATATCAGAGATTGGTGCGGAAATTAATCTACTTATCCCACACTAGGCCAGATATTGCCTATGCTGTTAGTGTGATCAGCCAATTTATCCATGATCCCAAGGAAAGCTTCATGCAGTTGAAAGGATCTTCCAGTATTTGAAGGCAAATCCAGTGTTGTAAGGTACATTGTCTAGGGAAATATATATAGATGCAGATTATGGAGGATCAGTTGTAGATAGAAGATCCAGTTTTGGATATTGTATGTTTCTGGGAGGAAATCTGGTAACATGGAGAGCAAGAAGCAAAAAGTGGTTTCTCGATCTAGCGTAGAAGTAGAATTTCAAGCCATCACACATGGTATATGTGAAGGATTGTGGATAAAGATTATTCTTGATTCAAAATAAAATACGAAGGACCTATGAAGTTGTTTGGTGACAACAACTCGGTTATTAGCAGTCTATAATCCAGTCCAACATGATAGGACAAAACACAGAGATTGACAGACACTTCATTAAAGAAAAGTTGGACAATGGACTTATAGTCACAACATATGTTCCTACAAGGCTCCAAGTGACAGATGTTTTCACCAAAGGGTTCCCTGCAGCTAGATTTCAAGAACTCAATGGCAACTTGGGAATGATTGATATTCATTTACTAACTTGAGGGGGAGTGTTGGAGATATTATAAATATTTGATAAGATATGATAGGTAACTCATTAAGAGGTTACAAGTATCTAAATATCTCATTAGGTTAAGAGGTTACAAATATCTAAATATATCATTAAGAGATCATGAATATTGTATTTTATCTACAATAGTTATATTTTTTTTTTGTTATTCATATTATCCTTAAGCAACCTTTACCTTATATAAATGGAAGATTAAAAGTTGTATTATTCAATTCAATAAATACATAGTTTCTTTTACTTTCAATTACAAGTTTTTTTTCCTTCTGTCGTTTATACCTAATGGATTATTCCATTTGTGCAATGCTATTGTTTAGAACTCAACTATAATTAGTTTTACTTATGACACTCCTTTCACCTGATTTTCACAATTGTTTTACCCTATGTATTTGATTTTTATACATGGTTTTGTGTTCTTTCAGGAAAATTAATGTTTCGTTTTGTTCGAAATTAAGCCAATACTTGCAATTGATGCTTGACAATGCTGTAAGAATTATTCAAGAGGACATTGACCTCCGGGCTTTTAGTTGCTTTGGTTATGATCCTACTTGTGATGATATGGGTCCTCTTGTTTCTTCCATTCATTGTTTTCTTTCATCTCCTATATTTAACGAATTGAGGGATCAAAATTTGGTGGGCTTTGTCCCATTTGGTGAGTTAATCCAATCCGTGGAGAGACTCTTGAAAGCTTTTGTTAATCTATATGAAAGTTATTCTCAGCATGTGATAAACCTTCAGTCTGATACAATCATGCAAGATATGGCTGCTACTGATAGTATTCAAAGTTCTTGTCCAAATGACAGCAGGATTATGGATATGGAATTGGATGTTAATGATGATTCTAGAGAGGTTGATAGTTTAGCAGTTGGGAAAAAAGTAGTAAGTGATGTTTCATCTTCTGTAGAGAAATGGAAAATGGGTATGATATCTATTATTTCCAGTTTTTTCTCTGCGTCGCTACTTACATGGGATATCCTCTTTAAGCTAATGGAAACAGAAAATGATCCTAAGGTAGATTTTTCACGCAGTAATAATCCCTTAGTGTTCATGAATTTATTAGTACAATATCAATATTTTCTTTCTTATTGAATGATTTATTTTTATTTGATTTTGATTCTTTTCTAAATTCAGGTGCGTGGGAAAATATTGTATCATCTTTGTCAACATCCTCTCTGGTCTTCTGGAAAATTTATTGATTTGGTATGAAAACAACCAGGTCTAAATTTCAATAAACTATTTCATATTCAAACACAACCTCTAATTGTCTTGTGTTCTGCAGGTCAATGTAATGAATGATATCATTATTGAGCAAGTTGGACTTAAGCTTGCTTGTGATAATGTGTTGATTTCTACTCATACTTTACTAACTAACATATCTTCCCTTGATGCTGTTGGTAAGGACAAATGTGGCTTGTATTTAACAGAAGTGGAAACTGAACAGGTACTTGTGAATTTACTATATTTGGACTTTTAGTTTAGTCTAGCTTCCAGGGACCACAAGTCATTGGCACTTTCTTTTAAATAGAAAAATAGAGAAAGATAAAAGAGAGAGAGAGAACTGAACAAAATAAATGAAACTGCAAATCTCTCATTGATAGAAATGTACAAGGAGGTGACCATTTATAGCAGAACTGTATGACTCATTGCTAAGTCAGCATCTAACAAACTAACTGTTAAACTAACTAATTCTGTAACAGAACAAATGCAATGTAAATGTAGATGTAAAGTTACTATCTCCAATATTCCCCCTTCAAACTCATGGTGGTTGAGTGATGGAGAACATGTCAACAACTTTGAGTTTGTTGCGCAAAGCCAAGAATTTGAGAGAGGGCAATGATTTGGTTAGAACGTCGACATTTTGATCAAGAGCTGGAATATGTTGAACCAATAGACTTTTATTTAAGACTTTCTCCCTGAGAAAGAAAATGTCTAGTTCTATGTGTTTAGTTTTTTCATGTAGAACATGGTTGTGGGACAGAGAGACAATATTGAGGTTGTCACATAGAAGAACTGGTGTAGTAAAAGGAACATGGAATTTAGTAAGGAGGGACAAGATCCAAAGAACCTTAGCAGCTGTATTAGCGAGGCTCTTATATTCTGCTTCTCTGCTTGATTTGGCAACAAGAGTTTACTTCTTTGATCACTAGAAATGAGATTTGAACTGTGGTAAATTCATGAACTAGAAGTATATTTTCTATGATCGAGGTCTAAACCCTAATCAGCATCTGAAAAGCCTATGAAAGAAAAAGGCCTGAGTCGGTGAGGTAGGATTGAGTAGAAGCCAATGATGGAGGGAATCATTAGGTATGTTAGAAACCGCTTTGCTATTGTCCAGTGAGGAGAGATTGACATGCCTTGTTCACTGCACAGCTAATTTTAGGACGAGTAATAGTCGAATATTGCAATGCACTATTGAACGATAAAAGGATGGATCAGAATAATAATCTGCACCATGCTTACTGAGTTTGATATTTGCTACCATAGAAGTAGGCAATCCGTTTTTGTAAGTCATTTTAGCTTTGGACAACAAGTCACAAATATATTTAGTTTGAGATAGTAATAAAGAACCATTGGTCAACAGTGTAACTTCAATCCCTAGAAAGTATTTAAGATTCCCAAGTTGTTTGAGAGCAAACTGATCATTAAGGCTAGAAATAAGATGTTGAATGAGAGGTGGATAATCACCAGTTACTATTATATCATCAACGTATACTAGCATGATGACTTGTTGAGGGCCCGAAGAGAAGGTGAAGAAAGAGGGATTGCATTTACTGTTTTTGAACCCTAAGGCAATAAGGGCTGCAGTGAGCCTTTCAAACCAGGCTCTAGGGGCTTCTTTAAGACCATAAATGACCTCATGCAGTTTGCAAACTAGAGTTTTGTCAGCAGCTTCAAAGCCTGGAGGCTATTGCATGTAAGCCTCCTCTGCTAAAATTCCATTTAGAAAACTATTGAAGTAGACCCATGAGAAGGTAGTCTATGAATTTTACCAAGACAGCAAGCAGACCAAAATCCAACCATTATTTTATTAGGAATAGCAGTATTACACTATGAAAGAGCAACTTTTAGTGGAGGGTGCCTAAGTCTATAATGCCACATAGTATATACAGTATTGCTTAAAGAAGAAGTACTGCCTATTGTACAGCCCATTAGTGCCAACAGTGCCACGCAAAAGAACCTCGGAGCTGACCTGTGATTTGACAAGACAAAAGGTTGGATGTAATTCAATGTAGACTGAATTATCCCATGCAAACTGACTCACTAATTAAATTCTTGGTAATAGCAAGAACAAGCAATTATATAAGTAGAAGAAAATTTACAAAAGCCAATGGAATAGATGGATGAACCTTGGCCATTTCCAAGAAGAACTTGATCTGAACAGAGGAGTGCTGTCCATCAGGTTGGTAGGATTATTCGTCACATGGTGCGCCGCACCAGAGTTAGTATACTAGAGAGAAATTTTCTAACTAGTGCAATTTGCATGTGCTACAAAGGCTTGAGGTTGACTTTTTGAAGGTTGGTGCGAATGAGCTTGATGAGGTGTGGGAGTAGAGGGAAACTGAGAATTGTTGGGCCATAGACAGGGCCCAGTCCAAACAGATTGTGGCCAATGTGGTGGTCTTGCCCAAGGACTAGAGGAAGGTGTATTGGACCATTGAGTGGGCCAAGACCAGGGTGGGTTTGGTCGAAAGGTATGACGTCAATAGCAGATACTTGCGTCATGCCCATACTTCTGGCAAATTTGGCATTGAACACTAGAGTAATCTAAAATCTGCCCCCTTTGCCCATGGAGCACCCAAAGCGACCTCCACGTCCACCATGTGAACCATCACACGATTGGTTGTAGTCATAAGACCGGTTTAGCAAGAACAACTTTCTTGCTCTTTTCAATCTTTGCTTTGTGACTGAGAAGCATCAATTCAATCTCAAGAATATCACATGGTGCATTGCGATATTGAATAATATCACAGAAAGAGGGCTCTATTCTTCTGGAAGACCATTAAGAATGGAGACTTGCTGTTTCCCTGACAGAAAATTCTTAGAATTAAGCTTAATAGAGACTTGATGCGAACAGGTGTTGGTTACATGAGTTTCTTGATTGAATGAAGAAGCCATGGCTCGGATCGATTATCAGCTCATGATACCATAATAGGTAAACAGAGAAAGACAAAAGAGAGAGAACTGAGCAAGATAAACTAAACTGCAAATCTTTCATCGATAGAAATGTACAAGCAGGTAAGCATTGTAGCAGAACTGTATCACTCATTTGAGTCAGCATCTAATAAACTAACTCTTAAACTAACTCATTCTGTAAAAGAATACAATGCAATGTAAATGTAGATGTAAAGTAACTATCTCTAATATCTTTGATCAATTATATAAAGTAAATATTAATTTGACAAAAATAATTTTAAGAATTAGATTAAATATTACAACAATGGAACTGCAAACTGACAATGAATCACCTAGAGGACCACCCTTCCCTCCTTTGCCACAATCTTTGGAGTTGGAATTGTAGAAAGCATCAGCTTCACCTCACTCAGATCATGACTTGTGCCTATTTATTTGAATCTTTGAAAACATGATGTTGTGCACCTCATTTTATAGAGGGACAGAATGCCTGGTCAGGAGCTGACTACTGCCACTCTCATATTAGGATCTAAGCCAAGTGAAAAACAGAGCCCTATTTTCTTGAAATGCAGGCAATAATATCATGTAATAATTGTATTTTATAAGCTTGTTCCTTTTGTAGTTTTTTCAGTCCAGTAAATCTTCACAAGAGGTGATGATGATAGTACAAGTCCTGTTTGATTGGCATTGTCAACTGAAGGGTCCAAAGTTTTCTGGATTTGAAGCTAAGGCCTATTGTCTTCTATAAGCCATTTTCTCCTAGTTGTAGCTGCTTTGTCTGACTCAGGGAGTGGGTTACTCATGGTTAAGTGATGTTCCTTATCAGTGCTGGACACTTGCCGCTTAATTTTTCTCGTCCATGGTAGATGATTTACCTTGACAGTCATTAGTCAATCTCTACTTGCTTGGCCTTCAAACTCTTGCGGACTTGTTGGTCATATAACATGACATGAGCAACCAGCAGAACCTGACTGTATGTCACTGGTTTTTGGGTACCTACATTGCAAACTGATTATATATGACCAATCCTAAGAAAGAAGGGTCTGGTTCACAGACTGCTTAACTGAAAAGAATTGGAAAACTGCTTTAGGAACAGAGTCCTGTCAAATTTCAATATGAAATGAAAGACAGTTCTTACAAAGTGCCACATCTGTAGCTAGCTCTCCTGTTCTGCTAAATACCTGAATATGTCCTTAAAATGAAGCTGTATAAGGGTGGTGCACCATCTGTTGATTGCAAAAATTTCAGTGATTATGGAGCACATAAAGTGTTACACATAGTCACATCAGCAGAAGGAAGTAAGTTAAAAGAATCTAGAGAAAAAGGGTGAAGTATAACAGAGAAATAGGGATGATAGGGAGACCATTTGGAAAGTTGGAAAATTGAGTTTATAAAAAATCTGAAGTAGAGCCACTGTAGCCTAATGTGTGTGTGTATTTGGTTTTCAGACTTCCATACTAACATATCTCCTAATTAGGTGGTAACTGGCTTTTTCTATTAGTATATTTATTCTCTTTATATTGTGATAATGGAGCCTTTTACTTTGTTTATTACCCAAGCCTGCTGCTCTGTTCATTTCAGACATTATTTCTTAATAAACCCTTAGGTTAATAATGTAATGATAGAAATCTTTTATGCACTCTGATGTTGCTATTGATTTGATCATGCAGTGCTTTCTGTCACTAGGAAATGTGGTGAATAAACTTTCAGAAGCTGATCTTGATTGGTTTGGACGGGTGAAGCTGATTGACTGTATCTGCAATCTTGTTTTACTCCATCCTCAAATTGGTCAGGTGATTTTTAGATTTTTCTTGCTAAGAGTAAATTTTCGTCAGTCTACCGGTCATAGATATAGTCTTAATGGCATGATAGAGCAAATAAACATAATGAAGCAAATAGCATTTCCTATGGATTTGTCCCCTATCCTATAGAGCTGGACCTATTCTGATTCTGAATTATCCGTCGCTACGCTGTTCCCAATAGTGGCATGATAGAGTAAATAAACATAATGAATAAATAGAAAACATGGAAGTGATAAGGGGGTGATTTTGGCAATGGCATGCAAGCATTTCATGAGTTCAAGAAATCAAAGGCTGGTATTACACTCTAGAGGGTGTTTGTGTGTACCCAATGGTCTTTCTAAAGGGGTTTCTCTTACTGTGTTATTGAGGGATTGGATAGCTTTGCTTCTTTGATATTTTTTGTTCTGTTTTTTGTTTTTGTTTTTCCTTTTAGGGAGAACCCCTCACCCTCCTAACTCTTTAATCATCTACACTTTGTGGATGGGATTTTTGTGAAATGTTGTTTCTTTCTACCTCTGTATTTCTCTCATTTAGTTCACTGATAACTTTTGTAATTAATTTGTATTACTTCCAGCTTCAATGCTCGTCAATTCCTTACTTTTCCTGTTTTGACAGACTATGATAGAACGGTTATTTTTGATGCTTAAAGATATGGACTATCGAGTTCGTTTATTCCTGGCAAGGAGGATTGGTGTTCTTTTCCAGACGTGGGATGGTCATGAAGAGCTTTTTGAGGACATTTGGTGGGTTGCACTTTAAATGATCCCAACTAGTTTAATTTTATATGATGTTAGTCATAGTGGTATTTTTAATAAAATGGCTTTCTTTGCAATTAGTGATCTCAAGGTCCCATCCCCCCGCTTAAGAAATTTTCTTTAAGAGATTCATTGTCATGCTTTGTCTTTTGGTTGTTTTTCCAGTTTGAATTTTGGTATTCAGATGGTCTTTTATTCCAAAGGAAAAGTTATCGATGCAAAGGAGGTGCTAGCAGCTGGTCCTCAGCCTCAACCTGTAATGGAAACAGTTGTGATTACTCTCATGCATCTAGCTTTACACAGTGAGAAGATTGAGTTAGAGGTAACCTATTGATTATGGCATTGGTTTTTATTTTCTTTTACTGTTTATTAACCCCCCTCCTCCCCTGGGAGACCTGGTGTAATGTTAGTTATTCTGATGTATGATACATAATATTCTGGATTTCCTTTTATTTAGCTATATTAGCATATACATTCATATGCATTATACAGAGCCCTTTGGGTATTTGGTGACCCTTGGTGCCAATATGCAGGCTGTTTTCATGATATGTGTGGTTTCTGCTATCGATCCTCATCATAGGTAAAAATATTTTTCTTTATCATTTTAAAACTTTCACTATAACTTCTTATGTTCTGCAGTTTCTTTTAGGGAATTGGTTTGTGCGGTACTCGACAATCTTTCAAGAGAGCTTCAATATATGACTAGAATGAAGGTAATCGATGTTTAGGTCTTGTATCACTTTTTTAGTTTTTATCTCATGGTATGTATTGACTCGAGATTGTAGTTGCCTATGCATCGCCTCTATGTCTGCAGTTCGGTATTACTAAATGTGCTTTAGATCTAAAAGCTTAAATTTCTCTGTTTATTTTTGTACAAAAGACAATTTATTCTTATGCACAAATTCAGTTGTATTATTTTTTATGAACAAAAATTGGAGAGATGTATAGAACAACTAGAGGGAGAAAAGGTATATGCTCTGAAATGGAAAAGGAGAAAAGAAGGAAATAATAAAGAATCAAGGATGTAGCTAGGCTCTCTAGTCTGTTATCATAAGGGGACACTCACTTGAAGCAGTCATGAGTTAAGCACTAATGAAAAACCGTAAATACATTTCTATGCCCCCCAAAAAAAATCTTGGGCCAAGAGTTGTCCTTGGGAGTATTTGCTTCAATCAAATTGCTAAAGAACTGCAAAATGAACACTTTACACCAATATTTTGGTCTTCTCTATTCTGCCAAATAGAAAGAGAAAATTGCTGTAGGTTGAAAGGGCCACAATATTAATCCGACCACATTCTAGCCCAAATAAATTGAATTTTTTTATCGACAGTGAGGAAAGGGTTGAACTCTAGATGACCTATTTCAAGTTCAACTATGCTCTATGATAGATATCCATTAGATATTTAGTTAGGAGATTGGAGTTTGAGAGTCAGAGCTTGTTAGAAGTTGCCTATAAATAAGAGGGGTTGAGAGGGAGAGGAGTTGTATTTGGATTTAGACACTCTTTGGGAGAGAACTTGGTATCTCAAATACCTGGAGTGTACCACTGTTTTCCATTAATAAATATCATTGTAGACTATAATCTGATCCTGTTTCTATCAGCTTGTACCAGAGCTCTAGTGTTGGAGCAGTGTGTGGAGGGGGGGGTGGGGGGGTGGATTGTTGAGAAAATGACTTCAAGATTTGATGGTAGGGAGTGGAGGTCTATTGGTGGCTGATCAATGCAGTGCAGTATCTTGGGGACAGCAGAGTGCCCAAAGAGATGAAGCTATCATTGGCTGGTGCAATTGCATTGAGAGGAGAAATTCTCAAATTGTGGGTTTCCTGGAAAGAGAGCAATCAGAATGCAAATGGTGGACCTTTGAGAAGACTGTACTCAAGCAATTCCAGCTAGAATTTGATGCAGATATCCAGGTTCATGAGGAGTGGCAAGAACCCATGGAATGGAGGACAGAAGCTGATGATGAAAGGCAGCAAGAAAACATAACAGAAGATGAAGGTTTGAAGTGAACAGAACCAGCAGCTCAAGGGCAAGAAACAAATACAATAAAGCTACAAAAGTTGGGAGAAACGCCACGAAAGCAACCAAACAAAATCTGCATAAAGAATCAGAAAAAGAAAGATAAGATATATGGCTAATTAAAGATATATTTTTTTTCATTTACAGAAAAAATTGTCTTTCACATAGTGGCAGAGATGACAAAGAGATTGGTCTTTTTTTGGGTTGCAAAGAGGAGGCAAAACTTGAGGGAAGCCCTATGTTTGACACAAGGGGAGAGCCATGGAATGAACCAATGGCAACAATGTTTTTGCCCGTTTTGGGTTTGTGTAGTACCATCAACTCATCACAGAAGCACAACCCATTTTCAATAGTCAGTTTGCATGGGAGCCATGGGATCTCAGTTTAATTACAGTCTCTGATGCTCAGTTTCATGGCCAAAAATACAATAGAAAACAGAGCACTAAAGGAGTACAGGGACATTTGCATGTTTGTCTTTGATCTCGGAGGATTGGAAGCTATTCTTGGACTGCAGGGTGGAATTGGCTTAGTCATCCTGCTTCAATCAGCTGAACATCCATGAAATTAACTTCATTTCAGCAGTCACAAGCTGTTCACTCTGATGACAAGTGAAGATTAGGGGTGGGGGGTTATTGTTATACCCATTCATTAGTCAGTTCAGAGATTGGAGATTGAGAGAGTCAGAGTTAGTTGTTTGGAGTGGCCTATAAATAAGAGGGTTGTTTGAATTTGGAAATTCTTTGGGAGAGAACCAGTTTTCTTGAATACCTGGAGTGTAACACTGTTTTCCATCAATGAATATCATTTTAGTCTATAATTTGATCCAGTTTCTATCACTCTAATACTGTCTTCAACATTTACTTGAGTTACATGCTTTTAAACTATTATACCCACATTCTAGTTTTGATATAGTGGTTCTTCCAAAAATTATTTCGTTATGCATTCAAGATTCAAAAACCTTATGAATAATGGTTTTCTTTGACTTCAAATTTCTTTTATTGCAGTACTTAGAAGAGCTTTTGGGATCAATTCTCTTTTGTTGGGTAGCTTGTGGTGTAAGCTTAGCTGCACTTGTTGAGGTAATGTGCTTCTTATCTATAGTCCATATTCCATGAGAATTTTACTAGATCTTGAATGAGGTGAAGTGCAAGGTAATACCTTGTTTTTTCTTTTTGTACAATGTCACAGAGCCTGTCAGTGGAGAAGGCAGTTTGTGTTACCTATATACAGAACATCAACAAGCTTGGGGTTTTATTTTAAATTCCATTTGATAATAGAAAACAAAAGGATATTAGTTGGCTTTATGTTCTCAATGTATATCTACATGAGCCTTTACCAAACAAAATTAGCTTTTAGGCTAGTTGGTTGTTGACATAATGTCGGAGTCTCTATGATTCAATTGTCAAGTTGATCCTTGCCATCCTCATTCTCTAGGTAAATGTTTCAAAGTTGGGGAACATAAACAAGGTGCCCAGACAATCATTCAGTCAGACTGTCCAACTTAAGCTTAATTAGCTTTTTTAAGTTCCTACATTAAGGTTAGGTATGCTACTCTTAACTCAACCTAATTAAATACTGACCTTGGAGCAGTATATGGCCTTGCAATGGGAACTTTCAGAAATCCTGAACTTCTAAAAGCCCATTTGGTGGTCAGGATGAGGTAGATAAGTTAGGATAAGCTATAGTTATGCATCCTGGATGACAGTGTGTAAGTGGCTAGCCCTAAAATCACTATAACAAGATGACTGCTATACTGAAATAATAGGTATATAAAAAATTATGTTCTATATTTAACAATGGTATTTTTTTTTAAAATACCCAAAATTAAAGACATTTAAGTTTCATAGTTAGTGATAAAAAAAATTTAAAATTCTGTTACCTAAACATTCAAATTTTCAAATATAATATATCTCACATTAAATAAAAGTGATGCACTGGCTGTTGGCTTCAGAATGTTGCATAGGAAGGGTGTGCTTTATAGTTAGTGTTGCTGGAATTTGCTGCTGGAAATGGGTAGGTGGGTGTTGCATATAACAAAGAGAAGAATGGGTGGGTATCACAGTGTGTGTGTGTTTCCCAGAAGAAAGAAGGGTGGAAACTAAGGAATATTTAGGGTTTTTTAAGTTCTGAAAGGTATGGAGGAGATAACTTTGTTCTCCCCCCAAAACCCTAAAACAACACTGCTTAGAGGGTAAAATTGTCTTTCTGAAAAGCCTCCCAGTTGCACACCTATTGTGCTGTGGACAGCCATGATTCTGGCTGCAATTGCAACTTTGGTACGGCTGCTAGTAAAAAATGCTCTGCTATGCAATACCTGCAGCAGCCTAGGGCTGCTCTATTGCTATAATGCACTATCAATTGTTATGGAAAAGCTATTCTATCCTATTTTCATCTACTTTTTGATGAACCAATAAGATCGAATAAGCTTATCCTGCTAGTTTATCCTGTCTTGCCCCATTTGTTCAAAAGCTTTGTTGAGGGAGCTAGGTTAGTAACTAGTAGGATGGGATAAAATTTCTCCTGCTCTCAATCTTGTCCCCACACTGCACAACTATTCCCATGGTTTTCCCTGCTTGCCCTGCCACTCCCCAAACCACATCAACTGCCTGCCATCACTATCACCACCATTGACAACACCATCCCCTCATCCACCACATCTTTCATAAGGGTAATTTTATAGACTTAAGAGCTTACCTGACCCATGTTGTCATCAAATTTCCGGTTCTGATCCTCCTCTCTTATTGTATCTTGACAATCGAACATGGCGTGAACCAGATTACAATATGCTACTTGCATATATGTTGCAATAGTGTTAATATTGTTCTTGTGCCATGCATCTTTTGATTTATTTCTTGCTAAGCATATTTTGCAAGCCCTCCTTATTTATTCCCTGGATAGAGATAAGCTTCTTCTTGATAAAATCTGGAAATCTAAACTCTATTTTTAAGTTTTTATTTGGATACTGTTATTCTTTTGCTGTATTCTGTTCAACTTTTTCTTTTCCATAAATAAATAAATAAATTTCTGCTTTGCAGACAAGGCACCTTTTCTTACCTGATGCCGAACCTGGTCATTTCCTTCAGTATTGTTGTCCATGGCTACTTCCTGCTCTTCTTATCAATGAGAACAGTTCTGATCTCCATTGGGTTGCCAAGGTATGAGCAGTTTCTGTAACTGATATATTTGATATTATTATTAATGAAGGGTCTAGTTTCATCCTTTAGAAAATAAAAAAAAAAGTATTGCCATGGGAAATGATTAAGTATTTGCACTGTCTCATTCATTGCATGTCAGGATACTGAACTTTCTAAAAACTGCTTGTTTATTTATTCTGGATCTTATATTATAACTGTTTTTTATATATTGTATTTTCTAACAAAATTCCCCTACGCAGGTCACTTGTCAACCTTTGACAGATCTTATAAAAAATCACTTCACTTCAATATTTTCAGTTTCTATGGCATTGCATTGCAGTAAGAAACCAGGATCGGAGAAGGGAACACTAGTGCTTCAGAGTTCCATTTTGCATTTTGCTCAGATATCTGAGAATGAACGGGACAAACTCATAAAGAGACATATGGTATGTTAGTTTGCACTCTAGGGTTTTTCTGTTTTACAGAAAATAATCTTTCCGTGTGTTTGGTTACATGTCGACTACAGTCCAACCTGCGTCCAGTTCAAAGCTCCTCACAAAAGCTTTTCTATTTTTCTGAATTTTGATGTGAAAATTGAGGTGTACAAGTGTTGAAAATGGCACCCCAAACAGGTGCTGTTTATGGAAAATATTTTGCTACATTTTTGGTGTAACATTTAAAGAAAAATATTTTCTTGATCATTTATTACAAATTGTTAAATGATAGAAAAGTGATTTCTCCTTTACAAATCAAACAATATAAATTCTTTAAAAAAATGCACCAGTTTTTATAATCTTCAGATCAAACTATTTTTTCAAGAAAGTTATTTTCTGTGAAAACTGTTGGGCCCTTAATTTTGACATTCCTTCCTTCAGTTCAACCACACATGCATTTTGCCTTCATATGTTTTGATAGGAACCAGAATATGAATAGTAAAACTAAAGTAATACTGATACTGAATTAGAATGATATCAGAGGTATAAATCTCTGTTACAAGATGAACAGCAGAAACAAAAATATGAAAAATTAGAGTATCCCTTTCCTGAAGAAGAATCAACTTCTTCACTCATCCTAGCCAATATTGATACCAATTTTCCTCATACCCCCTATTTGGTTACCACACCCATTATATAATCCTTCTTTCTTTCCCCCCTCACTCCCCTTGCTACTTATCATTTTCATTGGCCTCACTTCACTGTCATGCCATTATCGTACCCATACATAATGGGCCTGTCTTTTTTTTCTACATCTACTGGGGTCTTTCTGAACATGCAAGCTGTAGGTGTTCATATTTAACATTGTAATTCTCAAAATACCTTGTGGGCAGTTTTTAAAGCACAGTTGGATTAAATTAAGGTAAATTCATGCAATTTAGATACCAGCTGTTGACATGTGCAATTGTAATATTTTCCATATCATTATTAACTGAATTTGTTTAAAGAGACATTTCTTCGTAAGTTAATATTTTATTCTGGAACTTTTGTACTTTTAGGTCTCTATTATCAGCTGTGTTTTATCCTTGTGCTCTTGTTCATTGAATGCTATAGCCCCTTTCTTTTCAAGGGATTCAGTGTCACTTGAAATCCGAACAATTGTTGATGGATTTCTGGACTTGTGAGTTATCTTTTCTTCCTTAGTGTTTATCTTCTGTTCCAATTGGAGTTTCTTCTTGAAATGTAATATGTAATTTTTTTTTGAGATGTAGGGATGATAATCATGCAAATGCTTTTGTTGTTGACAAGATCAACATTTTTCGGCCAGATAGAGTTTTCATGGTAATTTTTTGACATAAAACTTGACAACACATTTAGGTATCCTTTTCTCTGCCAACCATTTTCTTTCTATTCCTTGCTGTTTCTAATAAATTCAACTATTTTGTAATTGACAGTTTTTGGTAGAAATTCATTATAAAATTGCAGCAGCATCTCATTACAGGCATAAGTGCCACCGATTGGCTGGAATTGAGGTGCTTATTAGTATTCTTGGTCAGAGAGCTGCCATTTTAAGCACTTCCAAGTAAGTTTTATGGACTGAAATTTGATGTATGACATTCACATGCCATTGTACTTATGAAATCTAGTGTGTATCTGTATAGTGTTGATAGGTTTGGATTTTTTATCTGTGTATTCATTTTATTTTACTTAAATGTTGAGTAAATGCAGTTACCTTTTCAACTTAATTGGGTCATTGATTGAATGTCATGCTTTACAAGACCAATGTTGTCGTATACTCTCTGCATTGGTGCTACATTTCAAAAAGAATCTGTCTACGGATGTGACCAGTATGCTAGGGGGACAGCTCCAGGTATATACTGTTTCATTTTTACACTGTTTTCAACTCTTCTGATTCCCTATTTATACTTATATTTAGTAGAATGTGTTCTTTCCAGTTTCTTGTTTCAAAGTTGGTGGCATGTTGCATTCCTTCTAAAACCAAAGAATCTTGTGATAGCACTGCAGCACAAGCTTTATCTCTGCTCCGTATGTTAACTGTGGATTCTGATTCATCTATGTATGATTATGTTAAAGTGAGTTTCTGATATTCAACTTGTATCTGTTGTATTAAGGATCTGGTCTTTTTACTATTTGAAGATATATGAAAATCATATCTTACAGGAATTGGAGCCATTCCCTGAATTAGAAATATTTGATGAGATAAGGAAGTTCCATGAAGAATTATGCCACACTTACTCTATACGTGACCACTTATTGAAGGTAGATAATTATCATTTTCCATTGCATTTTTATGGCTGTAAAACGTTAAGTTTCAAGGTAATTTTCTCTCAACTTGTTATCTGGTACATTGTTCTTTTCAGTTTGTAAAAAAGTCTTGCTACCTTCCACCAAGGTTGCTTTTATCAAGGTGACTTCCTTTTCCAACAATCTTTCCTATGTTATTATCTTCCATAGTTTTCTATGATGATGGCCCGGCTTCCTCTTATTTAAATATATCTGAATTTAAAGTATTGGTTTCGTAGAAGTATTACTGTTGGAAATAGGAATATTTTAGGAGATGAAAACTTATTTACCATTTATTTTTCCATGTTGCCTAGATACTTGGTATAGCTAGGTTCAATACATCATAGGAAGTAGTGGTATCTTAATTGTTCTCTTGTTAATTGTTTTGGCATTATTTATCTTTGTAATACTCTTGACTATAAATAAGACCATTCTGCTGGGTGGTCGAATTACTCAAGCATATTTAGAAAATATTTGTTTCTCTTTTAACAATTACTTTGTATTGTATGTGCATGAGTTTGTCTGGCTAGAGAGAGAATTAGTGAACAAGTATTTGAATATAATGAAATATTAAATGAACAACATTATAAATTACAATTTGATTTTGTGATTTTAAACTGCTTTAATGTTTCTGTGATGCTTGATTCTTGAATCTGTTTTTCTCTCAGTCTCCAGGCATTGCACAAGAAGTTATTGAATGTAGAATCCTTTCAAAGAGGAGGGAAAGCAGAAGGTTTTCTTAAAGACAGATATTGGCATGGCGATCATGAAATTGTGCATGCAGTATGGAAACTTGTTCACATGTGTGGCTCTGACGATGCGAGTGAAGTTCGAGGATTGGTTTCAGATTTCATTTCTAGGGTATCAATTTTATTAGTTTTTGATTTTGTAACTTTCAGACAGTGGTAGAGGGGTTGGCAGGAGCTTCATGTTCTCTTGCTTAGCTTGTCTTTTCCCTTTAACCTCACACTTCAGTTTAACATGTTTATGCTTTTCTTCTTTATTGCCTCCCTCCTTAATATGTTTTCTAATGGTAAAATTCTTATGATGAGAGGGAGCATTGCTTACTCCAGGATCCCATAGCACAATTGGTAAACCTCTTCACCTATTGATTTTTTGATAAGATCCTTAACCCGATCCAGCAACCCACAGTGGGGAGACCCCTTCAGGTCTATACCCAAAGGCCTAAACCCCCAAGCCCAATATGCCAATGGTAAGGAATTAAAAGAGGAGAGGGAAGGTAGTTGTAGAGAGAGAAGATGGGTTCTGTTATAGAGGGAAGGATGGGAATAATGTGGGACATGTTGAGTATTTGTTTGTTATTTGGGAGTTAGGAGAGAGTGCCCTCTGACTTGGGGGGTTCAGCCCTTTATGTTGTATTTCCTACTAATTCACAGTAATACAGAAGTTCATTCCAAAAAACGATAGGAATTCCTATCATATTTTATCCTAAGGAATGAAGTCATTGAACTTGGGTCCTTTCCCTGGGAGGCACAAGCCACTACCATTTGTGCCATCCTATGCGGATCCCTCTGTAATAATTTACATTTTAATCTTTGTCTTGATACCTTAACTTTTGTTTCTTATATGCAGTCACACTTTCTGTCACCACTTCTATAAATTTGGTTCCTTAATTGTTGTTGCGCTGCTGCAGGTTGGTGCTGGAGATCCATACTCTGTTGTTTTCCATCTTCCTGGCGAGGCTAGTCATATCCGTCTTGGTAAATCTATTGATATGAGCAGTGCAATGGAAACCAGTTCTGGCTTGGATGCATGCATATCTGAAGAACTTATGGTTGTTCTCTTGAAGTTTCTAATGAAATATCTGATGGATGATTCTGTGAAAGTTGTTGATATGGCATCACAAACTCTTTGTGTAAGTCATCCAACTGACACTAGGCCTTTGATGAAACTCTACAATATTTATAGACATTTTTCTTTATTGTATTCTTGCAGTGGTTCTATATATAGCTGTATGTTTTGTGGAAAATTGTTTGTGAATTACCTGTACTATTTAGTCCTTATTTGAATAGCTTCTGTTGTATTGAATTTTATTTATTTTATTGGTCTGAAACTGAAAGTTAATACTTAATATATAGTACTATAAAAATGGATTGAAACGTTTAATATTGTCATCTTCTATTCTTCTTTGGAGTTTGATTCTTTATTGCAATCAGTAAATTGTAGATGCTGTGCTCTTTCCTTGCTTCTTATGTAAATAATTGCATCTGTGGTTTGGATTTGCAGGGAATACTTTCAACTGAAAGAGGCCAAAGTGCTTTACAGTCATTTGATTCATACCAGAGGTCTCTGATTGAGGTAATATTTTAATCTGTGGAGAAAAGAGTATTCATTTTCTTTTGTTAAATTTCAAATTAAAATCTGTAAATTGGAATTCGAGGATTTTCTTAATATTACCTTCATTTTGGATTTTCTAGCTTTGCACGAGTTGAAAGTTTCTGTTATTGTGCTGGTGAATAAGTTGGGATATCGAGTAGTTAGCTTGAATTATCCTTTGTGATGTGAATTCTTGCTTTTAATGAGATATGGCATCTGCGTGTGATGAGAGAAGAAATTGAAAAATTAATAGGCCAAGAAGGATTGAAATTCATTAGTGTGTCCGCTGTTCAAATTTCTGAAAAATTGGAAACACCAAGAATGATTAGAATTTAGAACAGTAAAGAATCTTTGGATAGGAAAATTACGGTCAGTAGAAAGCTGGAGTAGATGCGAAGAAAGCTTTAGAAAAATAAACAATTCCCATCCAAGTATCTTCCCAAGTCTTATTTGAGCCATCGTCAACTTATAATGAAATAAATAGCATGTTAGAAGCGTATCCTTGTGAAATAAATTTCGAAGAACATGTATGATTCACATTGTTAGCTATGTTATTGCGGCCGTTGGATGGTTATTGGATGTATTCAACATCGTAATCTTATCCTACTATGTGGTGTTGGCTACATGAGTCAATACATGCCATTGGGCATTGTCAAAAACCTAAATTTCAATAGAGTACAACACTATGAGTCAATACATGTATGATTCACATCCTAACATGTTCACTGTTTGCTATGCAAGTCTTTGAAAATTGAAAATAAAATGAAAATAAGTTGACATTTTTTTGTAATTAAAAGTGAAAACAATTAGAAATAAGTAACTTTTTTTTTTTCAAAGTAAACAGGCTCTTTGCCTATTGATGTTTGATAATTCATTAAGGTCAATATAGTCAGAATATTATAACAAGCAGGTGTTCAAACTGTTTTTGGCAATCATATTCCTTAATTCTGTAGGCTTTTCTTTGAGCTGATTGAATAAGCCCATATCAGCTTATATGAGGTTCAAAATCTGTTATATTAATCTAATTAATCATAAAATAAAAGCATTATTTTTGTAGGTAAGCCTGAATATGCCTAAGTTCTTTTAAATAGATTATCCTAAAACTTTCTCAAATCTTCCTTAACCCTTTTTAATCTGATTATTTTTTATATTGTGGATGAATCTATACATTTTACAAAATTGATGTTTCATGGATATTCAGTATATTTGACAAATATACTTTGCTCAAATGCATTAAAAAAAATTCTGAAAAAAAAACTTTATCTTTTGTTTAGGATAAGAATAAGATAAGGATGATTAAAAAATTACATTTTTTTTCTTAGATTAGCTAATAAAAAAATAAAATAAATATCAAATACAAGAAAGTTTTCTTTTGTTTAATTTGTCCTTTTTTAATATTATTTAAAATTTTGTACATTAAAAAATTATGATGTTAATATTTTTGTATTCAATAATGACATACATATATTATATGACAAATTATGTTGAATGTTTATAGAAAAACAAAAAAGGATAAAAATCAAATAACCAAATTTTTTAGCCAATTTCTGCGCTTTGCATGGGTGACAATGCTAGTTTGATTACAAAATCCACTAATAAAAATTGCAGGGGTCCCAAAAGGTTGGGTGGCTAAGAAAATTCGATGAAATAGTGAACCAATAAATCTTGCAAATATATGTTCAATTATTGGAGTGGCATAGATTCCTTTGGTTTTATATTTTGTTATAAATTGAAAGTTGAGAAGAAATGCAAGCATGTACCAATATTTATCCTTGGAACTAGTTTCTCTTATTATAAATTTTGTTGTGTACTAATGCAGGTGCATTCCAAAGGTGTTAATATTGAACTTGTGGAAAATCTCCTTTTGGACCTAGATAGAAAGTCAAAAGGTATCGTAGTTGGTTTTTGCACATCCATGTTATCGTGAATGTCAGTAGAACTGATCTGATCTGAGTAAATGGTGCCATTATCTAATAGTTTAATTAGACATTGTGGTGGGATTGGTTCTTATGATCTTATCCTTTTCATTGATTTTTTTTTTATTTTGTTTCCAACCTGGTTATTTATAGCAATAACACTTTAAATGGATGGGAGATTGTTTGCCAAGTCATTGACTGTACGATGTTAACTGTGTTAGTTCTTTCCAAGCCTATGAGCATCGAGGGGCTACTAGCTAGTTTCCCAAGTTTGCTCCTTATTGATAGTGGGGCAAGCCACAATTTCTTCTCCAAGGTCTTAGTGATTTCTTTGGGGTAACCAATCACTTAAACCAAAGAGTTTGGGGTTAGTTTAGGGGGTGACAATAAATGCTTCTCCTTCTCCCAAGGTAATAGTGTGTAGCAGTTAGTGTGCATTAGTTTGTTAGTTGGTTAGACTGACAACTGTCAGTTAGTTATAAGTTTGAAAGTCTCTTAGCTTCTCTTAGATGCTACTTATACTGTATAAATAATGTTCACTATGTACGGAAACATAAAGATCAATAATATTCAGATTTCTCTTTCCTCCAAATTCTCTTTGCTTCACAATTCTATTATGGTAATCAGAGCTTGAGAAAGTCTCATTGCTTCCAATCCAATACCTCCTCCAGGTTTGCTGCTATTGGGGAAAGGAGAGCCTAATTGTGGGTCATTGTTGCAGTCTCTACAGCTGTTTTTGCTATCTTCAAATCAACCTTCGGGACCTTTCGCATAGAGATCGATGCAAAGATTGCATAATGTTTCAAGATAATCTTGTAGCTTCTTCTTCTCTTCTGATTCACTTCTCCTATCTAATTATAGAAAAATTGGATGATACGAACTATCTTGTGGGGAAGCAACAGATCAAACCAATGCTTTGTGGCCACAAGTTGCATTGATTTCTCCTAAATCCGAATTGTGGTAAACGACATTGAACAGTGGCAGAAGGTGGCTAATGGAGGTTGACGGCGACCTACTGCGAAGGGTGACCCCCAACAAGCAATATAGGCACAAAGTGCCAAACGTTGCAATGAAGGCAGAAAAAAATCTGTAATGAAGGTGGCAAAGAGAACTGCAAGGAAGGTGACTAGGGTTTGTGTGGAAGTGAGACTCTCAAGACCTAGAGCTTGTGAGAGGAGGACTGCCCTAGCATTATAAGCTCTATTTAATATTTGGTTGATGTGGGACTAAACACCACCCTTGAGGTTGCAATTATGGCAACCCCTAAAGAAGGCACAACGGGTAAATGTCATTTTGGACAACAGCCAATCAAGTATCTTGGCCATATAATTTCATCTACCGGAGTAGCTATGGACCCTTCTAATTCTAAGTATATTGGATTGACAACACCCAACAGTGTCAGTTGTGAAGGAAGTGAAGGGTTCATAGGATTGATTGGATACTATAGAAGGTTCATTAAGGACTATTGCAAGATATCTAAACCTTTTTATGATCTGACTAAGGAGGATGTTTTTTCTTCGACTACAGCAGTACAAGGTGCTCTTGATGAGCTAGAACGCTACCTGACCTCTTTATAAGCTCTACTTTTGCTGTATTTATGGTAGATGTGGGATCTTAGCAATGTAGTTGGCAGCAACTTATTGTAAGGTGATCAAGAGCCTGTTCTTGATCCACTATGATTGCTTCCAATAATCATCCTTCGTAGTTCTTCAAATCATCTTCCTATTTGCTAGGTCTGGTTTAATCCTAGGTGCTCTAAGTCTACCATTCACTACTTAGATACAATGTTTTGACAAGATTTTCTCTCAACAGGAAATAATTCTTAAAAACACAATACAAAACCCTATGCAAATAATTTCAAATAAACTAAAATACTAACTATTCATAAATTTTTTTGAGACTAAAATTTGTAACACTCTTACTAACTAAACTGATAAGAACCTTGGGAGAACCACATTGATGTTGTAGTTGGAGAACCCAAATCCCTTATAAACCCACCACTAGAATCCCATCCTTCCAATGTGGGACTCAAGTCCCTTGCATTTAGATCCTAATATCCCACTATGCTTCACAACTCTGTCATCTGCACGTGCTAGCTATGCACTAGCCGTTTGACTAGTCTTGGGTGAACAAGGCAATGTTGGTGTCACCACTTGTGCCACTCATTGGCAAATTAGAGACATGGTGGAAACCTTTGATACCAATTGTTAAGAACCTTGGGAAAATCACACCACAAAAGCTAGTCGTTGTAGTTGTAGAGTCCAACCTTATAAACCTCACACTCGAAGCTTATAGTTCCAATGTTGGATTGTAGCATAGACTGTAGTAGATGTTGTAGTTAGGTAGTCTAAGTAGCAATGTAGAAATATTACACTTGAGAAGAATCTTTAGATGACTAGGTACTTTGAAACCAAAATCAGGGTTGACACTTCGACTACATACTAAAGCTTATGAGTAACCTTTAGTCAATGAGTTTCTCTCATTTTGACCTCAAAATATTTCCTTTTTTCAGACTTATTTTGTTCTTATGGTCACTAACCCTTTCTATATAATTAAAATATTAACTGTTTTGTGATAATCTTTAACTATTTTTAGCCGAAGCAATTCCATTGGAGAAGTCCACTGTATGGGCAACAGATGGTAAAACTTTTGAGATGTGGATTTGTCCGTTGGTGTATTCACTTATTGTCTACTGCAATGATGTGATACTAAGGTATTGTGGACCTATCTAACTATTTAAATGTTGACAGTTAAATGGTCATTAGTTGTTAGCATTAGCAACTATCAGACCTTTATCTGGTTTTCTTTTTCTCTTCCCTTTTCACCTCTCATTTTCCTAGCATATTGTAATTCCAGATTGTGTCAAGATATTATATTGTTTAAAGGTGAAGTTGCTGAGCTTCTTTTGCCAAGTATTTTTGTCAATATCACTGCAAGGAAGGATCTAGAGATCGATCTTCACAAATTAATCTGTCTGCAGGTTGTATTCTAGAGATGGACTGGCCCTCCTCCCTTTCTTAATTTTTTTAGAGAGCTAGCTTTTTAGTCATTTGATATTATATTCAAAATAATAATGATATAATGTTGATTACAACTTGCATTATTGGACTGAAGTTAAAATTAGCTTGTTATTTAAGTTGCTGTGGATATATATACTTTCTGCATAAAGTTCAGTACATTTTGTTTTCTGCAAATAAACATAATGTATTATTGTATTTTGCAGTTGAAGGAGCATATATTTATAGAGTCAAATAAATTGATGAAATCCATTCAGGTTGTTTTGAATTGTCTTAATGAACTTCGTATTCGTCATGTCATGGAAAGATCTTCATTTGTGCCAACAAGGCATGAAGTGTCCAAGGTGAATATAATTCAAATTCCTATTTTCATTAATATATTTTGACCTTTTGTTTGTAAGCTTGGAAACACTTGAAACATGGGGAAATTATGGGGTTTGAGTGATAAACTTGCTTAAGAGTTAAGTGTCTTGTGGCCCTATCATAATATTGTACAAGGAGTTTCCCATAATTAGGGAAAAAATATTACAAGATGTACAAGATATTCAGCCTAGTTAGCCTATCATGTACAATTGATAAAAGGAAACGATTACAATGAACTCAATAAAAATTTCTAGCACAACTTAGGCCTATATATCATATAATCTCAGTATCGTAATCTGAACACTTCCCCTCAAGTTAGTGCGTATGAGTCATATGCATCTAGCATGCTACATATGTATGATCACCTTGGTCCACATAATTGACAGACAAGTAATTGTTTTATTCGATCTCAAGGGTTACAACATGTGTACCCATATATAAATATATATATATATATATATAATAGCTATCTTTTATCAATGGGAATAAAATGGTATAAGATAAAATAGCTATTGTTTTGTTTTATCTTTTTTTCCAAAACATAAACTAAAAGATATAAAAGATAAACTTCCTACCCTAAATATCGACTACATTTGCAACACTTCTCCTCAAGTTGGTTAATGGATATTAATCATTAATAACTAGCCAATAAGTTCCTAAAGTCTTGTTGTAGAGAGCCCTTTGGTAAACACATTTTCCAATTAGAGCCTAGGGAAGTACATTAGCTTAACTAACTACATCTCAAATTCGGTTGCTATCTTCTCTTTCAATGCTTGTTTTTCTATCTCATCATCACTTGCAATGATCATATTTATTGTCTACACAAACTAGGAGAAGAGTGAGTTTGGCATGAAGGGAATGCTGTATAAAAAGAGTATGATCACCTTCACTTTGTTTGTATCCTAGGGATGTCATAACTTGGGTGAATCTTCCAAATCATCCTCAGGGAGACTGTTTGAAACCATACAAAGCCTTCTTGAGCCTACACATGTTGTTCTTTCCACCATGATAATCAACTCGTAGAGGAAGTTGCATTTACACTTCCTCTTTCAGGTCTCTGTTAAGGAAAACATTTTTAACATTAAATTGTTGCAAGTCCTAGCTAAAATGGACAGCCAAGGAAAGAATAATTCTCATCGTATTCATCTTTGCCAATAGGGCAAAATGTCTCCTCATAGTCTATTCCATAGGTCTGCGTGTACCCTTTGTTACCAATCTTACCTTGTATAGATTTGTTGGAACACAAGAAAACCAGAAAGGAAGAAAGGATAAAAAACAAACTTATCAAATTTTGAACTGCATTCTCTTACTCATTTTCATTTCTTACCATTATTTATTAAATTCACAAGTAGTTAGCTAACAGCCCACTTACTAACTAACTACCAAACAACCCACTAACTCCACAAGTAGTTATAACTAATTTGATTCATTTACAACAAGATCTAGGGTCCCATAAGATCTATACTTCACAATGTATATCCACCTTCATTTCACCGCCTTTATCTCTTCGTTCATGGCTCAAATCGAGTTCTCATCTTTCCAAGTTTCTTGGATCAAAGTAGGAGTTTTGATTGCATCACTGGCCGCAATAAAACTCTGATGTTGTGTAGAGAGATGCTCAATACAAACAAATTGAGAAATAAAATACTCGACACACGCCCTTTTTCCTTTCCTCAAAGCAATGAGCTTGTTCTTAGTAACTTTCTCCATAATACTTTACAGGACACTCGTCTTTGGCTCATACAATTTAACTTCTTGTGGGATCATAGTGGGTTTATCTCGCCTTTGGTATTTATTTTCATAGAACTAGTCTTCCTTTTTTGCTTCATTATTGGCTTCTTCAATGGTAACTTCTACAGGAGTAACTTATTAGCATTTTGTAACTTCTTCAATGGTAAGTTCTTTAGGAGTGGCCTCAAGAGTGACTTCTTTAACATCTTGTAAAGAGAGAAGTGGTAATGACTTGATAATCGAGTCGACTTTTAGACTACTCTCCCCCTAAAGGCGAGTGATGATATAAAATGACTCAATTTCATGAAAGGTAACATTCATAGAGACAAAGACATGATGACTTTGCAAGTGATAACATTTGTACCCCCTTATTTATTTGAGGGATAACCAATAAAAATGCATTTAACTATAAGATCCAACTTACTCCAGTGTTGACTATGAGAATGGACAAAAGTAACACACCTAAATACATGACATTAAAGGAGAAGAGGGAAAGAAAAACATGTGTTCTATTGGACTAGTACTACTTAAAACATGAGTAGGTAACTTGTTAATTAGATATGTGGAGGCCATGATAGCTTCTCCTTAGTAGACTTTAGGAGCTGACATTTGGAAGAGAAGAGCTCTAGCAACTTCAAGGAGATAATGATTTTTCTTTCTACAACCCCATTGTGTTGGAGGGTATTCTTAGAATTTGAGTTTGTGCCCAACTAAACTCCAAAAGCACGCTTAAGAGGTGAGAGTTTCCCCTCACTTATATATTATATGTTGGCTATATATTACTAGTTGACGTGGGATCTCCAACAAGTAGTAACACATTAGCTCATGAATAGTTCCATTATCTTTACGAAACTTGGAAACATTAGATTGACATATTTTGTACCATTGTCAAACTAGAATGTCTTTATAGATGTTCAAATTTATTTGTGACAAGATGAAAGAAATCGACAAATATTTGACGAACTTCACATTTACTTTTCATAAGAAATGTCCATGTCATATGAGTACAATCATCAATAAATGTCACAAATCACTTAGTCTCAGATATAGAGTCAATAATAGGCCCCCATACAGTACAATGAACAAGGTCAAAAGGTGCAAGACTTGTATTGTTATTAGGAAGAAATGTTGCATAATGGTGTTTTGAAGAGACTCGACTGACTCTTCCATGAACAAATAAAGAAATATAGACTTCGACATACTAAAGGTGGATGTCCACGATGCCTATGGTGAAGCCAAATTTGGGAAGATGCCTAAGTCTTGGAGCTTGATTGTTAACTGGAAGACAACACCTTTTTGTCGATAACATCATCAATCTTAATGTGTTGCAAGAAGTATAACCCACCCTACACTTTAGTAAGTCCAATTGCTCTCCCTATGGCAATTTCTTGGAATATAGAATGAGAATGAAAAAAGGTTACTACACAATTCAAATCTTGTGTAAGCCAATGTACAGAGATAAAATTATTAGTCAATTTAAGAACATAGAGGACATTGTGTAGGGATAAAGATGGCTAGAGTAGGATGTTGCCAGATCCAACAATAGGAACATGATCTCCATTAGCAACTACAATGCATTGCTTTTTCATTGATCCATAGCTCTAGAGTGAAAGATCCAAATATCTTGAGGAATAGAATGTGAAATATCGAAAGAACATTTACCCTTTATTGCCAAAGAGAAAATGCTAGAAAGCGTACTAATATGACCTTAAAAAGATGACCTTCTCTGCCATGGCCGGATCAAGACAATAATAGGGAAGCGTAGATGCAAATTTGCAGCAAGAAATACTAAAAAATCTTCTTTCAAGAAGTCAGTCCATGTGAACAATGTGCATGAACAGTACCACAGTTTCTAGAGTCTGATCGGCAAAGGAGAGTTGCACTTTCAGACATAGGTCTCATAGGCAGCAACGACAAGGGTGGCGAACAACAGCATTGATACTGAGCAGCAGAAATAGAGCCTCCAAGATTGAGAGCTCCAATACGAAGTTGAAAGAGAAGAAACTGTTCTATTTGATCTCAAGGATTATAACATGTGACCCATAATATATATATACAAATAGAAGATAAAATAGCTAGTTTTTGGTTTATCTTTTGTCCAAAAGATAAATTAATCTAAAAGATAAATCAAAAGATAAACTAAAAGATAAAAATAATAAATTGCTAAATAAACTGAAAGATAAATTTTCTTATCCTAAATATCAACTGTATTTAAAATTCACATTCCACAAAGAGATTCAGTAAAGACGTCTGCTAGATTATCATTGGAATCTACAAATTATATAGTGATATCCCTAGAAATAATCTTCTCACAAATTAAAAGACATTCAATATCAATATGCTTTGTTCACCAATGACTAACTAGATTAGAAGCAATAATAAGGCTGCCTAATTATCATGAATAAGATTCATAAGGCCTACTTTACATTTTACAAAACTGTAATTCTTTGACAAGCTTTTCATCCATATGGGTTCATATGTGGTTAGAATCATGGCCCAATACTGTGTTTGCACTAGACCTCGCAGCAACATTTTGCTCTTGTACTCTTCAATGAAGTCAGATTATCTTTGAGAAGAGCATTGTAACCAGAAGTAGGTTGTCTGTTGTTTATACAACCTGCCCAATCTATGATCCCACAATTTATGTGTTTCTTTCCCCTTTTCGATCGTAGGTAGGATCTCGATTTTCATAAGTAGTTGATGCCATGCTATTTTTTTAATCAATAAGCTAAAAAACAAGGGGGATGTCACATGTTAGATTTCATCTTAAAATCATTTGACATTAGTTAAAGTTGCCTAATAGATATATAAGCTATACCCTATATTATGTGCTTTTGTTTGTGTATTCATTGTTAAACTGATTTGATATGGCATATTGATGTTCTCTAGATTGCTCTATTTTAGTTCACTTATATGCCAAATTTGTCAATATAAATAAATTGCTCTTTCATATTTCCATGTAATAAATGCATTATTTCCCAAAAACGTCTTGCCATGTATAGGTTCTTAAAATGAGCCCTAAGAGCTGATGTTAACAAAACCCTATTTTATTTTGCTAATTTTGCATTGCTATTTGGTTAAAACAAATAAGAGACAATGATAACTGTGGTTTGGTTTTGCAGAATTCAAGGCCTTCAAGTTATAGTTCTAAAACCCGGTCTACTCCTGCAAAGACAAGAAATTCTACAGTTGTTTCAAATGCCTTGTCAAAGTCACCATGGGAAAAAGTATCATCTTCCTTTCATATTTACCTTTTATATCGTTAAATTGTTTTCTAAAACAATTTAATCTCTGGAATACAAAAGTTAACAAAATTTATTTTTTCCTTTTATCTTCCAAGGTTTATTGGCTCTCCATTGACTATCTTCTTGTTGCCAAGTTTGCAGCTGTAAGTGGCAGATTCTATGCACTTCATTTCTCTTTTACTTTCTCATTGACTTTGTTTGGATGATGAATGAAATAAGGAGCAAAGAAATAAAGGGGAAAGAAATGAAAGATAAAGTAGAGAGTGGAAAAGATGTGTTGTTTAGATAGATAAAAATAGGAGAGAAAAGAAGAGAAAATTCTTTGTTTAGATAAGTGAAAAAAAAGAGTGGAAAGAAATAAGTAAATTGTATAATTTTTTTATAATAATAATAGTAAATAATTTAACCAAAAAATTAAACTTTACACTATAATATTTTTCTTACAAATTATTTTTTATGCTAAATAAAAAATTATTAACACTAAAAAGTAATTAAAAAAATAAAAATTAAAATCCAAGTGTCTTGTCCCTTCTCTCCCCTAGTTCTCTTTCTCCCTCACTTCCGTTCTCCCAATCAAACAAACTGTTCCTCTTGGTTCCAATTTAGATTCCTATATTTTCTTTTCCTTTTCGGCCTGTTTATTTATTTATTTTTATAAATTTTGGTTCGACGTCCTTCTTTTTCTACTAGAGTTGTGGATCGTATTTTACTTCAGTGATGTATGTGGAATATTGGTGTGAAGAGCAATTTAAAACTTTGACTGTTGGAGGTCCAGATTTCTCCCATAATGAAATGGTAAGCAGAACTTAATATTTTTATATTTGATGCCTATTTTTTTTACTTAAGTTGGACTATATTATATATTACACTATTCTTAATCATTTGGTTTTTGTATTATTAACTTGATCCTTGACATATATATAAATTTGTAAACTATTTATGGAGATTGCCTAGGTCCATAATCATGTATGTTGCTAATTTGCATCTATTCTTTTTGTTGGCTTCCTTAATATCAGTTGCCAGGTCATATTGAAATACTTGTTTCGGCAGTCACTAGAATCAACGAACCAGATAGCTTATATGGAATTCTTCAATCTCACAAGGTTAGTGAACATGCTCTTCTAATAGCTTTATCACAAAACTGAATGCTGGGTAATTGTCTTAGATTGTGAGTTTTAATAGAAGCTAGGTTAGCTCACTAACCAAAAGATATACACAAGCCCAATCGAGTACAGTGTAATAAATTGCAGATATTATATTTCTCTAACTCTAGTACAACCCTCCCACCCTTTCTGGGCAAGCTTCAAAGTGGTGGAAGGCAGAGGAATCACCCACTCTGAGACCTCAGATTAATAAATAGAGTGGGAGAGAAGGCTTTGGTGAGGATGTATGTACATTTTTCAGCAACTGGAACATGTAGAACATCAACTTGCTTGTTTAGGACCTTCTCACAAACAAATAGAAGGTCAAGCCTTATATGTTTGGTTCGAGCATTTAACACATGATTGTGAGCTGGGACCACATTGCTCAAATTGTTACAATATAAGTGAGGGAATTGAGTGCTTGATACGAAGTTCAAAGAGTATCGTCTAAATCCTACTAACTAAGCAATGGCATGTGCTAAACTACGATGTTCAACTTTGGTGATGGATCTGGCTGCAAATTGTTTCTTGGACCACCAAGAGAGGAGGTTCCAACCAAGGAAAATGCAATTTTGGAGGTAAATCTTTTGTTGTCAGGATCACATGCTCAATTGGCATCATAAAAGTTAGCAACAGAGAAGGATCCATTTGACAATGCTAGTAGTAAGTGAAATCTCCAAGATAATGTACCCTTAACATAGTGAATAATATGCTTACCAACTGTCTAGTGGGTTTCAAGGGGTTGAGACATGAACTAGCAAACATTATTGATAGAGAACTTGAGTTTTGGGTGAGTTATGGTGGCATATTGCAAGGCACCAACCACTGACTTGTAGAAGGAAGCATAAGAGAGATAGTCAAAGCTTTCTTTATTAAGTTTGCAGCCTCCAACTATAGGGGAAGAGATAGGCTTAGCCTCTGCCATGTTGGTTTTGGCTAAGACACCTATTTGATTGAGATCATAGTAATTAATCCCAAATAGCGGAGCAAAGCGGCCAAACCCTAAACTGGGATAGCAGGATAGCGGATAGCAAGATGACCGCTATTCTAATATTTTATATATATAATAAAAATTATTAATATATATATATATACGCTCAAAAACATAAATACATAAATATTACTTAAAATTCATCAACTAACAACCATCATTAATAATAAATATTCATAAAAGCCTTAAACCCTCTAAAGCATAAACCATAACTAAGCAGAAACAGATTTGTCGTCGAAGAAGATTGAACTTGTTAGATCTGTCACCGGAGAAGATAGAGACAGAAAGTCGTCAGAAAACATTGATGGTCGCCAATGGTCGCATAGGTGGGCATTGGAGGTTGCACTGGTGGTCACTAGAGAAGCACGAAAGACAGCAGTATAGAGAAGGAGAGCTAGGTTTTCTTGGGAGAAAAAGGAAAAGGGGCGTAGGACAGCAAAAATGAAGCTACTTTACCTGTTGCAGCCAAGCAAAATGCGATTTCGGGATAGCGCTCTGCTCCATGCCGCCATGACCCTAAACCATGCTACCCTATTAGTGCTTGTGTGCCTCACCATTGCTCCACCATGTTATCGGTCGCTTCGGCCACTATTGATAACTATGATTGAGATAGTATGAAAATGGCCTAAACTCCTCACCCCAATCAATTTGGATAGCCTTGATGGATGTTTTAAATTGCTTTTCAACCATAGATTGAAAATGTTTAAAGAACCTATAGCTCAAATCTTTGCTTTTGGAGGTAAATCCATGTAAATTTAGTGCATGCATCTACAAACGTAATATAGTAAAAAAAAAAAACTAAACTAGAGGTTGTTGGGGCAGGTCCCCACAATATACTATAGACAAGATCAAGAGGATTAGTGTAAGTAGAAGTGGAAGGATGTCAGAGCAGTCCATGTTCCTAAACAACAAGTTGAGCAAAAGATTGGCAAAATTTTTATTTACTGGATGAATATTACAAAGTTTTAATAAATTGTTGTCATAGTGCCTTTGAGGAGAACCTCATTGGAGTCTATTGTTTTCACTAGAGAAAAGAAAGGGTGAAACTCAAAATACACATAACTATCCCTTGCAAACCGACTGACACTTGACATTTTTGGTTATTGAGGGAACATATAATAAATTGTTGAGTATTAGTGACACTTTGAGATTAAGAGGGGAAAAGAAGACAATGAGTTTTGGCAAAATCATTGGATTGACTAAGTAGTAATGAAGACGATGATAAGTTCAACCTATTGACACCATAGGAGGTAGTTTTTGGTGTTAAATTTGAGAGAATGTTATTGGTCCAGACAATGAGTTTGCCATAGCTGATGAAGAAAACAATGAAGGAAAGGATCGCAACCATTGAGTGTCTATTGGTATGGGAGAGAAATCCCAATTCATTAGGGTTTGAACCCTATTATGTGTACCATGATAAGTGAGAGAGAGAGAGAAGGCCTAAGATAAACGTAATTGAATTTCATTATTATTGTGAAGTTAGTTACATGAGAGAAGAAACTGTTATTTATAGTTCTCTTAGATTGTGAGTTCTGATAGCTACTAGGTCAGCTCACTAAACAAAAGATATAGATGGGCTCAATCAACTAAATGAGAGCCCAAAATAGACTAATATAGAGTAATAAAAAAAATAGAAATTATTTCTCTAATAGTCATCTTTTCATAAAATTCTATTTTCTTATATCTGTATATTTTTTAAATTTTATATTAATTACCTGTCTCTTAGATTTTTAAAAAATCCTATACCATTACCCAGTACCATGCCCATATCCGTGCAACATAGTCTACATGGGCCATGTGAGAAAGCTTAATTGAAATATTGTGACAACTACTGCCCAAAGATAACCTTTTATTTTGTAGAAACTCTTCTTTGGAATAATATAGTCTCCCTTGCTTTGTGGATATAGGCTCATGTTTTATTTCTCTAGTGTATGTTTTGGTTCTTTGCTTTTGTTATTTATTTATTTTTATATTGGTTGATATAAATAATAGTTGAATTCTCAAATAATCACATTTGAGCATGAGGGAAATTGGGGGAAGGCTTTGGAGTATTATGACTTGCAAGTGCAATCGGATTGCTCGGTACAGAAGGATGGCAGTTCAAGAAGTTTGTTATTAAAACAAACAGGAGCAACAAATCCTTCATCTTTTGCTTCAGAGGTAGACGAGATGAGGCAGAGTAGACCTTACAAAGGGTTGATTAAATCATTGCAACAGATTGGCTGCACACATGTGCTTGACATGTATTGTCGAGGCTTGACATCAAGCAAGGACCAGCTTCAACATGATTTAGAGTTTGCCGAATTGCAATATGAGTCTGCCTGGCGTGCTGGGAACTGGGATTTCTCTTTACCATGTGTAGAAACTAATTTTCCTCCAACTCCAAATATCAAATGTGATCATTTCAATGAAAATTTGCACAGGTAATATGGTTGTATTTATTCTTGTGTTGATTTTAATTTGAACAAAATTATTTAATTGTTATATTCTTTATTTTAAGTCTCTATTTTCAAGCTATATATATTCCAAATGAGGAATTCTTTGATAAAATAAGTTCTATTTAGGAATATATGTTCTAAATATCAAACACATTTTAGGAGATATCATGGGATATTTATTTTCGTATTAATATTATTACTATTATGTTTTCCTATTTCCTTCTTAGGCTTAATCTTTATACTGTGAAAGGGATACAAGTGATTGTACAAATACAAAAAACACAATATACAGTTTTTGAATGTCTACTGGGTAAAAATTGTACTAACTGCCACCTATCTCAAACAAATTACCCACTCGTGTCAAGGTATTAGTCCAGTTGAACAAATCTTGTCATTTCTTCCTCCTTCTCCCCTACTGTTGAGTCTCCCATGTTCTGTTTGGGTGTGTTGCTTTTGTCTATTTTCATAGTCTCCACTGTGGTAAGTTAGACCCAAGAGATGCCAAGTGTTATCCTTCAAATAAAAAAGGGTATAAGTGTTATCACCCTCAAAGTCGTTAGTTCTTTGTGTCGTCACCTTTCACGAAACATTATCCTTCTTTGTCAGCTCTCAGCTTTAGGGGGAGAGTATTCAAGAAGCTGAGTCTGTCTTAGGATCATTATAATTTTTGTGTTTGCAGGATGTCCAAGACACCAATTACGAAAACACTTAGGAAGATCATAATGAAGCAAAAGGGGAATATCACAATGAAGTCGAAGAGGAAAATCGGTTCTTTGGAATAAAATACCAAAGGCGAGAGAAACCTACTCTAGTCCCACAATAAATTGAGTTGTCTGAACCAAAGGTAAATGTCCCTCAGGGTGATAATGATCCTAAGGAAGTTATAACAATATGCCTATTGCCTTGAGGAAAGGCAAGAGATCATGTGTCAAGTATCCCATGTATCCCATATCTCAATTTGTTTGATTGTACTAACCATATCTCTCTCCAGCATCAAAGGTTTGTTGCAACTATTGATGCTATTGAAATACCTACATTAGTCCAAGAAGTTTTAAAAGACTAATAATTGGGTTTAAGTCATAAGAGAAGAGATAAAGGCATTAGAAAAGAACTTAACTTGGATATTGTTGATAAACCCAAAGACAAGAAAGTTGTAGGTTGTAGATGGATATACACTGTGAAGTATAAATTAGTTTTGTTCTCTAATTTTCAAGTAAACCACCATAATTCAAGTGTTATATGATAACCCTCATGTATTCATACCAGTGTGGTGTGTCAAACCTTGGGAAGAGGTGTAATAAAATTCTCATTCACGTAGGTTGATTAAGATTGAGTTAATGTACTATGTAATAAGTTAGTTGTTAATTGTGCTACACTGGGGGGCTAAGGAAGCCAAATACTGATCTTCTATGGGTAATGATGGGCTAAGGAACCCTACACTTCGTGTTCAAATGCTTATACTGCCAATGGTTGATTACTTTTGATGTTGCCTAGCAATTTCCCTTTTATGGAATAATTTGTTTGGTATTTTTGTTGAAGATTGGGTTTTCCCCAAGGATCTTAAGTAGTTTCTTGTGTGTTAATTTTAGAGGATTTGATTCTAGTAGGGATGCTAAAAGGCTTTGCTGTTGTTCTCAGTTCTTAGTTATCTGGTATATTTGGTTCGAAAGAAATTCTAAAATCTTCATTGATCATTGGTTCTCGATTCTTAGTTATCTGGTATATTTGGTTCGAAAGAAATTCTAATATCTTCATTGATCATTGGTGACCTCTTGAGTTTATTTGGAATAAAACAGTTCATCTAGTTTCTCTATGGTGTGGTGTTCTTCCAAATCCAATGGTCTTTCTAAGGGGGTATCTTTGTTAGATCTGCAGAGATTGTTGTGTTGTGTTGCATTTTCCTTATTCTTATGTATTTTAGTTATCTTTTTCTTTCTTTTTTTTTGTTTATTTCTTGAAGATTTCTTATCCTCTTGCTTATGTACCACTCTCTTCTTCTAAATAAATTATTTTCATGGGCATATATTGTAAAAATGACTTAAATACACTTTTTGTCACTTATCTTTTACGTTTTCGTAAATTTTGCCCCTCAACTATGAAATTTGCACATTTTGCCACTCAACTTGTAATATTTTGCACATTTTGCCCTACTATTAAATGTCGGTAAGATTTAATCAGTTTGTTGACATGACTTATGACATGTCATTTAATTAAATGCACTTTTTCCATCCATCCTTTTTGTTTTTGCAAATTTTGTCATCCAACTACGAAATTTGTACATTTTGTCACCTAACATCCAATATTTTGTATATTTTGCCCCCATCGTTGAATGTCCATCAATTTAAATGGGTTTTTGATATGACTTACGACGAGGCAAATGATGTGTCATTTAATTATATTTTTTTGAAGTTAGGTGGAAAAGGTTTTAAAAAAAAATTCTAGAAAGTACATCTAAAATGAAAATGGCATTGTTAGGCTTCCTAACTTAACATGTTGCCCCTCATATTTTAGGGTTTCAAACGTAGCTTCTTTAGGCTAATGGAAGATTGGTTTTGTGAAGCTTGAGGATTTGTCCCTTATAATTTTGTTTTAGGTTTGGTAATTTAGGTTTCAAAAATTAGGGGTTTTAATAAGGATTTTCACTAATCCCTTATTTGAAATTAAATTAGATGTCAAAGGTTTTAATTTATGATAAATAAGAAAAGACTATTAAGGTTGAATCATATTAGAATTAGTGTCGACATAGAGCTATTGATAAAAACTATGCAATTGTAAATCATTTCCTTTTTAATGTTCAAAATTAGTGTCTTCTTAAACAAGAATCATCTTCTTAAACAAGAATCATCTTCTGATTTTACTCATGAGCAGACAATAAATTAGGTAGCAATGTTGTTTAAAGTCTTGGCCAAACATGAGAACTGTTATATTGCTTGTGAATTTTTATATGGTTGTCATGTGATATTATATTGTTTGTCCAGTTTCATTTTTTGTCATGTGAACCCCTTTATTCCTCTTATTCTATTAATGATGGAGCAAAATATACGAAATATTTAAGTTGGCTGGCAAAATGTGCAAATTTCATAGTTGGATAGTAAAAGTTGCAAAAATGCGAAGGATGGGTGGCAAAAAGTGCATTTAAGCCTAAGAAGGAATATAATTAAATGACACATCATTTGTCTCATCATCAAAACGTTTAAATTTGACACACATTCAACAGTGTGGCAAAATGTACAAAATATTGTAAATTGAGTGGTAAAATGTGCAAAATATTGTAAATTGAGTGGCAAAATGTGCAAATTTCATAGGTGGATAGCAAAATTCTCAAAAATGTGAGATGGGTGGCAAAAAGTGCATTTTAACCTTTTAAAATTGAACTATTAGGTGGAAGACATGCACCCAGTGTTCTATTGTTTCTTATATTTGGTAACTTACTGATCAATGCAGTGCAGTTCCTCCAGTCCATTATTAGAAATGAAAGTAAGTTTATACTATAAAAAAATCTTTTCATGAAATCTGCATCTAATTATTCTTATATTCAGTTGTTTAAGGGCACTCCAGGAGGGTGATTTGAGTGACTTCCAGAGAAAACTGGGAGATTCAAAGCAGGTAATATTTCTTTCCTAAATCATGTTGATATTCTTGAGGACTTCATGCATTTTAAATGTTTTATGTGTTCTAGGAGCTTGTGTGGTCTGTTTCTCGTGCAAGTGAAGAGAGCACTGAGTACATTTACTTAACTATCATCAAACTCCAGGTATCACTTGTCCAATATGTGGATCCTTAACGTGATTTCTATTGCTACTACATCATATTTCATATTACTGCCTGTGAACCCATTTGGTTTCTGTTAAGATCTCATTGGCTTGGAGTATTGCCAAAGTAGTCCTTATATGGCCCAACATATGCCATTGGAGTCTATCCACTCCTGATGTTCGGCCGCTACCTGTTATTCTTTAATTTAGCAAATTTCAAATTTCATCCACATGTCCAATTGTGTGCGTGAAGATGGGGACCTGTTATCGCATACTGGCTAGTATTATGGCCAAACTATTCTTTATAAAACTTTGATCCCCTCCTTGAGGTATTTTTTGGATTAAGTTAGGCCTAGTCCTTTTCTAGTAAGGAGGGTACCTTATGCTGCAGATTAAGTAATCTGTGTATTATGTTATAAATGATGTATAAATTTTTTTTAAAAAAATCCATGTAATATAAGCATATATGTAATGCCTGATGTTATGGGCTGGATTGCAATTTATGGATTTTTTTTGTTATGGTTAGCATGTGTATTGATTTTACCTGATGTCCTGTTTCAAGACAATATCATAATTTTCCTAGAAAGACAAAGGGGATAGTGTTCTAAAGTGACTATAAAAATGCAAGTCAAAAGTTCAATCCCTTTGCATGTCAGTAATAGAAGATCCTTGAAAGTAAGGTGCATGTTCCTATTCAATACCAGAGAACTGGAAAAACCAGTGCTATAAAATCACAACCTCCATATTCCTGCCAAATCCTTTGAAGTGCATGTATGAAAATGCAACAAAGTTGAAGGATGTGCCTATTGTTCACCATCCTCGAGAACCTAAACAAGTTATTCCATGAACAAGTTGCCATCTTACAATGCCAAAAAAGTGGTTCCTGTGTCTAAAATAGATCTGCACATAACACGCCTGAGTATGCAACTTCTCAATGTTTGTGACAATTTTGGCCATCCAATGGCACTGCTGTAACCTTGCAAAACAAAGGCATTTTGCTGGTCTGGTTTGTATTTATCTTATTAAGCATCATAATCCAAATGAGTTTTTGACTATATTCAGTAATTTTTAAGTCGTAAAATATCTAGATCTTATAAGACAGATTAAAGCAGCTAACTTCTAGTGGCAATTATGTTTTTTATGCATTTTCTTATTCCTTTGGTTGTTGCAAACAGAAATAATTTGTAGAAATGCTTGAGTATTTGAAGTTACATCAATTAATTTTATAATAAACTTATTGGCACTGGAAATTTGTAGAATTTCAGCCTTCAGGAGCCTTTTTGCTAAAAAAATATAATAATAATATATTTATTTAATTGAATAAAATCCGTGAAGCTGTTTTCCTTTTATTTTCCATATTATGTTCATTTCAACAGATGCTTTATCATCTTGGCATGGCTTGGGATTTACGCTGGAGAACTAGTCAAGATAATAGCACCAAGTTTTGTCTGTTGAAACGAAATGTTTCTCCTGAGCCTGTGATTCCTTCCATTGAACAGGTGTTTAGTGTATCTGAGCCCTTCATGGCAGAACCTCTTTTTTTTCTGCACTATGTAAAATATAGGTTTAGATATGTTTTTGGTCCCTCAAATTTGGGTCAAGTTTTTTTTTGGACTCCCAAATTTAAAATTGCTCTTTTTTGTCCCTCTAATTTAAATTTGGTGGACCAAAAAGATATTTAAACCTAAAATATATTATAGAATTCACAGTGATTATTGTCAGTATTGAAGCCTTGCACTGTTTTTATTGTCAATTAGTTGTCATGGCTGGATATGGAGTGGTGCTCAATTTTACAAAGGACACAATTGCATATGAATTTGCTAGAACCATTTATAGCATTTCGACGAGTTCTACATCAAATTTTAAGTTCTAAAGATTGTATGCTGCAATATCTTCTACAGTCTGCCACCACACTTCGTAAGGTATAGCATCATTGTTAGAGATTAAAAAAATCCATTCCTTAGCATGTAACTAACTACTTAGGCTTTTAGGAGATTTGGTAATTGACATGGTATTAAAAATTTATAACCTCTTTACCAAGTGGGACGGGATTCAATTCTTGGCACTACCTGTCAAATTTAAATTAATTTTAATACATAAATTTTCCTGTGCATTGTTTATTTACTCTTCAAGCTTGAAAGTGAGAGTACGTTGCAATAAAATTATTGGGTCTCTAGCTAACAATCTATGCTTTTAGGGAAGTTGGTCCTTGATAATTATCTTGAAACCATGATTCAAACTTACTTTTATTATATGCTATTCTCCATTTTACAGGGATGTAGGTTCTCTCAAGCAGCTGCTGCTTTGCATGAGTTTAAACTCCTTTCTGTTGAAACCAAAGGGCAATGCACATCCTTATATTTGCTTGGAAGGGTAAGGAGGCTGCTACGACTTTGTGTATTCATATATGGAGATAGACAGTACTGCTGTTTTCCTCAATGTCAATTTTCAGAGTAGTGATTTTGTGTTTTTGCCCTGGACAAATTCAATGAACCACACTTCATCTGCAAATGAAGACAAATTTTAAACATGATTATATATCAAGCATAACATACAACACATGTTTTAGACTTGTCTTTCTTCTTTTTGGGGATTTTTTCCCCAGACCATTAGTTTGCGTTTGGATTGAGCAACATGAAATACAGGAGAATTTGAAATATAGAGAAATAGAATTGCAGCAATTCAAATACTTTAATTTTTAAATCATTTTCTTTGGATAATTGCTAATGAAATCAAATTTTTATTGCAATGACAAGAAGTGAGAAGGTATGACCTTTGATCATGATATAGGAAATGAAAAATTTGGATGTGGAATTTGACGAACCAGTGTGGGCATTATAGAAAAACTAAAGCTTGAGAAAAGTAAAACGATGTTGGAACTCGTTAGCTGTAACAAGATGTGAACTTGACCTGTGATGGTTGTAGGAATTGAGAGAGAATCCACTATGTCTGCCTCCATGAATGATGAAATAGAGAGAGGGAGAGGTGTGAATACTTTGGAAAAGGAGGGATGGATGTGCTGGGGGAGGGGGGGGCATCTATGTATGCGTAAGGAAAGGTTGAGTGGATTTCACAAATTCTCAAATACCCTGTTTTGATAACAAATCACCTATAAAATGCTGCATAAATTTTAAAATTCTTAGATGAGATATTTAAACAAGAAATGTTTGGCTATGTTTTAATTCATCTAAAATATTACCTTCCCTCCTTTAAATTCTCTTTTCAAACTTATTCTTATGCTATGTACTTCATAAAACCTGATTGGCTTGGTGCAATTATTGAATTGTTGTTCAGTATAATATTAAATATTACTAAAAGAAGGTAAGAAATTGTTTGTAGTTTGGAAAACTACATATGGCCCATATGATATGGGTTGGTATTATGCTTATTTGCTTCTGCTTCTTTCTTGCTTGGATTATGTTCACTGTTGGATATTTATAGTGATTAGTGGATCTAGCCCATAGGCCTGTGTCTTGTTTGTCTGAGTGGGCCTGTGCAGGGGCCAACACATCTCTGTAGATAGTCAGTCTGTTCAGATTGTTAGTTAGGAATGCTGTTAGCTGTCACATCAATCATAACTGACTGCAACTGTATTAGATTAGTATAAATACTTGTCTGAGTGGGCCTGTGGAGGGGCCAACACATCTCTGTTGATAGTCAGTCTGTTCAGATTGTTAGTTAGGAATGCTGTTAGCTGTCACATCAATCATAACTGACTGCAAATGTATTAGATTAGTATAAATACTTGTATCCTTGCATTCTCTCATTTGTAATAATAATTCAGAGTTACAGTTTATCTTAAATTCTTCTCCTTTCCTCTCAATTCTCATCGCAACATGAATTCTAACACTCACAAATGAGTCAGCAGTAGTATTTATCATTGCCAACCTTGCCAAGTGATGTACCTTCTGGTTGCAGCTTGAAGAAGCAAAGCTTTTCCGTGCTCAAGGTCAAAATGTGATGGCTATCAACCTTGCAATGTATATATCAGAAAATTATTGCTCTAATGAGGAGGCTTCAGATGTATATCGGTTGATTGGGAAGTGGCTGGCAGAAACCAGATCTAGCAAGTTATAGGACAAAACTTAATTCTGTGTAATGTTTTAATAATATGCTCTCATTTTATGCCTGATTCACTTCGTTATTTTCCCCATTTTGGTGTAAAATTGCAGCTCAAGAACAATTTTGGAGAAGTATTTGAAACCTGCAGTCTCTATTGCTGAGGATGTGAATGCTACAGCTAAGAATGCCATGAAAAGGAAATGTCAGTCTCATTTTCATCTTGCACACTATGCTGATGCACTATTTAGGAGCCATGAAGAAAGACTTAACTCTAATGAATGGCAAGCAGCAATGCGTTTAAGAAAGCATAAGGTACCTAATTGACTGATTTGAATATATGGACTAAGGGCAAACATAAGATAATATGAAGTATGGGCTATGTTTGTTGAGGTTTCCTTATTTTCTATTTTGTTATTTCCTTGTACTATTGGTTGTGTGTGTCAATCTATATATATGAAAGGAATTTGTGAATTCTTGCTGTATATTCATCTAATCCTGAAATATAGGGATTCAAATATGCAATGGTGTAAATATAAATTAAATGGCTTCAAGAAATTCACATAATTAATTCTCAAGTTGGTATTAGAGCCCACATTCTTTGTCAAAATCCAAAATCAAGTAAGAAAGAGAAAGTGAGAGGAAATGAGAGATCAAAGAGAATCCAGAGGTATTTGAATCTGAAACGTGAGTCATATGTTTTCTAAATAATTTGTCTATGTACAAGGCTCAATTATTTATAGTGTGGCATGGCAGTTAATCTAACTCTAATTGATTGTTAGAAGTTGAAAGAGAGAAAAACATCTAAAGAGATGCTGAAACCGTGTTTAAACTACACTACGGAGTCCATTTTATATAGGCTGATTGTAATAAATATAAATAAGTATAAGAAACTTCATTCCTATGTACATGATATGAAATGCCTATAAATCATATTCTAATAAAATATGCCTATAATTACAAAGATCCTAATTGAATAAGAAAACAAATTGTAAATATATAAAAGAAGAATAAATCCTAAGAGATCATCTAGGATACTCTAAAATATTTTAAGATATAATCATGAGATATTTCTCATTTTCTAACAAGAACAAACTGTAACAGAACAGGTAAAAGCAGAGAGATCTAAATTAACTGCAGAGAAATGTAGGGAGATAAACTAAAAGAAATGAAATCTGTAGTTTTACTCAGCTACACCACAATTTAGCTCCCTAAAATTTAGAGTTCTACGTTATTTTTCATGATTCTTCTTTCAAACTAATCATGTTTTCTGCCATATCTTTCAAATCAGAAAAGCATTTCTGATCACCATTCTTCCATTTTTCAGCCACCAACCGTCATTGCAACATCTGAAGCAAGTCCTAACACTTTTGTTTTTCTCCAATCTCTGATCTATGTTGTACAATTTGTTGGCGTGTTTCAGACCGACTTCTAGCTGTCATGCTCTTTCGAACAATTAGAAAGGAACCCCTTGCATGTTCTTCATTCCAATAATCTCCTTCAATAGTTGATTCTACTATTGTCCCTCTTGTGACATTCCGGTCATATCTTTGATCTTCACCTCCACAACGAAAAATTTTTTTGGCTAGTAACACTTGAACCTGAGTCTCCTTGACAACACCGGTCAAGCTCTAATGGTCTAGAATCTAACAAACACTAGATGTGCCTTGTGTGTGCTTATAGCTTTTTGAACACATGTGATGCATGGAGCCTCATCCCCAATAGTTGTCACCTATATTGAACTCATCTCAACATCCTCATCCCCAATATACCACCACTTTGTCAAATACAGTCTCATGCCTCTTTTTCGGGTTGTTTTCTCTCTCCCCTTGTTGACCCATGACTTCTTCTACTTGCCTATCCTTTTTGGTTCTAATCATACACTATGGGTATGCAAATTCATATTGGCCTCATATTTTGCCCAAAGAATTAGCCTGGCCTTGCACGCCCTGAAGAATCATCCTATTTCCAACATTCTACAACAACAACAAATAACAAATGCCTTGTCCCACTAGGCAAGGTCTGGCCATGGATTGCATGACATTCTTGGGCTTGGTTAAAGACCAAATTCTCAAGGATATTATTCACCGTGAGACACTTTTAGAATGTGGGTTTAGGCCTAACTTGATCCCAAAAGCTATCTCATAAGGTATCTCCAACCAATGTGGGACTTGTGTTCTTTCCATTACACCTCACTCTCAACACATTAGGCTTAGTGTATGGATAACATGGTAGATAACCCGATAACAGATCCATGATAGGCTCTTATACCATGTTAGAATGTGGGTTTTGACCTAACTCAACCCAAAATCTAGCTCATAGGGTGAGGGTTATCCCCCCCAAACACTTATATACACTATCTAGGCACTATCTTTAGTCAATGTGGGACTTAGGTTTTTCCAAATAGACACCTCTTAAAAATTTCTTTCAATGTCCTTCTTGGTCTCCCATTTTCCCTTTTCAAAGGGTCGTGCAATCTACTCTCCTCACTAGTGCTTCTAGTGGTGCCTTCTTTATTCTTTTCAAAACCACCTTAATCAATTTTCTATCTTTTTTCCCTAATTGGTGCCACACCAATATCTCCTCATATACACTCATTTCGTTTCTAGTCCTTTCTTGTATAGCCACACATTCATCTTGATATTCTCATTTTTGCTAACCCCACCTTTTCTTCTTTTGGCCCTTTAAAGTCCAACTTTCACAAATAGCAATATGATAAACATTTTGTTAAACTTGGTTGGTACTTTGCATTCACAAATAACCTTGATACTTTTTTTCATTTTAACCATCCAACTTGTATCTTGTGTATGACCTCTTCATTAGTCTTCTCATCGTGTTTTGTAATATTGATTCCAAATATTTAAACTTACTAACATGTGGTATGACATCTTCCATTTGTTGGAGAACAAGTCCGACATTGGGCAATTAAAGATAAATAGAAAGGTATATAAGGATAAAGAGGTTAAATTCAATCAATTCGAATCTTTTGGTCAACACTCTTCCTCTAGCCCAAGTCACACTCTCCTATTGAGTCTACTCTACAAACTTCTACATGGTATCAAAGTCCAAATGACATAATAGCCCGTACCAATCCAAACGAAAAAAAAGGAAGATGAAAAAAAAAATTAGGCCTCTAAGACTTAAGAAGCACAAGTCCAGACACCAAAAGAAGAAAGCACAAACCTGAGACCTCTGAGGCTTACTTGAGTACAAACCCTAAAAGAAAAAGAAACAACCTATGCAATAAAAAAAGAGAGAAAGATTGGGCCTCTAAGATTTAAGAAGCACAAGTCCAGACAACAAAAAAGAAGGTAGAGAGACCTGAGACCTCTAAAGCTAACTTGAATCCAAGCCCCAAAATGAAGAACCTGTGATGGTACACAAGTTAGAACTAAACACATACAGTTGGACTTGAGGAGGAGTGTTGGAGAACAAGTTCCACATCAGACAAATAAAGATAAATAGAAAGGTACATAAAGGTAAAGAGGTTAAAAGACCAATTGGTTTGAATCTTTTGGTCAATACCCTTCCTCTAGTCCAAGTCACACTCTCCTATTGGGTCCACTCAACAAACTTCTACACATTTTTACTCCCAATTCATTTTCCTTTTTTTACTCCTACTCAAATGAAAACTCTCTTATTCCAAAGCTCAAGTTTAGAATTAACCTTTTCCCCATGATTCCTCAATCAACTATATCTCTACATAAAGCATGTAGTTAGCGATAATTTGTTGTACGTCCCTAGTAAACACATCCAAGACTAAATTATCTTCAATGGGCACAATTGGTTCATACTATTCTAAACGGGCATAAGATTAGTCATATTGAGGGGAGTGGTCCAGCCATAGACAACTACTATGGTACTTTATGGCACCAGAAATCAAGAGAAATTGTATGTTCTTCTCCACTTCTTGAGAAATTTGGGAAAACCTTAACCAAACTTACTCTATATGAAGATGCTACTGAATGCTATGATATTGAAAGCAAGATCTTTAATACTAAGCAAGGAAGCTTCTTAGTGACAAACTATTATGGAACCTTGAACCAGTTATGGATCTAGTTGGACCAATACCAAGATTTTTGAAGATGACAATCAAAGTTGATTCTGCTACATTGACCAAGTTCATTGAACGAGGAAGAATCTTTAGGTTTTCTATGGCATGCATTCTAAATATGATCCCTTTCGATATATAATTTGGGCAAAAAGAAACTCCTTTCACTATCTGAGATGTTCTAAATTGTGTAGGGTGAAGAAACTCAAAGATTAGTCATGCTAGATTGAGGTAGTTCCAGTGAAGGTTTTGCCATGGCATCAGAAAAGGTTTTCACTAAAGGACTATCCTCTACTAGGAAGACTTCCACAAAGAATAACCATGGGGAGTATTACTTGTAATGCAATTGTTCAGGCCATACCAAGGATACTTGCTATAAACTTCATGGTTGGGAGAAGGTCCTTTGATGTATGAGAGGACATAAAGGCCCTACTCAAGTAGGCTAATCAAACAACATTTGATTAGGAGATTGTGGCAAAAGACCCACAGATCCTCAACTTGACTAGGAAGTTCGAGCACTTAGTAAGGAAAAGGTCGAATGTTTCCAAGCTCTTATAGCTTCATTCAATATCTCTAATTTTGTTCCTTAAGATATTTGGATCCTTGACTCTATCATGACTCCCCTTTTCTTCATACTTCACATCTTATTTGCATTGTCTAGAACACAACACATTATTGTTGTTAATGGAGACCATGTTCTTATTGTTGAATCTAGCAACATCCAACTCCAACCATTCCTATCCTTGCACAATGTCCTTCATGTTCCTAAACTAGCTAATAATCTTATATCTATACACATAAAGTGACACATGATGTGAAATGTATAGTATCTTTCTTCCGTTTTTGTTGTCCCTTTCGAGACCTTGCAACATGGAGTACGATTGGAATTTGCTAAAGAGCAAGGTGAGTTAAATTTCTTCCAACACATGAAGGCATTATATGGTCTCAAATAGTCTCCTTGAACATGGTATGGAAGATTCACCCAAGCTTATGATATTTTTTGGATACAAATAGAGTCAAGGTGATAATATCCTTTTCATAAAGCATTCCCATGATGGAAAACTCAATCTCCTTGTAGTATATGATCATTGCAAGTTATCATAAGGCTGAAAAACAAGTTCTAAGAGAGAAGTTGGCAACCCTTTTTGGAATGAAGGAGTTAGGAAAGCTTAAGTACTTCCTTGGGATAAAGGTTTCCTATTTCAAACAAGGTATCCTATACCATAAGATTAGAAGTAAGGAAATTCCAGCAGTAGAGAAGTTCCAATACTAGAGATTGGTGGGAAAGCTCATCTGTTTATTCCACACTATAGTAGATAGTCACCTATAGATAGTAGATAGAATCCTCCAATAGTTGAAGGCAAGTTCAGGAAAATGACTGTTATTCAAAAGAGAAGGTACACTATCCATGGAAGTGTATAGAGATGCAGGCTATGTTAGGTTTGTTGTTGATATTCCACCTTAGGGTAATGCATGTCTTTGGGAGGAAATCTAGTGACATGGAGGAGCAAAGGGCAAAATGCAGTTGCTCGGTCTAGTGTAAAAGTAGAATTTTGATTTATGGTACACTGTATCTGTGAAGTGTTTTGGATGATGATCATTCTTGATGACCTTAAGATAAAATATGAATAACCTATAAGGTTGTTTTGTGATAATAATTCAGTAATTAGCATTGCCCACAATTAATAGACACTTCATCAAAGAGAAATTGGGCAGCAATCTTATAGCCACAACCTATATTCCTTCGGGACTCTAGTTCACAAATGTATTCACCAAGGGACTCCTTATAATAAGATTCCAGGAACTTACTAGCAAGTTGAGGATGATTGATATCCATTTACCAATTTGAGGGGAAGTGTTATAAATATCTTTGATATTTAGCATAGGCAAATATCTCAAATTATCTTTGATAATTATTTTCCTATGTTCCTTGTTAATAGTTTCCCTACTTCCATTAAGAGATTTTTAGTCGTTTACCCTAACAAAGGGATATTAGATCTTAAGTTGATTAATATTCCTATACATCTGTGTTAAATTCTTAATAGAACCGTAAACATAGTAAGTAAATTTCTTAACTCTGACAGCAATTAGGATGTAATGATTCAAATTTTGAGATTAATATATGACAATAGAAACAATATTGATATTTTTGTACAAATACAAATTGGATTGATTGTCGAAGTGGTAGACAGTCAACTTTAGGTTTGTGTTCTTATTGGAAGCAATCTCAATTCATGGAAAAGTAAAGAAGTAGAATGTTGTTGTAAGATCAATATCTAAAGTAAAATACTACCTTTGGTCCTGTATATAAGAAACAAATGGAAGCATTATTTTGGTTCTGAATATAAGAAATATATACAAAAAAGGTTTTATAAATATCAAATTGGTGGTGGCCTTCTGCAGTACTAAACAAATTGAGTTTGATTATCATTTCATCCACGGAAAGGTTAGATATGGAGAAATTATTATGCCATTTGTGAATATAAATTAGAAGTCTGAGAGCTAATGTCTCGTGAAATTCACAAATTCAATCCTCGTGTATGTTAAATGCTATTACTTAAGGTCATGGTATTGTTGATTCTGCAGACAGTAGAGTTGGAAGCACTAATAAAAAGGTTAAGAAGTTCGACAAAGGTAGTTGAAAGATTTTTTTCTTTTTTACTGCTTCATTGTCTAATGCTCTAACTCATATAGTATATAATTTAGGGGGAGAAAACTGACTACTCAATGAAAATCCAAGAACTACAAAAGCAAGTAGCAATGGACAAGGAAGAAGCCCAGAAATTACAGGTATTTCTTTTGTTTGATGAGTTAGGAAGGAATTTTTATATGATTCTCTGCGCAACTAAATCACAAGGTTTTTTATATAGATTTAACCTTTTCAAATTTATAAATAATCCCCTCTTTTTTTATTGATAAATAAACTTCACTTGTGAATATTTATGTAACATCCTGCATTTTCTATTGAATAGATTTAACTGTTTCAAATAGATAAACAAACTCTGCTTTTGCTTATTTTTATTCCAATCCTGTATGTATAACATGTGGTAAATGTAAGTAACTTTTCCTGCCTTTCAAAAATCTCAGGATGATCGGGACAATTTTCTTAGCCTGGCATTGGAGGGATATAAACGTTGTTTAGTCATAGGTGACAAGTATGACGTGAGAGTGGTATGTAATTGCTCTTAGTTTCCTTCACTATTAACAAATTGGGGAATGGATCCTCACATGTTAAAGTTTCTCGACCTTATCATGTGAAAACTATGTCTATCTCTCTGTTGTAGCATGGGATATTTATTTCCTTATTTCCGATTTTGTACAGATTTATTTCAGAATTATCTCCTGTAATCAGTTTCCTTTTTATTATAGTTAGGACAGCAAATCAGGATACTTTTTGCCTGTAATTACTAGAGAATTAATTAGCCAGCTTATATACATTTGTAATCTCCCTGTACAGAAATTATCAGAGAAATAATATTTAGTTGTTCACTAATTTCAAGTTGGTATCAAAGCCTCCTAACTTGGGAGACTTTGCTTGCACAAACTCTAAGTTGCCTTCATGCGGTGACACTAGGTTGCCTCCATAATGTCCATTTGGTAATTGTTGGAAAGTTGCCTTAATTGCGGTCACCCCTTATCACTGCCTTAATTGCAGCCTACAAAAGTTGGCTGCTAGTGTCTTGGAAAGTGCTACCAATGAAGGGGAAGACTAGAAAGACTGTGTAAAGTGTCATAGAGTGCAGCTATCAGAACGTCAGATCCCAAGGGGTTGAGAAAATCAATCCAAATGACTTGTCAATTACCTTGAGAAAAGGAAAGAAGTTCTATGCCGAATATCCTATATCCTAGTTTCTTTCAAATACTCATCCCCTTGTGCAACACCAAATTTTTATTTCAGCAATTGATTCTATCAAAATCCCCACATTAGTAAAGGAAAGGATGAAAACTGGGTTTAATCCATGAATGAAGTGATGAGTGCACTATAGAAAAATGGAACTTGGGCAATTGTTTAGAAGCCAAGAGATAAAAAGGCAGTGGGATTTAGATGGATATATACTGTAAAATATCGATCTAATGGTACTCTGGACCGATATAAGGCAAGGTGGTTGCAAATGTTATGGGATTAACTATGAGGAGACTTTTTCTCCAATCGCAAACATGACTATAGTTCCAATTATATTCTCTTGAGCAGCACACTTTTCCTGAAAATTAAATAAGTTTGACGTTAAATGGAGACATGGAAGACAAAGTATAAATGGAGATCCCACCTAGACCTGACTCCATTATTGGAGGGGATAAGATATGCAAATTAAGGAAGTATCTATATTGGTTCAAGTAGTCTCTACATGCCTGGTTTGAGAGGTTCTCTCAAGCTATGGTGTCTTTGGGATACTAGCAAAGCCAAGGTGATTTATTCTCCTTATAAAACATTCACAACATGGTAAACGCACAATACATTTAGTCTAGTGGATGATATAATTCTTGGAGATCCTACATCGACTAGTGAGATAACCTGAATAGATTATATAAGAGAGGGACAACTCTCACCTTACAAGCCGGTTTTGTAGGGTTAAGTTAACTCCAAACCACATTCTTAAGATGATATCAGAGTCTATCCTAGCAATTGTTGTTGGATCTTAAGGTTTAGAAAATATATTTTATTTCTCTCTCTGCATAGAAAAGAATAATAGTACATAGGGTATTTATGCAAAATTAAATGATTGATTATGCTACAAATATGGAAATAAACAGAAACAAATCTCCTAAAATCAGGAAAGAAATAAGGAAATAAATGATCATAATTTCTTAACATATCCGAATTGATTTAATAAAGATTTATTGCTCTAAAAAAGCCTCCAAAGAATCTGGACAGATTCTTGAACACCCCCCTCAAGTTGGTGCATAGATATCTGTCATGCTCAACATGCTAACAAGAACTTCATGCTTAGGTCTCCCTGGTGGGATATCAACCATTTATTGTGCAGTTGGAATGAATGGCATACAAATAACTCCTTCATCCTTTAGGATTCAGTAAACAACTTCAAGATGTTCCTCATAGGATGAATGCATGAATTGGCTCACTAGGCTTACTGCAAATGCAATGTCTGGCCAAGTATGTGAAAGATATATTAATTTTCCTACCAACCTTTGATTCTGAGAAGTGTCCACAGGTGTTCCCTCCTTGCAGTCCCCAAATTTCTGATTTGGATCAATAGGAGTATCTGCTAGTTTGCATCCAATCATACATGTTTCTTTGAGAAGACCAAGAATATACTTCCTTTGAGAGAGGACAATCCCTTTTTTTAGCATGCTATTTCCATTCCCAAGAAGTATCTTAAGGTCCCAGATCTTTTATCTCAAATTCTACAAGAGCCTTTTTCAACCTGTTCATTTCTATCAAGTCATTTCTTGTAACAATTATGTCTTCCACATACACAATCAAAATTGCAATTTTAAAATCAACTAACCGTCTTATAAACATAGTATGATCAGCTTGACTGTGTGTATACATTTGTCCTTTTACAAACTGTGTAAATCTATCAAACCAGGTTCATGGTGATTGCTTTAGCCCATGTAGAGACTTCTTTAGTTTGCAAACCTTTGAATCAAACTTCTGCTCAAATCCCGGGGCTGCATCCATATATACTTCCTCCACCAAATCACCATTTAGGAATGCATTTTTCACATCCAGCCAATCCAAATTAGTAGCAAGAGATAAAAGGACTCTAATTGTGTTCAATTTTGCAACGAGAGTGAATGTTTCAGAAAAGTCAATCCTGTAAGTTTTAGTGAAGCCTTTGGTAACCAACCAAGCCTTGTATCTTTCAATAGATCCATCAGATTTCTACTTTATAATGAATATCCATTTGCATCCCATTGTACTCTTCCCTTTTGGTAGTTCCACCAATTGCCATGTCTATATTTTTTTCAAGAGCCTTCATCTCTTCTAGGACAACTTCCTTCCACTCTGGAATTTCTAAGGCATCCTGTACATTTTTTGGTATCTCCATACATGACAATTGTGAAGTAAAAGCATGAAAATTTGGTGACAGATTTTCATGACACAAAATTAGATAAGGGATTTTGGGTAACGCCTTTCCTAATGGCAATATGAAGATCACAATTAGCTAACTCAATGGGTTTGGAACATAAAACATACTCAAAACCATATTCGTTTAATTGTGAAATTTCAGGATAAGAATTACCTGGTGGGTCCTGAGATTCATGGTGGTGTAAAGGATCACAATTCTCCACTCTTTGAGTATGCTTCTTCCTTGTGTACATATGTTTAAAGGGTTCTATACCCTCATGTTTTGTATCAGTTTCAATTCCCTTTCTGTTTTCAACCTCATTGTTATTTGCTTGATAGGAATCAGGATTAATATCCTCATAGGATTGTAAAGAATTTGGACTTAAGACCTAACTCAATCTCACAAAACCATTTTGTAAGACAAGGACTACCCAAGCTTTACTTACTTAAGCCATATCTCTAGTTATGGGACTAAACCACTACCTTTGAGGCTGCAATTAAGGCAAACCCCAAAGTGGCCGCAATTAAAGCAAGCTTGGGGTGACTGCAATAGAGGTGGCTTTCCATCACTCCCCTCACACCCTAGACTACTAGCTTGGAACGTGGTAATGCAAGTGGCCCAACAATAGATATAAGATAGGTTATGATTATGAAACCATTTTAGGATTTGGATTTGAGCAACCTTATAAAGTTGGCTTGTAAGATGAAGATTGCCCAAGCTATATAAGTTCCATCTAAGCCATATTTCTAGTTAATGTGAGACTAAACCACCACCCTTGAGGCTATAATTAAGGCAACCCCCGAAGAGATTGCAACTAAGGCAAGCTAGGAGTGACCACAATTAAGGCAAGCTAAGAGTGACCACAATTAAGGCGGCTTTCCCAAAAAGGTCAAATGTAGACACAGATTATTGATGACTTAAATATAAAGTATGAATTTCTTATGAGACTTCTCTTAGAATTTGGGTTGGGCCTAACATAACCCAAAAAGCTAATTCATGATGTGAGGATTGTTCCTCACTTATATATATTATTTTGGTCATATCACTAGTCAACGTAGGATTTCCAACAACTTGTTAGGACATCATAGATGGACTTGGTCCAAATATGAAGTTTGCACCTTAACTGCCCAAGCCTATTATGTGCTAGAAAGAATAAGAAGGTCCAAAGTGAGAATGCTGACATGGCAGGAAGTGAGGGGTGTGTGACTTGTGTGATGGGATTATGTTATATGGAAATTAGGGGAGAGAAGTGGTATTAGAGAGAATCAAATAGTTTGTTATGGCAGAGAGCTTGTGTTGTCTGAAGGAGCTTAGCTCTGTGGCAGTAGGGATATTCATTCCACTGTAATTCTTGTTTTTTTTAGACATAATGCAAGTCTTATTTTCCATAATTGAGCTCTTTTCTGTTATTTGCTACTGAGATTCTGGTTCATATCACAACTTCTCTACAATAAATCTACCTTTAGTGTTACTCATAATCTGTTTCTGCATGGTGGTACTCAGTTCATAGAGATCAAGCAACACTTTATCGAAGAAGTTACACAATGGTCTTATGGTAACAACATATGTTCCCCTGAATGTCAATTGGCCAGTATATTGACCAAAGGTCTTGCCATGTAGCATTTTTGTGATCTCTCTAGCAACCTAGGAATGGTTGATATCCACCATTCACCAACTTGAGGGGGAGTGTTATAGTATGAGATATTTATTTCCATTTTTGTACAATTTTATTTCAGAATTATTTCTTGTAATTATTTTCTTTTGTTTCAATAATTAGGACAGCAAATCAGCATACATAAATTATCAGAGAAATAAGATTCGCCAGTGTTGAAATTCCATGTCAACTACAGATATGACCAATGTAGTCCTTATAAGGCTAAGACAATCTTATCTTACAAGTTAGTTTTGTGAGGTTAAGTTAGGCATTGGGCATTAAACCCAAATTCTAAGATGATATTAAAGTATTTCCTAGATCTTTTATTAGACCACTAAGACCAGCCATATTTGTCCATGCTTTGGATGTTTATTTCTAGGCGTGAGGGGGTAGGCCACCCACATTTGTCCATGCTCTAGTCCAGTCTTAGGTGTGAGAGAATGTGTTGAGATCCTACAACAACTAGAGATATGGCTAAGGCTAAGGCAATCCTCACCTTACAAGCCAGTTTTGTGAGTTAAGTTAGGCACTTAGACCTTAAACCCAAATTCTAAGAGGTTTTACACTTATTTCAAGTCTTTGTAAATGTTCACAAATTTTGATAGGGTTTGCCCATTAAATGGCTATGGAGACATCGAGACAAAATTATACATGGGAGCATCTATTCCTAATAGATTCATTCTTATACACTATGGAGATATCAAGACAAAATTTATGTATTACCTGGTAATATGATTTCCTTTAACGAGGTTATTTTCTTTCAGGTGTTTCGAATTGTTTCTTTGTGGTTCAGTCTTTCTTCACGGAAAGATGTTGTAAATAACATGCTTAGTACAATCAATGAGGTACATAGTAAAGCTTTGGCAATCAATCAGCCTGATTTGTATGACCTTTCCCCTTATCTTAAGATTGTTTTTGTGGGTTTTGTATGTTGATTGCATTTGAATGTTTGTAGGTTCAATCTTTCAAATTTATTCCTTTAGTATACCAAATTGCCTCTAGAATGGGTAGCTCAAAGGATGGTCAGGGACATCTCAATTTCCAGGTTATGGCTTCACCAACATTATATGCATTAACTGTTGCTCACTTATCCTTTCTTATTTAATATAAACATGGACGATGCAGTTTGCATTGGTTTCTCTTGTGAAAAAGATGGCCATTGATCATCCATACCATACAATACTTCAAGTAAGTAATACCTTTATCTGCTATCTAGCAATGTTTCACATGCCAATTCGATTTTTTTATTATTTTTCAAAAGTAAAATTTGTGATTCTACATTTATGATTAAGGGAAAACATAAACCAACCTTATTCTGTCTGGCCATATTCTTTTTCAATATGAAATTCTTTTTCTTGTCAGTTTTTTAAGCATTACTTGCTTCTATCGTTGTGGTATGAAAAATATTTTCATTATCTCTTTTCTATTTAGCTTCTGGCTCTGGCAAATGGTGACCGTATCAAGGACAAACAGCGTAGTAGAAGTTCATTTGTGGTTGATATGGACAAAAAGCTTGCAGCAGAAAACCTTCTAAATGAGTTGTCATCATATCATGGAGCTATCATACGTCAAGTAACATCACTCTTTCTATTTTATATTTTCTCTTTATTAGTTCAAATTATCAATCAATTACCTTCAAACTGTTTGTGTTACATATATAGATGAAACAAATGGTGGAGATTTATATCAGACTTGCTGAGATGGAAACAAAGAGAGAGGTGACATGCTTTTATATATTTCATACCCATTGTTTCTTATGACCATGAATATGTTTGAAGATATTTCTACCATTGACTTGCCAAGTAATCTGAAAAACTTTATTTTCACAAGCCTTCTTCTAATTGGATTATTTATGCAGGATACCAATAAAAAAGTGACACTACCAAGGGACTTACGTAATCTTCCAGTGCTAGAACTTGTAAGTGCCTTGCTAAATTTCTGTGATAATGAAGCTTTTAGGTTGATGCAATGCAATGACTGAATGGTGGTTTTTTGGGGATAAACTATGAGGACTGGGCAGTGTGAAAAATAATATCTATATTGTTTGCTTTCCAAAAACAGTGATATTTCCAATAATATTTTCTAGTGTGGGTAACATTCTAATGTCATTTCTTCTAAATCTGGTTATGGATGTGTTTTGTCACAAACAGTACACACTTTTTGTGCACATACATTTATTGAAAATGACATCAGCAGTTAATGTAATATTCACACTAAAGTATGCAATTATCAATTTTAGAAAATTCTGATGAGATCATTCTGTATTTATATCATGTTATTATTGGGATTTTTTATTGTATGTTTACAATTTTTTTTTCCAAAAAACAAAAATTCTAATTTTTGTATAAAATATAAAAAGTTATAACATATGAAAAATAATAGAAATGTTGTGACCATAACTTAATTGACTTGTATTGCAGGGTCAAAAACATATACACAATATATAGCATAGCATAAATATTATGTCAAAGCAAAATATTTATTGAATTTAAGAGATGGTGATAAAAAAAAGTATGAAGATTGAAACGTGTATAATATTCTGGTGAATACTATTATATTTATTAGTTGCTTTGTAATGTAAATCACATCATAACAATAATAACACTTGTTTTTCCTAAAAAAGTGAATTGCTCTTAGATTTTTGGATTGTGGCAAATCTGAGAATATTTAAAAACATCAAATTGGAAGTTGATAAACGATAAATAAAAATTGCATTGTTTCAACATGTATTTTCATTATATTTAATACCAATTTGTCTCATGTACTATTATCATCGCTTTCCCTTCAATGCATTAAATTTTCATCAATCTTTCACGAATCGTAACTTTCCAATGACACTTTATATTGCTTAGCACTAATTGAATGTCATGCATTTTCATTTTTTTCCCCTTCAATGCATTAAAATTTCGTTAATTGTTCTTTAATAACTACTTTCTAAGTGAAACTTGATACTGCAGAGTGCAGAAGATATTTACTTTGTTGATTTTCCTTTGGCAGATTTTTTGTCTGGCAGTATATACATTTCCTATTAAATTTGGTTATAAATATTTATATAAGCATTGTACATATGTTGTCAACATTAGATGTGCTAAACTTGTTATGTCTTCCTTTTGCTGAACTATTTTTGTGGTAAACTGTTTCCTTTGCACTTACTTTGGACATTCAGGTACCTGTAGTGACAGCTACAATTTCAATTGATCATAGTTGTCAGTATCATGAAGGAACTTTTCCTTACTTCAAAGGATTAACAGATTCAGTTATGTATGTCTCAATCATTTATAGCATTCAGACAGACAAATTTCTTTTAGGATGCAATATTTGATGCTTTAATCTACTTTGTGTTGGTTTCATGTGCAGGATAATGAATGGTATAAATGCCCCAAAAGTGGTTGAGTGCTTGGGTTCTGATGGCTGCAGATATAGGCAACTTGCAAAATCTGGAAATGATGACCTAAGACAGGATGCTGTATGAATTCTAACAGCTTATGCTTTGTAATACTTTTGGCCTCTATTGCCGAATTTGTGATGAATTATTTATTTGTCCATCTTTAGAAAAAAAAAATTCACATACCAAGCTTATTTGACAAATATATTTTTAATAACACTGCTTTTTCTGTTATTTGTAATATTAAATTAAAGGTTTAAATACATTTTTGGTCCGTATAATTTTCCTCAATTTTGTTTTGGTCCCAATACTTATTAGTTTTTTGGCCTCCATATATAATTTGTTCTTCATGTTTTGGTCACGGTGGTATATCATATAGCAGTCCTAATGATTTGTCTTCCAAGGGGAATGTTTTGGGATATTGCTTATAGTAGGGATTAAAACCAAAAAAAATTAATTTATAGGGACTAAACCAAACTTTTAGGTGTAGAAACCAGAACCCAAGTCAAGGTAAACTATAGGGACCAAAATCTGTTTAAACCTAAATTAAATTATCATCTAAAGTTGACAGTTTATATATTTTCTAATTCTTGTTTTGATTATCCTATTTTAGAAAACTGACTCTGTCCATCTAGCTAGCTAACTTTTGTGGCTCGTCCAAGTTTAAACCTTTCAGTATATGTTAGTCATAGCAAAAGAAATGTTATCTCTTCCTTTGAGATATTCACATTTTTCTACAAGGGAATCTGCGTGTCTTATGGGATCATAATTTGCCCATGTATGTATTACTTACTTTGATGGTTAAAAATAACTGCTGAATTCTTTATAGGTAATGGAACAATTCTTTGGTTTAGTTAACACATTCCTGAGGAACCATCAAGATACATGGAAAAGAAGGCTAGGAGTACGGACCTATAAGGTATATTCTTCTTTTTTAATGTTCTTGGTCTTTGGTGCTGGTGATTGGCTGGTGAATTGTAACACTGTCATCAACAGAATAAGCTATCACTAAACAGTTTTAGGGTAATTTCTTGCTCTGCAGTGAAAGATAAGGAAAGTGGAGATGAGGGTTTCAATAATTTTTCATTATTCATCGCTCTTAGAATTGTATATCTACTACAGAATATGCTTTTGCAGGAGGATCTTGTTCCCATGGTGGTTTTTTCATATAATTCTTTCCCTTGAACTAGAAAAGTTGCTTCCTGAAAATTTATGATATGCTTCAGACTGTGTAGGGGTTTCTTGGCCTCAAAAATGCAATGGTGCTCTGTATTTGTTTCTGCCTGAAAATGAAAAGAACATTTATTTTTCTTTGCTGGTTGGAAGCATTTATAAACTTAACTACAAAAGAGGGATAAACTCTCTCTTGTCCTACTTTTACACACTGATTTGTTTAACAAATTGTTCATTATGAATTATGGAGGAGTCTTCGTTGTATAGTCTTAGCATACCAGTGTTAACTTATATGTAATGCTACTAATCTAAAATTACTTTTTGTGGAGAAAAATGACTTCGTTTTAAGCTTAAGATCGCGTATAATAGTTTTGAAGTTATGGTAGAAAGATTAAATTCTTAAAATGGTTGAGAATTTTCACTTTTTTATGAAACAGGTTGTTCCTTTTACTCCAAGTGCTGGTGTTCTTGAGTGGGTTAATGGAACTCTTCCTCTCGGTGAATACCTTATAGGAAGGTCAGTCGAAGAGAGACATTTTACTGCACAGTTTCTTGTTCTGTCGAACTTTGAAGCTATTGATCCATATCATGAACCGACTATCCCAATTCCCAAAAGCTTAAGCTATTTGATGAAAGTACATGAATGATTTTATATTATATGCCCCCTCTAGCAAGAACCCTTTGGGATTGAAACGTAGACAATGCACTATTTACCCTACCTTGTGCTAAAATACCTTGTGCTAAAATTTGACATTTATTTAGAAGAATGGGGGAACATGGATTAAACTCTAGACCACATGGTTAGAGAGACCGATACTATGCCATGAACCAGATATCCCAAAAGCTTAAGTTAGTTGAAAGCACATGAATGGCTTTATATCTAACAGTCTTTCTTGAACTTCAGCATGAGAAATGGAGGTGCTCACGGTCGCTATGGAATAGGAGATTGGTCATTCCTTAAATGCCGAGAGCACATGGCAAATGTAAGAAAATAATATTTCAGTACTTTTGTCAACATGAGTATCATATAAAAGTGATTCTTAAATTTATTTATTTTTTTGCAGGAATATATTTTTTGTTTAGTGCTTATGCATGATCAAGTGATATTCATTTCAAATACTTCATAATCATTTTACTTATTCAACTATTACACTAAGCATTGAAAAAGTAAATGCAAAACAAAAAAAATGAAAATACAGACTGACACAACATAACTATATAATAAAGTTTTGATATATATTGTAGAAGTTTGTAAAGCGGACCCAATAGGAGGGTGTGGGCTAGAAGAATAGTTTTGCCTAAACGATTTGAATCAATTAAACTTAACTTCTTTATGGGGGGCTTGTACTCAGGTCAACCTCAAGAAGCCCCAAGTTTGTGTTGTGCTTCTTAAGTTTCAAAGACCCAATCTTTTTTTTATCTCGTCTTTGTTTTTGTTTGGATCAGTACGGATTATGTCATTTGAACTATAATACCATGCAAAAGTTTGTAAAGCGGACCCAATAAAAGAGTGTGAGTTAGGCTAGAAGAATAATATTGTCCAAAAAATTTGAATCAATTAGACTTAACCTCTTTACTCTTATATACCTTTATATTTATCTTTATTTGCTCTATATGGGACTTGTTCTCCAACATATATTATACCTTTTGTTTTCTAATATGTTAAATAGAATAATACGTGTGATGTTTTCTTGATAGGAGAGGGACAAGCGCAAAGCATTCCAGGAAGTTTGCAATAAATTCAGGTGTCTTTCCTATGCTTATCTTTTATAGGACCAAGAACACATGATCAACTAACTTCATTGCTTAATCATGTTGTCATGCAGGCCTGTTATGCATTACTTTTTCTTGGAGAGGTTTTTACAGCCAGCTGAGTGGTTTGAAAAGAGACTTGCTTATGCCCGAAGTGTTGCTGCTAGTTCTATGGTAAGAGCATTCTATTTTCCATGTATGCTTATTTTTTCAATATATGGATTTTCCCAGACCTGAATATTGCTTAAAGGTATCTTAAGTGTGGAGTCTATGGTCTTTGTCCAAGTAAAATTAAAGGTGCCCATTCAAAACTAACACACAAATAGAAGGATTAATTCAAATTAATTCCCTCTCAAGTGCGCCTGTTTGAAGGTTTTATATTTCCCCGATTTTGAAAGCAAACATCTACCGTTGCAATAGTGTAACCATGTTGGAATGCATACTACTCGGACTTCTGAACTAACCCTTCATATGTTGCCCATCCATATGTCCAAATCCAGCATTATATATGATTTCTATTTTCTTTTAAAACAGCTTTTAATTTTGAGTATTTTCTATCTGGAATGTCACCAAAATCTCATCTACATCAATGTATCACAATCTTTGGTATATTTATTAGTTGATTCGTATTCAGGTTGGCTATATCGTTGGCCTTGGAGATCGACATTCAATGAATATTTTAATTGATCAGGCCACTGCAGAGGTTGTTCACATAGATCTCGGTGTTGCTTTTGAACAAGGCTTGATGCTTAAGACCCCAGAACGGGTATGTACTTGATAGTCCTTGAGTCATGCACTCTTTTCCATATTTAATCTGGAATGTTGATATCATCTGTAACTGCTGGCAGGTGCCATTTAGGCTTACAAGAGACGTAATTGATGGAATGGGTGTAACTGGAGTAGAGGGGGTGTTCCGAAGATGTTGCGAGGAAACACTATCGGTTATGCGGACAAACAAAGAAGCATTGCTGACGATTGTGGAAGTAATCGTACTTAACTCAATTTTATGTAGTATAAATGGAACTTCCATTTCTATATTCTCTTCATAACAGATGAGTTTCCTCTACAGGTTTTTATCCACGATCCTCTTTATAAGTGGGCCTTATCTCCTCTGAAAGCTTTGCAGCGTCAAAAGGTACTTTAGACCCTCTGTTATTTTCTTTATTTAATAAATGTCCAGCATCTCATAGTATCAGGGTTCGGTGACTAGCAGAAATTAGCACTTACCATGAATTGTGGAAATAAGTATATAACAGGACTGCTAACCTCTACAAATTGCTCTATAATGACCGTGGATATTCTTTTTTTTTTTATTCTCAATAATGTTGCTGGTAGTAGATTTTGTGTAAATATGTTCAACTTGCATTACTTGATTTACTTGCAGTGTGACCTTTCCTCCTTTTCTCCACAGGAAATGGATGATGATTTGGATACAAGTTTGGAGGAACCACAAAATGATTACCAAGGAAATAAGGATGCTGCACGTGCACTTCTACGTGTCAAGCAAAAGCTAGATGGGTATGAAGATGGCGAAATGCGAAGCATCCATGGGCAGGTATTTTGTGGACATATCTCTGCCAAATTACCATATAAAAGTTATGTTTCTTTATCTTCTTTTTCATCTTCATCCAATACTGGCTGATAAAGTGGGTTGGATCCTATGCATTTTTAAGTCATACAAATGGTAAAATTGCAACATAAACTTGTCAAAATGGGTGGTGTTATACACATTGACCATTCATATTCGACTAGTCGACCACTCATACCAAACAGATACATCATCCACCGTGATACGGAGATGACTGAAATCTAAATGTACATGTTCAAAATATCCCATGAAAAATATAATTGTGGTACTTTACTTGCAGGTACAACAACTCATCCAAGATGCAATTGATTCTGAGCGATTGTGTCAAATGTTTCCTGGTTGGGGAGCTTGGTTATAATTGGCACGCTTCGTTTGTACACTCTTGACACTGAATGATCTTGTATAGACGGCGTTTATCTTCTTCGTAGGACTTTTCTTGCTCGAATTGTATAGCATAATCAGTTTCTTTCACTTTTTTCCTTTTTTGGTTTCTTGTATTATTATATTTTGGAAATTTTGTTGGGTGAGTTATAAAGTGGCTGTATGTTGAAGGATGCAAAAGGAAGTGTATACGGATCGCCTGGTCGCTTTATCCATCACTTCCTCTGACCCCCTTCAATTATAAAAATAACAGCAAAAAAAATTGTCTTGTAAATAAAATTGATTATTCTTGTTCTTAGGTCAATAAAGAAGAGATCAATGGGATGGACTTGTAAATTTGTTGACAATATGTCTATGTTAGTTCAAATTCGGTTTGGCTAAAGATTTTGTTTATCCATTATAAAATATATAACTCATTTATTGTTTTTTGAAAATAACTATCTTCTCTCAATTATGTTTTCTTTTTTTACTTACAAGCTTTGATTGGGAGATTTGACTTACGAAATTGGAATGTAATTTTGTTCGCAACATAGTGTTTGTAGTCATAAAACATGTTAAGATTTAAAATACTATTATACTCTAGATTCTGGATAATTATTATTTTCTTAAAAATTGGTATTTTAATATAATCAATAATTAAACAAAATAAGTATAATCACTGTTTTGTTTGCGATTTTTTTATAGTTATAATTTATCTAATAGATCTATTCTAGTAAAAAAAATTGACTATGACTTTTGAGTCATAAATGTGGTTTGTCTTGAAGTGCTATATAATAATTTCAAAATGTATAAAATATAAAATTGTTTGTAGTTATCTTAATAATAGCTTAAACGGAATTCTGAAAGAGTTGAATGTAATTTTGATAAGAAAATAAATTATAATTTTACTATAAAGGTTTTTCTTTTCTTACTTCATTAAACAAGGCTTTATGAATTTGGTTTAGACGCTCAAATGTAATTCTTAATTAAATTTAAAATAAATCAGTAAACATAAAAAAATGTTTTTATTTACATCTTTAATAATAAACTAATGGTACATTACGCCTATAATATTCTTCATAAATAGTAATTATCATGAGTTTATCATTAAATTAAAATGTTCATAGAGATCATATTTAAAAAAAATTATTTAATTTAAAAATCAATTAATATTTTATTTTATCATTTGAGGATTTACAATTTTTTTATTTTCTATCTGTATTTTCTTTCGAAATAAACCAAATGAAGGAACGGGAAGATCTAGGACATTGAAGATCATAACATGAGTGATAGGTGGATTTAAATTTCTAAATATCCTCCCACCCTTGATCCATCTGTATAGATATCACCTGCATTTAGAAAGTTGTGGGTAAGAAGTTTGTAGAATTAGGCACAGTCAGGTGATAAACATGTCTTCCAATAGGATTTCAAACTTTGGTTTACTACATAGGAAGCTAATTCAATTTAAAAAAAAAATTATGAAAAAGGATCAAGTTACTTCAACAATAACTTAAAGAATGATGCTTCATTTTTACCTTTCATTTTCTTTTAATATAATAATCAAATGAAAATGTGAGAGGATAAAGAGTAACTTTTATAATTAATTTTGGAGTAACTTAATCTTTCTCTTATGTAATATTGTATTAAATAAATCTAATTTAATATATAATACATTCTTAAAAATATAAGTAAGAGTGTACAACTTCATAATTATAATTGTCTAATTTATCTAAAATTTGATGTGCATGATCATTAAGTCAACATAAAAATATTTAACACATGCACATAACTTTTTATACATATTAAACTTCATTAATCTGACTATTAAACTAAAAATATATTGAGTAGATTAGGTATACATTTTTATATAAAATTAAATTTTGTTATATTTCATTAAATAAATTTAATTTAATATATTATATTTAAAATATAAGTAAAATTGTAAGATTACCTACTTATAATTGTTTGATTTATCTAAAATTTAATGTGCATAATCATTAAGTCAATATCAAAATATTCAACATATAGATACACATGCACAGACATACATTGTTAATTATATTTTTTAATTTTAGTTTTTATTAACTTGTTAGTTAGCTTGTTACTTAACTAATCAGTTATCTGTAATAAGGAACAATGTTCTCTATAGTTAAGAAATTTAGTTAGTTAGGCTCGTATATAATAAGTTAGATCTATTCACTTGTACTCAATTAGATAATTAATGAAATGAGCACATTGCTTTTTCTCACACTTCCTCTATTTAACATGGTATTAGAAAAGGAGAGACAAGTGTAGCATCGAGATGTTCATTTAAATGAACATAATAGGAATTCAACATATCGTCGAGATGCAGTAGATGTAAGGATTGGAATGTTAGGGTTTGACACTATAATTGTATATATTCTATTGCTAACAGCGGAATGGTAGAATATCGTGTACTTGCTCAAGCTACTTGTGAGGCCCAATGAATTTCATTCATATTGAAAGATTTACATATTGAGCATACTTCTCTAGTAATTCTTTACTATGATAACAGGTTTGTCTTATAAATAACTACTAATTTTGTCTTTCATGAGCAAATGAAACATATAAAAGTGGATTGTCATGTGGTTTATGACAAAGTCCAGTCCAACATCTTTCATCTTCTTACCTCTACCCATGAACAAGTTGCAAACATCCTCAATAAGTCTTTCCACCTTGGCCTTTACCCATGACATGCACCTTCCAACTTGAGGGTGTGTTAACTATATTTTCAATTTCAATTTATTTTGTTGAACTTGTTAGTTAGCTTGTTATTTAACTAATCAATTTTTCATTATAGTGAGGTGCAATATTCTTTGTAGTTAGGAACCTTAGTTAATTCGACTTGTATATAACAAGTTAGATGTATTCATTTTTACTTAATTAGACAATTAATTAAATGAGCACATTGCTCCTTCTCTCACTTTCTCTTTCTTAACACACATATACAAGCTATTGACAAAAAAGTAGTGATGGATTCAAAATTTTGAAGTTGTTGAAACAATGCTTATATATATGATTAGTATTTTAATTTGTACACTATACGTGATAAGTTTTTATTTTTGTACAATTAAAATTTTAAATAATAAATAATTTGAATATTTAAATTATATTATAATTAAAATTCATAGTAAATAAGTATATTTAAATATATAAATTAGATTTTGGATTCTTAATAAATAATGTCAATTTTGATATAGAATTATTTTTAACTATTGATAATTTATTTAAAAAATTATTAAAATTTAATTAAAAAACAACAATAAAAGATAGTAGATTAAAAGGGTTAAATGGTTAAAAAATTCATGTATACAAATAAATATAAACATAAAGATAATTTTTAATGGTTGAGAAATTTTTTATTAGTTCCATGAATAGTGTGTAAAATGCATATAAAAAAGAGAAAGAGAGATAATACTGAAAATGTTTAATTTAGTGAATAAGAATAATGAGATTATAGGTATATTTGTGGGGTGGAGGGAAATACTCATTATAAGGACAACTTATAATTATACATACGAGTGAATCATCAATTTAGTCATTGAAATTGTAATGGTTTATCAAATTGGTCCTTAAAATTAATAAAATAAAAAAATAGTCTCTCAAATTTTATATTACTATTCAATTTAGTCCCTGAAATTATAATGGATGATCAAATTGGTCTCTAAGATAAATAAAATGTCAAAATGGTCATTGAAATTGTAATTATCTATCAATTTAGTCCTTAAAAATATAATGATCGATCAAATTGGTCCATAAAATTTAAAAATGTTAATTACATATTTTACCTCATAACTTTTTAAATTTTGTAAATTTTATCAATAATTTTCTTTTACACATTTTGACCCCTAAGGTTATATATAAGAAAAAGAAATTTCAAGGACTAATTTCACTTATTTGAGGCAAAAGGTACAATAAATCATTTTTAATTTTAAGGACTAATTCGATCAATCATTATAATTTTAAGGAGTAAGTTGATAAATAATTACAATTTTTTAGAGACCATTTTGATATTTTTTATTTGAGGTACCAATTTGACTATACATTACAATTTTAGGAACTATATTGAATAATAATATACAATTTGAGGGACTATTTACTATTTTTATTAATTTTAAAGACCAATTTGATGGAATATTACAATTTCATGAACTAAATTGTTGATTTACTCTATACAAGTATATTATATTTACATATGTTAAAAAGTTAGTGGGTAATTGTCCTCACACCATTGCGTGTAGATTTTCCCATGCAAAGAAGTAACTTATCAAAAGTTACTCTTAAAGTAACTTATCAAAAGTTACTTTTAAGGTAACTTAATCTTTTTTCTTAGCCTATGTTTGTACATTAGGGATATAAATTTTCTTGTTACATAAAGTTTGATGGACATACTCTTGCACATCACTTTTGTAGTCTTATGTCTTAGCAAATCAATTAAAAACATAAATAGCTTTAAAAATAAACAAACAAATAATGGGCTTACAACTTTCAACCTTTACCTTTTTCTCTTTTATTTTCTTTTTATTTAAAGTTATATTGAGTCTCACTTAAGGAGGGACGGACCTATAAAATCTCTTTCTCACAACTTAAGTAAGGCCAAGTTTGTCATCCCAACAACTATAGTGCAAGTCTCAAGCTTTTCCCTTGATAGAAATTTTTCCGACATATTAGTATCTTTATCAATTGTATATTTAATCAATACAGACTTCTTATTACTAGTCGATATCTTCTCAATACAAAAAAAAATAGTCTCTAATTGCAACTACTCATTATGAAAATCTCATAATTCTCGCTCTAAGCAAGATTATCAACATCAATTGTATCTATTTTGATAAAAAAAATCTTAACTTTTCCTAATTTTTGTCTAGGATTAGAAGAAACTGAATCAAAATCAACTATGTCCTTATTGACACAAGGCACTAAAATCTTTTCCCTATCAATGTATTTAAACCATTAATCTTCTATAAACTTAGTATCACAACTCTTGATCAGTTTCTTTCCAACAAGATCTTAAAAGTCGTAGCAAAGTGTTTTACTTTTTGCATCCAACATAAACTTTTCATCTTTAGGAATATGAACAGATGCTTTATATCAAAAAACACATAGGTGATCATAAGAAACATTCTTACCTAGCCAAAGTTTTTTTGATACTTCATGTTGCAAGGAAACATATGGTGAAAGATATAAGACATGCTCAATTATGCTCAATGTTTCACCCTAGACGATTATGGAAGCTTTTCATGTGAAAGTAAACAATTAACTTTTTCAACTAATGATTATCCATTCTTTCAGTAACACCATTATTTGGAGTATAATAATGTCTAGTCCTCTATTTTCTACCGTAAGAATCAAATGGTTTTGAATATTTATTTATATTGTTTATGCATATTTATTTTAATCTCTTCCCAATTTCACATTCAATTAAGACTGAAACACATTCAAAACATCATTTTTACTCTCAAGATGTAAACAAAAGTCTTTATGGAATGGATATCAATGAATAGCATGAAATATGCATTGCCACCAAGTGTTCTTGTCCGTATAGGATCGCATATATCAAAATGCACCAAATCAAGATTTTTTTTTTTTGTCTTATAATAGGTAAGTGAAGGAAACTCTAATTTTCTTCGAAAAAAATAGTGATCACACTTTTAAATGTGGACTTATCATACCTTTAACTATTGGGAAAAGCAAACCAAAAATAAGTTATGGCAAAAAAATTCCTATCAAAGGATCCAAGTGAAAGGTCATAAAATTGTGGTTAGGAGGTTTACCTTTTGTAGCATGACAAACTTTTCTTCTTGAAACCCACATAGTCCAACAACAATAGTTGAACCTCTACAAAGTCCACATGAACAAACTTTAATCGCTTTACAACCAAGGGAAGAAGAATTAGTTCTAGTTGCGCTTCAAGGAAAGATTGTGGTGGCTATGGTTTCTACAACTAGGGTTTCACACAAATTGATCTAGTATGTGACTGTAGAAATTGCATACAGTCAACGCTTAAGGAGATTTCTTTATATAAAAGTTCCTCGATATTTTAACCTAGCAATATTAAGTCCTTGCATTAACCCAACCTATAAGTAACATGTTTATTTCTCATTATTCTAACCTTCCTTGAAATGAACTCATACATTATGAGACTAACCCAAAAGAAATATTATAGTCATACTATAATATTTCTTTTCTCATCTAATATGTCGTATGTGTGTGACCTTATAGGTTTTCATTACATTGAAAATAATATTAAATTTTATTTAATATTATAAACAATGAATAGTATCTAGGAATACATAATTTGTATCCAAGTAATAAGAATATTTTATGATTTGACATAACCTTTCTATGACATGTGTTCTTGTATAGCTCAATTCCTTTGTTCAAATATCATAATTGAATACAAGACATACAACATGTCATCTTTGTATAATTCAATTTATTTATCTCTTGATACTTGAGTAGACATAAGAATAAATGAGGTCAATATCTCATATTGACTTATTCTAGCATGGTCATGCATTTCAGTCTTACTTTATCAAGAAGGCCCATAAATATTACTCCGATTATGAATGAGGGGCAATTCTCATCTAGGTCACTCATATCTATCTTCATTATTTGTTCTATGTCTAATTATCAAATTTATATTCACCCTATTATATGTGATGTTTGATGGCATTAAACCATAAAACTCCTCATGTTAGGAATCATAGTGGCTTCAGGTCTAAGGATTGCATACATCATAGTCACCTTAAGAATTGTTTATAACACTTTCATAACTCTTCTATGTAGCATTCTAATAGCAGGTTAATCCAATACATCATTACACTAATCATGTACCTATGAGAAGACTTAATATCTCATATTCATGACTTGTGGTACATGATCATCAATCTGCTCACATGTTAATCTTAATGCACTATTATTGTCTTTATTAACAATAGCACTTGACCAGAGTTTTCTTTTTTAAAATACTATTAAATAAACTATTATATGTATTTTATTATGTTTAAATACAAACATAATAAATAAAATGTTTCATATCATTAATAGAGAAAACAAGATACAAAAATAAAACCACACTTAAACAACTACACAAGAGTCATTAAACATCTCACAAGTTGGCTTTGAGGCAGGTTATACATATCAAACGAGGAGGAAAAAAGTATAGATGACCTGTATTTTTTAATATTTCACTTGTATTTGATTTATATTTTAGTATTTGAACTATTTTGTATTTTATATTATATATTATATTAGTATTTCACTTTTTTTTCTTAACTAATATTTAAGTCTCCTTTCTTATTCATCAAGTAATTTTAATTGATAAATAAAAAAATAATTTTAACTGTATAATATCCAACAACAAAAAATTAATATTAAACCAATTCCGAACTTAGTTTTTGGAACTGTAAAACTTTTATACCATTCCATAAATTAAAGTCCAGTATGTAATAAACTATTAACTATTCAAGAAACTAAATTTCGAAATGTAACTATCTGATAATATTCCAGATTATGAAATAAGGTGATTTTTAATTGTAAGTTTCAATATTTTCAAAATCTACAATAAGTTTTTAGTTTTTAAAATTAATTTATTTTTTTAATTTTTTTAATTTTTTTAATTTTAGTTTTAAAATAAATTCATTTTAAAAGTTCTCTATCATGTTAAAATTAATTTAAATATGTATTTGTTTGGTAATGGTAATGATAACAATGATAATTGTGGTGTCGATAGTGCCAACGACTAGAATTGTCTAAAAAAATTGAATTGAACTATTTTTTGGTCCAAAAAATTGTTTTTTCAAATCCGAACTAAATTGTTCTATGAACTAAACTTACTATTTTTTCACTAATTCCTAAAAGAAAGATCAAAGTAAATTTGTTTTATTCTTTTATAAAAATAATTCAGCTTTCATAGTTTAGTTTAGTTCTCAAACATTTCAATTTAGGTTTTTGTAAAAGAAAACAATTTGGTTTAGTTATTTATAAGAACAATTCATACTTGATAGTTCATTCAATTTGGTTTTTAAACAATTCAATTCGGTTCAGTTTTTTTTGTCCACCCCTACCAACCACAATAGTGATTGGTGGAGATGTTAGTGGTGGTAATAAGAATGATGATGATAATGATGGCAGTATAATGATGGTACTAGCACTAGTGATGGTGGTAGTAGTGTTAGCGACAGAAAATATCATAGTCAAATATAGCAATAGTATTTTTTATACTAAAAAAAATCAAATTGACAATTTTTTTTCTTAGTTTTGAAAATAAATGTAAAAATATGAAATTGAATTAAATATTATTTCAACTTCATTTTAGCTAAACACATTTTTATTTAAAAAATGTATTTAAAAATAAAAAACTTGTAACAACCCTAAACGAATTATAAATTCTAAATATTTATATATCATCAAATATATGTTTTGAAAATTAGTTTTTTGGGAAAGGTATTTTTGAGAGAAAAAGATATGGATGAGTTCAAAAAGAAAAAAAAATGGTACAAATAGAATTACTCCCTAACAAATAATTATTTACCTAAGTAAGCACGAAATGGATCACAGCCCTCCGAACACCAAGTTCAGAAAGTATAGACAACCTATTAATGACCTTGATCGGTACAAATCAAGAATATACAAAACTTTCTTCTATTTAATTTTTTAAAACAAAAAACCTACCTAAAATTTGAGTTATTTTTTATCTTATTTTCGAAAAAATATCCACGATAAAACTTGCAAGCAATGGATGAGTTTTTTCTAACATTGAGACGAATGGTTTTACACAACAATTTATATAAATGGCGGCATTAAAATCGATGGAAGTAGAACTAGACGAAATATCATCTAAACAATAAAAAAGTTTCTTTTATTTGACCCTTATTTCGACATTTGGGGGTTGCTTTTCCTTTAAAAACTCGACCGAACCACTATCTTTTGACTTTTGAGGAAATGTTACTGTTTCTCCCAGACAAATCTGTGGTTATATAATAATATCCACATAAAGATGAAAAGTTACTTAAAAAAGAAAGCAAGCTAGGAAGAAGAAAGTTTATAGCTTCCAAATTCTCTAATAGAAGTAATGATAATGGCATGAAGATTATATAATAATATTTGAAAGGCACCGATCATATATAGGAGATGATATGTCATTTCATTATCTCATGTGTCGCTGTCGTAGAATTGAATTGGCATTAAGCAACTAAGGTTCACGGCATTCAGCACTATAGTACACCTCATTAGGACCAACACTTGGGCCAATGTATCTTCCGTCTATATATGACATAGTTAACCCGATTAGGCTAATGGCATAACCCAACCCAACAATGAATAATAACCAATCACTATCACACCCAGTGGACCACGATCCAAAACTAGCACTGCAGCCTCCAAACACCCTTCTTTGCATTGTTATTTTAACTAGATTCTTAATTTATTTTTGTTCCTCTTATGTCATGCCAGATTTTAAAATTTTAGAAAATTTTTACTCTATTACCAATGTTCTTACCTGAATTAAGTTAGTTTGTGGGTCTTATAATTTATCACATCGATTAATGCTTATATTTATATTTCTTATTTCAACTTTAAAATAATATTTTATTTATATTATAATTTTAAAACAACATATATGTAAAAATATTACAAATATTTAAAAAAATATATTTATGGTAATAAGTTAAAAATTATAATAATAATAATAATAATAATAATAATAATAATAATAATAATAATAATAATAATAATAATAATAATAATAATAATAATAATAGAATAATAATAAAAAATTAATTTTCATCATATTGATTAGTGAAATATTTCCAAATATGCTCTTCTAATTGAAGTTGTCGATAAATTTGTATTTTACGAATATGTATTCTCTTTGCAAGTATGTTACAAAATTAGAATGAGATCATATGTTTCAATTTTTGTGATATTGTTGTTATATTTAAAATTATTAATATGTGTCTCGTTCATCTTTCACAATCATAATAGATAAATATATTATTTATTTAATTATATTCATGGGTTAATCACGGACTAAACTTCGTACATTCGCGTTGTAGCATTGGTATGATTTTGAGAAATATAACTAAGTTTATATAAATACCATCAATTAGATAATAACCTATATTGGATTGTCATTAAATGGATTGGAAGCAAACCTCGTATCTGAACAATGGAAGCGAATAGTGGTCTAAATCTTCGATTCTTTCCCAGGTAGTCATACTACACTTTTCCCTTTCTCTACCTTCTACAACTGATTTTGATTTTTGTAATTTTTGTTTATTTATTTGTAATTTTTTGCAGTACATGTGTAATTTTTTTGCTTGATTCTGATTTTTTTTATTGCATTTTTTCTATAATTTTTCCATTTGTTCTTTACATTAATATGCTTTCTGCTATTCTTCTTCTCAAATATGTTGATGAAAAACAAATTTTTTATTTAGTTTTACGTTAAGAACGAGTTGCTTATTTAAGCAAAAATTCTTTACACACTAACGAATTCTAATGTTGAAAAAAAAATGAGTTGCTTAATTTTTAAGAACAGGGATAAGCCACCGCTTTGGGGATGCTCTAAGGCATGTAATATTAGTTTACTATTTTTAAAAAAAATTCATATTGAATTTTAAGATTTTACTTCACACTTATTTGAAAGTTATAATATTAATATATATAACTTTTATATTAAGTATTACTCTACATTTTTTATTATTTTAAATATATTTATGATATTAAATATTTATTATAATATTATTTTTCTATTATTAATAATAGTGCAGATTGATGTGATAGATGTCTGCACTATAGCTTTGATGTGATAGATGTTACATTACAAACCGCACCATGTTTAATATAACAATAGGTGAGAGTTTACTTTCTCAAGGGAATAAATTTTTTTTGAGTTAAACATTTTTTAGTTTGTTAAATTGTCACCATTAGTTAGTTTAATAATTATATTAAATATCAATCATTTCAATTTTGAACAATGTCTTAGATAATATGTGAAGTATTAAACATTAAAATGAAAATCCACTTAACATGTCTTATGAAACATGCTATTAAAAAAATTAGAGTGAATAATCTATTTAATTTTTAAAATTAATAACCTATTTAGTCTCTAAAATTATAATAATCAATTAAGTTAATTTTTAAAATTAATAAAATAATAAATTAATTATTAAAATTATATATCTTCAATCAATTTTATCTCTTAAATTATAATAAATAGTTAAATTAATATTTTAAATAAATAAAATAGGAAAATAATCCCTAAAATAATAAATTATCAATTAATTTAGTTCTTAATATTATAATACTCAGAAAAAAAAAACTTAATTGTATGTTTGTCTTATAATTTTAAAATGTTACAAATTTTACTTAAGTTTCTTTTTCATACATTTGACTTATTTAATTTATATATATATAATTATTACATTTGTTAATTACACTTTAACTTCCTCAAATATGTGTTTATATTTAATATATAAAAATTAAAATTTAAAATTATATATTTATTTTTAAATATTTTATTTTAATTTTATAAATTTATGACTTATATAACTTTATTTATTAAATTATATCAAATAATTTCTTAATTAAGTTATATATTATCTTATAAAAGGATGGAAGATATATAAATAATTTATAACTAATAAAATTGAATAAATATATTTGTATAATTAAAATAAAAATATTTAATAAATAATAATTTTTGAGGTCATGAACATTTAAAAGAATGAAATAAATTTGATAAATTTATATAATTTTAGGATTAAATTGTGTAAACAAAAATTAAAGAAAAAATTTTACGAAATTTAGAAGTTATGAGATAAAAATTACAATTAATTCTTTTTAATCTCAGGGATTAATTTGACAAACTATTATAATTTGAAATATTAAATTGATTTCGGATACCAATTTATCTATCCATTATAATTGCATGGATTAAATAGATCAATAACTCCATTTTGCTTATTAATTTGAAGGACCAATTAAATTAATTATTACAATTTCAAGAATTAAATTTATGATTCATTAAAAAAATAAATATTAAAATAAAATTGATCAATGATTATAAAAATTACATTTTATAATACTAAAAACTAAAACAACTGATAGTATCAAATAGTGATTTTTTTTTCTTAATTTTTAAATGCTTAAATATGTTTTAAGTATACAAACATGATCCTATCTGATTTTAGTCTTTGTAAAATTTGTTGTCATTTTTAAATCCTTGTTATATCTTTTATGACTAACAAAATAAATAATATTAATTAAAATAATTAAAGTAATACAAAATATTTTAAATTAAGATAATTAAATTATTTTTAAGTGTTCAATTCAACTAATTAATGTATTTATTATTTTATATAAATGAGGTAGTTACATATAATTTATTTTTTTCAATATATTATATTAGTAATTTTATTTCTTTTAGTATTATTCATATTTTTCAAAATTTATTAATTTACTTTTTAACAATGTACTTTTTATAAAAAAAAATTAATTTAATTTTAATATATTGTTTTGTATCTAATTTTTATATTTTAATTTACTGATTTTGACTTATTGTAATATGATTTATTTTTAAAATATATCTAGAAATAAATTGAAATATAATATTATACCGTCCGGCCATACTGACCTAGGCTCAATAAAAGCACCACGACCCAGATAAAGAGGGACACTTTAAGACAATCAACCCCCCACTGTTGGACTGGTCCAATGGACCAATCTACCCCAAGAGACGCGCAGTCCATAATGTAGCAAGGAGCAGTTAAGTTAATTGCAAGTTTATTAGGAGGCAGTTTGCTGCACAAGCAATCACCCATGTATATATATATATCATCCTAGTCCGGAAGAAGGGGACGATAAAAAACAGATGGCTTGTACTCTAGAACAAGAATAGATATATTAAAAGTAAATTATATTACAATTAGTTAAAATTAATAAATTGAAATATAAAAATATTATATTCAAATTAAATTATAAAATTCTAAATAAATTATATATTTTTTCAAATACAATGCTAAAATAAGTTAGTGAATTAAAAAATAAGAATAATACTAGAAACAATAAAATTATTATTCATAATATATTAAAAGTAAATTATAAAATAAAATTATATGTAATATCTTATTTATATAAAATAATAAATACATTAATTAATTGAATTATGCATCTAGAAATAATCAAGGAATCACCATATAGTCATTGAAATTGTAATAATTCGTCAAATTGGACATTAAATTTGATAAAATAGTAAAATAATTTCTCAAATTGTATATTCCTATTTAATTTAGTCTCTAAAATTGTAATAATCAATCAAATTGGTCCATAAAATAAAAAATATTAAAATAATCATTGAAATTGTAATTATCTATCAATTTATCCTTAAAAATGTAATGATCAATCAAATTAATACATAAAATTAAAAGAATTAATTTTATATTTTGTCTCATAACTTTTAAATTTTTGTAAATTTTATCCTTACTTTTTTTTATACATATTGACTCCTATGCTTATATAATTTTATGAATTTTATATAAAAAATTTAATGACTAATTTTACTAATTTGAGGCAAAATATATAATTAATTACTTTTAATTTTATGAACCAATTTGATGAATCATTATAATTATAAAACCTAAATTATTAGATAATTATAATTTCAAAAATTATTTTAATATTTTATTTAATTTAAAGATCAATTTAACTATCCATTATAATTTCAAAAACTAAACTGAATAGTAATATATAGTTTTAAAAATTATTTTATTATTTTATTAATTTTACATACCAAATTAATCAACTATTATAATTTCAAAAATTAAATTGATGATTCACTTAATTAATTTAGTTATTTTGATTTAAAATATTTTTATTATCTTAATTAATATTATTCATTTTAATACTCAAATAACTAGAATTAATAATAAAATATATAATACTAAAAAATCTGGAAATAATAATTTTTTTTACAATAATTAAAACTAATTAAAGCCATATTTACGTTAAGTTTAGAATATTTAAAACAAGACCAAGTCAATATTTTACTCAAATTTCCTCAATTAGTAAATTCTTAAAATAGGATCATAGAAAACTTTTCAATCCCCGATGGGCTGATTTTTTGCTTTCTAGGGATCCAAACTAAAAACACATCAAAGAATGATATAAATCCGTGTGTATTCAAAGAAAACTTCTCAATGCAAATGGGCTGATTTTTCGATTTCTTGGGATCCAACTATAAAAACGCACCCACACACAAATAAATAAATAAATAAATAAATATATTGAATAATTACATTAATTATATAATAAATAAATTTAACAGATATAAAAAAATTTTATATTATTATTTAATCAAATTATTATTAATATGATTTTAAAATAATTATTATAAAATTAATAAATTTATTATATATAATAATTTATAATTATATTATTGTGTAAAATTATTTTACATGATTAATTTATAATTTATTTTTCATAATAAATTTAGATCAAATTATTCACTTTGCCTTTACAATTTTTCTATTTTAAGTTTTAGTATGTACAAAAAAAAATTATAAATTATAATCTTTAAATAATATTTTGTAATGGTTTATATGGTTAATTCATAATTTGTTTTTCATAGTAAATTTATATCAAATTATTCATTTCTCCTTTGTAGTTGTTTTATTTTAAATTTTAGTATGTGCACAAAATAATTATAAATTTTAATCTTTTAACAGTATTTTGTAATAGTTTATCACTGTTAAAAAGAAAACTACAACAATTTTACACGGTAAAAACTTTTTCTCTAAAATTAACAATAAATACTAAAACTTAATTTTTATTATATATACAATAAAAAGTAAAATTTATAATTTTTTGATTTAAAAAATAAAAGTTAAAATGATAAGAAATAAGTTTAATTATATATGTTGTATAATACAATTTGGTGGTGATATCCAGCATTCTCCCTCTTATTGTATTATTTTGATGTATAAAGACAATGTGTTTGTGACAGGCAAAGTCGGTTAAAATTACAGGTGGAGGCTGAAGGAACTCTGAAGGACCAATCCAGTTGAAGCAAGACATGAGTAAAATAAGAATAATATATGGGGCCCAGTGGAGAGGACAGAAATGGAAAATGAGTTGAAATACAGGGCACATGCAATCCCCCTCTGCCTCAAGGTTCAGCAATTCCAATTTCCAAATCAACAGGCCTGTCTCCAAAACAACCAGCGCCAACCTTTCACTCTTTACACCGCCCATCGCAACACACAATACCATATAAATAACATTTCCCGCTAACCTTGGCTTCGTTCCCATTTTTTTCTTATTTCCATCACTCTCAACACACGTTTATAACACCATACATCCATTCTCCTCTACCTTATACTATATACTACACTATGGAACTAACATGCCCTCAACAGGACGAATATTCCGTTCTCTCTGATTGCGAGAGCTCTGTTTCGGCCACCGAAACGGTTCTTCCATCACCACAACGCACTCTTCTCGTTTGGCTCCCAGAAGGTGACGCCGTTCACGACCTTATCCACAGACGCTTCATTCGCGGACTGGGCCTGCTCGGGCCCAAAACCGAGGTTGTTTCCATTCGCCGAAACGCGTGTTCCGGCGTCGTTTCGCAAGCGCGGCTTCACTCGTTTCAGGTTTACGCTAAGGCGGTGGCGAGGCTCCGCGACGGGAACGCCAACGTCAAGTACGCTTGGTACGGAACTCGCGGCGAGAACGACGTAAACGACATCTTTTCGCACGGGTTCGGTCACGCACACGGTCGTCAACTGCTTCTCTCCCCCGATGACGCTCCTCTCGAAAGGTTCGCGCGCGTGACTGCGTTGTTTTAATCACGTGCCATCAAAATGTAATCGCGTTTTAATGTATTGCGTTGGTTTTCATTTTTTGCAGTGTGAAAGGGTGTGTGGTTGGGAAAGACGGTGTGAGGCACGCGTTACTTTGCCGCGTTATTCTAGGGAGATCGGAGGTTGTTCACGCGGGGACGGAGCAATGTTATCCGAGTTGCGAGGACTATGATTCTGGGTTAGATAGTTTATCGGGTCCTACCAAGTACATAATTTGGAGTAATCGCATCAACACTCACGTCTTGCCTGCTTATGTTATAAGCTTCAGAGTTTCTTCCACCAAAGGTTAATTTCGATTTTGATTTCAAAGATTGGTGTTTTTTTTTTTTTTTAATATGGTGTTTGGTAATTTTGTAATTAAGTATGTTTTATTTGTTAGGTATTGAGAAGAGTGAAGAAGAACCTTTGAGACCTTCTTCGCCTTGGATGCCATTCCCAACTCTGATTACTACGCTTTCCAAGGTTTTGTCTCCATGTGATATTGCCCTCATCTCCAAGTTCTACAAAGAAAAAAATGTAAGTGTTTTTTATCTTAGTAGCTGTTTCATCCCATTCCACGATATTGTGGGAAATTGCAGTTGCTAACTGTTTTTTAAAACCTCGCTCGCATCTGGGTTTGAGTGTGTCGCTTGTTCTTTTCGTTATTCTCATTGTTGATTGCTTCCTCTTATTTTGGCAGGAGAAGAAGATTTCGCGACATGAATTGATACAAAGAGTGAGACGAATTGCAGGAGACAAGTTGCTGGTTGCAGTCATCAAATCTTACAGAGACAAGGTACTACGATTATTCTCTTTTCGATTATTTGATCCCTATTAGTATAGATTTTGAGGTTCTATTTCTGGCATTTATGCTTAAGAAAACAAACCGACATATCAAATTGGTTCAATTAATCCAACACAGCACATCTTTTTTCAGTGTGCTCTCTAAATTAGAATTCTTGTTGTGCTGTTACTGGCTAACTTATGACAATTTGTGAGCTGAGAAACCATTTTTAATCACTAGTTTTTTTCCCCCTCGATTTCCTTAATCATATTTTGATGTGCATGTTCTTTTTACTTGTTTCTGAATTAATGGGGTAACCTTTTTTCTTCAATTCCACTTATCATTGTATCGCTAATTGTTCTTCGTGCTTCTAGATTATTCGAGAAATCCTCCAAGTGGATCTAGTTTGTATGAACAGAGATCTCATATAGTATTTAGTTTAAAACTTTAAGCGGTTGGACATTATTGTCAAGGAAAAAGTAGGTACCAACAAAATATTATTTTACCTGCGTCCCCAACCCTCTGGGAGGTGCGCGCTCTCACCGACAGAAGTGGCAACTGAATTTAAGAATTAAAAAAAATTTAGAGTCATCGTCAATTTTAGACCCAGCGCAACCATCCTTGAAGGTTTTGATTTGGTGTGGTTGATTATGATGTCTCCTATTTTGTGTGGTGTGGAGTGTGATTGTTGAGAAGTGCTAACAGTTATTAATAGGCGTATTTTTGTTATTCAAGTGTTTCCTTTTCTTCTTTAATTTTTCTTTGGGCATTTGGCTGTGTATTCTTTGTTTATTGTAGTCTAATTGGTAAATTTGTTCATCTTTCAGAAGAAACCAAGCTTTCTACAAACAAGGTCAAAGAATGGTTTAGCAACGCGGATAGAATGACTTCCTTCACGAGTTCTATTGCTGGGGTTGACACAATACTAAACTTCATAACAAAACTTTCAACGAGGACACAGAAACTCCTTTAAAAGCAGTGTGGCATTTGACTTTTTTTTTTTTTTTTTTTTGAGGTTGATGTAGCATAGGAGAAGAAATCGCTTTTTCTTTATGGTTGCCACTCGGCAGTCCAGTCGGAATGATGTCCTCCACGAGTAAGAATAGGTTATCATGGCCACTCCAATGCACTCTCCTTAAAATTGTACATAGTATCTCTGTTCTGCCTCCTTTTCTCTTGAAATATATTATTTCCTCGTTACCAGATGTAGTAAATTAGTTACTCAATTTAATTTGTTACTAATTACTTTGTTAATTGGTTATAAATCACACATTAACTAACCTGGTGTGTTGATTTAACAACTTTATACACTTTTACGTTTACAATTAGGATGTGTTCAATTTCTGAAGGTACAAAAATAATTGGATTACTGCAAAATAAGATTAGTCCTTGATCTATTGCACTAGGTAAATTTTTGAGAGATAAAAAAAATACATTACACACTAATTAGTAGTGTTAACTCTCATGTGTTTAATGACATGTTGGTTATTGGTGAACCTGAATTCAGGAAGAAATTAATATTTTTTTATATTATATTTTACTAGATTTTGTCCTGGACTTAGATTCTTGAAGTTGAAGTAAACATTCACTTACTTCGTTTCTATTTTTGTTACTCACCTTGAAGTAATTTTGTCTTCTGTCTCTATTTTAAATTCCTCGCAGCATTACTTAAATTATAGAATAAATAAATAATAAACAGTAAAAGGTTTTTAAGAATACAAAATAAAGATATTCAATATATTTAGATATAATTAATGAATTTCTAATTATAAAAATGTAAATTGATATATTAAATTATATCGAAGAAAATCCTAAAAGTATATATATTAATTATTAAGAAAAGAATTAAAAACTAACTATTTATATATATACGTAGATAATTATGTTTGACGTAGTTGGAAAACATTATTAATTAAAGGTAGTAACTTAATAAAATTATATGTTAGAGTAGAGGATAAATGTAAAGTGATATATTTATGAAATATTTTTATATAAATTTTAATTATATTTTATATTAATTAATATAATGGTTAAAATATTTTAAAATATGATATTAAAATAATAAAATAAATAATATAAATTGTAATAATTAAAATAAATAATATAACAGAAAATATTAAAAATAAACATATAACATACTAATATCAAATATTTTGAAGTATAATATTAAAATAATAAAATAAATATCGTAAATGATATAATATTTAAAATAAATAGTATAATATAAAAATATTCAAAAAGTAATAATAATAATAAAAAAAAAATTATCGTCTATTATTAATTATGTAGGAAAAGAATAGAATTAATAAAAAATGTCTTATTAAAAATATAAAAATAATAAAATCCTATTTTTGAGTAGAAAAAGAAAAAATAATAATAAATTTTTGCGTTAGGTAAAAAAAATAATGTTTTAAATACAAAAGAAAAATAAATATAAAAGGTTAAAAACTAAAAATCAGCATTTTAAAAAAATATTGTTTAAAGTAACGTATTAAAAAATCTAATTTCTTTCGCTTTCAATGTACATGGACTCCCTCCAGACAGACAAGGAGTATGATATTCGATCCCATTTTCAAATCTGTTTTGAGAGATTCTCTTTCCATTTTCTAATTTTCATCCTTGCAGAGAAAAATAATCTCCAGACTCAAGGTTCCAAATTAGATATTGGTTTCTAATAAAAGGGGTAAAATAAACATATGAATCTGCCGGAAGAAATAGATTTAAGCAGGCTAAGTTTACTATTAGAAGAAAAAATGAAATAAAATTTTTTATAACTTAAAATTAACTTTTAAATAAATTAAAATTTTGTTTTTAAAAATTAATAATAAATTTTTTTATAAATTAATTTATGTATAAATTAATTTTAATTTATAAAAAATTTTATTTCATTTTTCTATTTTCTTCTGTTCTTAGGTAAAAGTTTGATGGGAACGATGCATTAAAATAGGCTTCCCTAAAATCATGCTGAAGAATAATTGCCTAGGTACCCGAGATAAACTTCTTGCGACTACTGGTATTTAATGTGATCTTTGTGAACCGGTCGGTCTTCATGATCCTACTGGATAGTTGGGTTCTTCTCACATGTTGACTTCACTTCACGCCGACCACTTCAGATGTCGACTCGCTCGTGATGCCAGTTCGCTTGTCAGATGCCGACTGGGCTCGCACGCCAAGTCGAAGCCATGGGGCGACATAACGACTTTTACCACCCTCTGGCAAGGGCGGATTGTAACTGACATGTCCTTGACACCTTTTGTCATATTGTGTATAAGTTAGGGGACAAAATCCTAATAGGAAAGAGAAAATGGCTTGTATATATATATATGGGTAAGGGTATGTAAGGGGTCTTTGACCGTATTCAATTTATGCACTGTAACATTGGGCCACGTGGGGCCCGTAATGACTTTTCTCGACGCTTGTAAGATTGAGAGACCTTGAGCTAAAGTCTTGAGTTCACAAAGAGAGAGGAGGGAAAATGAGAGTGATTATGCCAGTAACAAGAAATCAGACGAGCTCCACTAATGAAGGGGAGGAAAACACCCTGTAGTGGCTACTTCGAGCAGTGGCCTCCTTGCAGGAACGAAGTGATGAGCAATCCCAGCTTAGTGCAACGATAGATGGAGGCGGAGGAGCGACAATTGCCACGAGGTCTCGAATCAAAGTGCGGGAGCTTTTTTGAGGAACTAATGGCGTTCAATGGTGACCAGAGCGATACTCATGATAGTCGCGAGTTCCAAGAAGAGATGAAAAAGAGCATGCTCACCAATGCCAATGGGCTCAAATCCTTCTCCATCTAAATGATCCTAGAGGACGACCACAATAGAAGGTTGCATATCTCTTTGCCTCCAAAATCTTAAATCATTGACACTGCTGTTTTAGTAATTTTCACAAAAGCTATTATGGTTATGCCTTTGCCTTGTGTTATTGTCGTGAAGTATTTTATTAATAGTCCTGATAAATGAGATAACAAATAGAATAAGCACACTTAGGGGGTGGTTTATCTTCAAAACAAATACTCATGATGGCCACTTAAAAAAGGAAGAACTCGATTTTAGAATTTCAAAAAGAGTATTGAACTATAATCAATCTCCTTATACTAGTTAGATAATTTTCTAGTTCCTGTGGGCACCTTGTTTTGCTTGCTTGGATATTTGGATTATATGCAGGACCATAGTTCATATCATGCGCAGGTATTAAAAGGATTTTGGCTCCCAATCTCCAAAAAAAAGACCTGAGAGAGGCCGGTGAATAGACCCCCCAAGCAAAAGAGCAAGACTTGAGAGGCTAGTCAATAGACCTTCCAGGAAAAAAAGCAAGACCTGAGAGAGGCCGGTCAATAGACCCCTCCAAGCAAAAAAGCAAGACCTAAGAGATGCCAGTCAATAGACCCCCAAGCAAAAAAGCAAGACCGAGAGAAGGCCGGTCAATAAACACCCCCAAGCAAAAAAATAAGACCTGAGAGAGGTTGGTCCATAGACCAAAATAGCCTTCGACCAAACTCGTTACTAAATGCTTCTCGGCCAACCAAAAATGATCAACTCGCAAATTCAAAGTTCTTATTGCTCCACTCGGCACTTGGGGCTGTGTACCAATTGACCTTAAGAGCCCATCCTGGACAGCCGAGTCCCCCTCGGCCAGCGAGTCTCATCTTGGCTAGACCTCCGATTCAAAGTGTCTATTGCTCCACTCGGCACTTTGGGGACTGTGTATCAGTCGGTCCTCAAGGCCCTACCGGATAGTCGGGGTCCTTCCCTCATGCCGACTCCGCTTTGCATGCTAACACCACTCCGCATGCCAACTCCACTTCGCATGTCGACTCTGTTCCGCATGCCGACTCCACTTCGCATGCTGACTCTGCTCCGCATGCCGACTCCACTTTGCATGCCGACTCTACTCCGCATGTCGACTCTGTTTCGCATGCCGACTCCGCTTTGCATGCCGACTCCGCTCCACATGCCAAGTCAAGTTTGCGAGGTGGCATAACGACTTGTACCACCTTCTGGTAAGGGCGGACTGTAACTGACATGTTAGGGAGTAGAGCTTGAGCAGTCGTTTTGCTCCTGACATGTCCCTAGCACCTTTTGTCATATTGTGTATAAGCTAGGGGACAAAATCCTAATAGGAAAGAGAAAATGCCTTGTATATATATATGCGTAAGGGTATGAAAGGGGGGGTTGCTGAGACTGTATTCAATTTACAGACCAGAACACTTTGTTAATTGATGATTGGTTCTAATTATTTAATTATCTACTTGTCGCAACCTGAACTGTGACGGGGTAAAAATTACATGCTCATCTTGCTTGTTTGAAATTAGAAGCCGAATCCATCTTCTGGACGAAACCGGCTATGTAGAGTCGGAACCGGTTCGGCCATTCCGGGAGGATTGACCAAGACCAATTCGGCTCTGATAGGAGTCGCCACTGACATTTTAAAGGAAACATCAAAAACTAAAAATGGATAAGGCAAGCCAACGAATCGGGGTTTGAGTAAGGAGTCGGTTACGCACAAGGATAACGCGTCATCCTCACACGTCTGTCATCTGATAGTTACCCTAACGGACTGTATGAGCTAAGACAACCTTTACGTTTGAGGCTTTTCGATAAATGATTAGTTTGCATGGAGAGACATGTATACAGAGTTTGGGTGTTTTAGGATGAATAACTTGACAAGAGTGTGCCTATTGCTCCTACGTACCTCTTTTGGTTAGAGGAATCAAAGTTCACGTAGTTCTGGACATGGGACGAAATGTAGGAAGAAGGGATTATCCATTCGATGTCCACTAGGGATTAGTGGTATGATCATGAAGGTGGACTATCCCGTTGGTGCCTTGATGTGGAATGACTTGAATGGAGAAGTATGAACTATCCATTAGGCGTCCGACCATGACTTTAACATAGAAGTGGGGACTATCCTTTAGGCGTCTAGACACGGGAGGACTTGAATGGAGAAGCATGGACTATCCATTAGGCGTCCTGACACAAAGTGACTTTCAAAGAAAAATATGGACTATCCATTAGGCGTCCTAACACAGAATGACTTTCAAAGAGAAGTGTGGACTATCCATTAGGCGTCCCGTCATAGAATGACTCTAAAAGAGAAGTGTGGACTATCCATTAGGGGTCCATGGGGAACGTGGAGATTGAACTATCCATTAGGCATCCCAATCCTGAATGACTTTCAAAGAGAAGTGTGGACTATCCATTAGGCGTCCCCATCCTGAATGACTTTCAAAGAGAAGTGTGGATTATCCATTAAGCGTCCATGGGGAATGTGGAGATTGCACTATCCTTTAGGCATCCAAATCTTGAAGAGAAGTGTGGACTATCCCTTAGGCGTCTGACATAGGATGCAGGGTGGACAATGACTAAGTGTTTTGACGGTAAATATGCTAGGTCGGGACTGAGACCGACTTGGTGCCAGATGTGACTAAATGCAGGGACCGACTTGGAGCTTGGTGTATCTGGATACTGAAATCGATTTGATTAATGAACTAAGTGTGGTGGTCTTCGGCTATGTAGAGCCAAGACTAGTCGAATGAGAGGTATTATGAGATGATATACAAAGAGATGAACTGAGACTAACTTGGTTCAAGCTGATGCCAACTACATATCAGCTAACTGTTCTACTTTAAATGGATAATGTATGAGTGTCCTTACAATATGACTGTCTACTTTATATTATGAGTGAATTTTTCTTCAGTGGAAGACTTACCTGGTCTCCAGAGGTCTAGGTGATGCTTCCACTTTTAGATTTAATCGGTTCTCTCTGCAAGGAATTCACAACGGTCACAACTCATGTGCTTCCAACCCCAAATTCTTCTTTCTAAAACTCTCTTTCTCAACGAAACAGACTCTTCTCTCTCAATTCTTAGTAGCAAATTTTCACCAGCTAAAATCTGACCCCTTGCCTCTTCGTAGTAAGACCTTTTATAGGCTTTGGTTGATGCAATGGATGCATTAGATTTAGCCACGTGGGGATACCTCAGCCTTCTGATCCAGGTTGTTAGCATCACCAATCCCCAAGTTTATACTCTTTGGGACCTGTGTTTGATTGTGGCACGTTTCCCACAGGTCGTGGCACGTCCTCCGACAGCCACTTCAGCGGTAGTTGACTTGTACACATTTATGTCCCCTTGTGTTGATGTAATTGAAGTCGGGGGTTCACGTCTTTGGGATTGGTGGGATTCTTGTCCCCTCTCTTGCTGATCTGGCTACATCTAAGGGCTCCTTGTGGATCTCAAGGGATTTGATGGCTCGAGACCTCTTGGGTTTTGTGAAGTTTTGTCTCCTTTGCTGAGGTAGCTAAACCCGTGGCTTTCTGCTGACTTGGCCGGCTTCGTCAGCGCTGCGTTGGAACCATCCTAGGCCTCTCTTGGGCCGAGTCTGAGGGTCTTTCATGGGGTGGGCTATGTTGGGCCTTTGATTTGCCTAGATCGGGCCTTTCTCTTATGCGAGCCAGTTCGGCTCTTCCTTTTATTGGGCCAGATCTGAGTCCTTTTTATGAGGCAATCCCAGCTTAGAGTTCCTTCTTCTCTTTGGGCAGGACCTGGACCTATTTTTCTTAGGCGGATAGATTTGGGGTCCTACACTACTAATATATAGGTTATTATTGGTTCGCCTACCGGTACTTTTATAAAAAAAAATGTTTAAAAATTTCATGACAAAATAAGTCATTTTGAAAAATTAAAATGTAAAAATTATTTAAAAATTTTAAACAATATATTATAAAAATAGTTTTTTGTTTTTTTTTAAATCTACCCCAATTTTACTAATCCTTTTAACTGTTTTGTTGCATTTGACTTATTTTTTTAATTCTTTTAAGAAGTTGTGTTTAATATAATTATATAAAAACTCTTAAAAATAATAAAACCTTTTAATGGAGTAAATATAAGGGAAAATATTTTAAGAAAGTTAAAATTTTATAACTTCTAATTTTTCTTTTTCAAATCTCAAAAATTCAACGCACATTATTTTATGATTTATATTTAAAATAATTTTTAAACTATAAAATTGTCGGACCATTTTAATTTTAATTTTTAGTTTTTTATTTCTTTTATTAAAGCAATCTTTATTAAAGAGAAATAATGCATAGACACTCAATCGCTGATCAACACTCAAATAAATAAATATAAATATAATAAATATAAATATAATAAATAAAATGATGTAATAAAAGAAGGTGATAGAAAAAATGACAAGTGTCGATAAAAAATTTATAGTATTGAAGTGTCTAAATATAATTACTCATTAATAAAATAGGCTAAATATTAGTTTAATAAAATAATATCTTTATCACAAATATTTTAAATTTTTTAATTTAAATATACTGAGAATATAAATGTTGATATATACTAATTTTCAATATCATAAATATAAGTTAATATCAAGAGACTAGGAATAAAGTAAGAAAAAAATTGTACTCGAAAATTTTGTCAACCTTAAACCCAGACGCACCTCTTTCCTAAAATAATTTTACACGAAAAGGTATAAGTTATTATAACGAAAAAAAAATATAATTTTATTTGAAGGATGGGGATGACACGACTCTCGCCCTGACGAGATTTGATCTGTATTCAGTTTCTATGAAAATTGAAACTCCTTGCATTTGTCCGTGTGCTCAAAGTTGTTTCACCTTTCTTTTCCACAACTTTTTTCTTTATTGAGTTAATTATAGTGTCAAAATTTCCTCCCGCCAAATGTAACGCGATCGTGTTCCCGTGGATTCCAATATCCCATCACCGTTTTTGGTGCTGGTTTTCTTCCCTCTGTTTTGGCCACAAAAGAAAAAGGTTAAATAGTTACAACTTACAAAATAATCAATTATTAACTATTTAATTAATAATAATTATATAAGTAATTATTAATTAATTAATCAATCAACTACATATGTCCACGTCAACAAAAAAAAAAACTACATATAGCTATATGTTTTGGATTGGTTCCATTTCTATCCGTTGATGTTTTGTTTGGATAGGATTTAGATCTTAAATGTTAAAAAATTACGAGAAAAAATGAGTATCAGTTCCATTTTATGGTTCAATCTGAAATTATCAAATCTCAAACATTCAAGAACCAATAAAACAAATATTCATTTCATGTTTTTATCTTCAATTTAAGTTGATGAATTGGTTAGGCTTAGGAACTATTTTATTTTTCTATATTATTACTAGAGTGAAATCTTAGTTTTCAGATAATATTTTTATAGTAATTAAATTCTTTAATTTTTATACACAAAAATTAGGTTCTTCGTATTTTTTTATACGATCAATATGTTTGATAAGAAGTAAAGAAATAGATAAAAACAAAAAAAAAACAAAAAAGAAAAACTGAGTAAATAGAAATACGTACAAAATAGAATAAGAATAGAAATGTTTGATTTAAAGAAGAAAAAAAAGTCATGACATTCTTCTACTTAAACCACCAAACCACCATGAGCCGCAAACTATACCATGAATCTATCATTTGTTTGTTTCTTCTCATAATACTGTTCTTTTCTTCTATTTTTTTATGAAAAAATAAAAAAAAGTGTGAAATTTATATTTTTTTATTTCTCTTTTTACTCATTTTTCTTTTATCAAATATAGTTTATTTTTTTTTTTTTTTTCCTATTTTCCACTTCTTATTTTCTCTCCATTTCCTCCCTATCAAACACACTCTAAAAAAGTTAATGACATTAATAATGATTTTTTGAATACAAATCACACATATTCTTTGTAGCAGACAATCTTGCTAAAATAAGTTACATAAGATTATTATAAATAATAATACTCTTTAACGTAACTGTGTATATACTAAATTTAAACTTGAGACAAGTTAAAATGATTATATACTAATTTATTCACGTACCTAGTGATAAGAGGTGGACTAATGATTTATACAAATGAGGTGATATTTTAAGCAACAAAGCAATGAAAGCAAATCAATCAACACACTTTATTTAATTTGTAACTTTTCTATTTAAATAGTTTTAGTGAGAGAATAGGGAAAACAATAGTTATAGGATAGAATATGTGTCAATTATACAGAGGAAAAAATATTATATATACTAAAGTAATCAAAATGAAGAATTATCAATATAGTAATTTCACTATCTTAATGTGTTTAGTTCTTTATGGAAAGTTAAGTTTGAGACGATATATAGTGTGGTTTGATTATTATATGAGAATTGTTTGCGCAACCTTCCTAAACTTGGGTTCTAATAGGTAGCTAATGTCATGTCTGGATATTGCACTTCTACACTCCTTTCAAGTGTAACATCCTGTTTTGGATGAAAGAATTAAAATATCAATTAGATAAAATAATAATAATAACAACGAGTTTTTGTAAATAAATTAAATGCGTATATTTGTGATGGGCTTAGGCGATGAATAATAAGCCCAAATTTATTTTTGCGTTTAATCATTAATTTACGGATTGTGTAGAGAAATGCATATTGTTGGGTTTAGAAAAATTAAGAGAAAATTAAAAATTTTACTTTTTAATAATGATTGTGCTAAGAGTTTTATGTTGGGCCACATGGGTCAAGAAAGTTAAATTTCAGAAGAAAAAAAAAACTCTACCTGATTGATATGTAGCACGGAAACAGAAATAGAATAGATGAAAATAAGAAAAAGAAAATTAGAGAAGAGAGAAATAGATAAAAAAAAAATAGAATAAATAATTTAAAAGAAATAAAAATAATAATATTTTGAGATTTGGTTTCACCGGAAAGAGACGAGAGAAATTAGATTAGAAATTAAAATACTATTTTACTTTTTATATAATCGATTATTATTGCTATTTAATTGATTATCTTTCAATCTTGTGGCAAAACAATTGATACAATTAATTGTCATAGTCAAGATAATCGATTATTTTGGTTCACAACATTAATTAACAATCGGTTATGCAATGGATGAAACATCAGTTTGAACCATTTTTTTCAGCTATAAAGCTTGAACCAAATTTCTTGTTATCTCAATTAATAAGAACCTTCTCGAGCTTTTTCACCCAGTTCCCTTTTCCAACCAAAAGTTTGATTGAACCCTAGAGATTGATCTTTACCTTTTCCCTCTTTATCACGGGATGAAGATATTAGAGCATTCCAATTCTTTTTAATTTGTTTCTCAACCAAATTACCCGCTCCCATCCTTATTTGGTCTTTGTTTTTTCATTGAGCAACATGGAACTGACAAGTAAAGTGTCGTCGTCGTTTCTAAAATTGAAGATCAACAATTCCACGTGAGAAAGAAACAAGCATGGTTATTTTTGGAAAAGTAAGTGTGTTACAATTTCCACTTTATTTCTCTTTGTTCCAATGAAGAAATATTTTTGAGTGGGACCTCCCATTTTTTAAGTTTTCCTCCTCTATTTCATTTATATCAAACAATTCTATTTTCTTTTAATTATTCTTTCTATTTTCACACTCTCCTCTCAATTTCTTATCTATTTTTATGATACTAAATAAAGTGCAACTCTTTTCTTTTTATATATTATCTTATATGTTTTAGTCAACAAGATCAATATCACTGAATCAACTTCTAATTAGTTAATCTTTGAAGTCTAATTTAGACTCAAGAGTAGCCATAGTTCTCTTTTTGCAACCCAAGTTCAAATGAAGTGAAGACTTAGCCAACACTTTATTAGCCAGAGTTGCCTACTCACTCTAAGGATCAAAGTTGGTAAATTCTTTTCATTCTATCTAGTTTCGAAGTCTACCTCTCTTTTCCCATTTTTCTTCTATTTGTTTTAATTTACAACTTATGCATTCTTATGCTGTGGGCACTTCATATTACTAAAAGAAAGAAGATCAAGCTAGAAAACTTTCACTCTCCTCCTTCTCTCCTACCTATGAGCTACAAAACATAAGGTAGGGGTAATTTGCTTGTCTAATTAGGGTTAAGGGTAGTATTATGATTTTTGGTTTGATAAGGAATTTCCTACTCCTCTTTTGTTTCCTTAATCCCTACATGATTTTGTTGGTTGATTAACTTGGGTGCTTAACTTTTGATTGACATTTGGAATTTATTTTTAATCTCCAATAAATATGTCTCATCCATGTGTGTATTTTGGAGGTGGAGAGTTTGATTTTGTAAGCATGATCATGTGTGATCGATATTAAAATATTGACTTGCACATTTTTAAAATGCAGGTTTGAATTTAATTCAATAATACAAAATTGTCTTATAAGATGAGAATTGTCTTCTACTTATATACTTTATTCGAGTTATATCTCTAACCAATGTGAAATTTGAGTTTTTCTCAATATACTTTCGTCATGTGTGTATTTTGGAGGCAAAGAGTTTGATCTTGTAAGTATCATCCTTTGTGATAATGAAATACTGACTCTTTCACACACAGAAAACATGTAAACAGGTGGTTGTTCATATTCTCTCTATGTATATATATATATACAATATTTTTTAGTAGTAATTATTTTATATAATATATATAATAATATATGTATGTATATATGCATATTATCTTATATATAATAATATAATTTATAATTTTATTAATATTTTAAAACTTAATAAGATATTATATCATAATAAAAATATCAATATTAAATTAATTTCTAGAGTAATTCATTACAAAAAAAAATGTTATTTATGGTATTAAAATTACAATTTCTAGAGGTTAAAAACTGCCACAAATGGTATTTCTGAAGTTAAAATGACCGCTGGTGCTGCATACGCAGAAACGGTTTTTGGCGGTTTTTATCTAATCCCGGGTTTTTTCTAGAAAATAAAAAATATTTATTGGACGTTTAAACCGCCAAAAAAATTCATATCATTCTTCTTCCATTGCTATTTTGTGTCGGTTTAAAACCCCTCAATAAATGTTTTCCAATTCCTTTTGCTCTTAACATATATTTTGACAGTACAAATAGCCTGAAAATGCATTCTATTCTTCCAAATATTTAGTGGCGGTTTGTAACAACCAAAATTTGAATCCTTAAATTCAACACTTTCTTGCGGATTTTAATTGCCACAAATTGGCAATGTGTATATTATCAAATTATTATTTAAAATTGTCAATAATTACCTATTAATTATTTTTCACCTGTAAAATTTAATTTTAGTTGCCAAATTAAAATCTAGAAAATAAAATAATCATGTATTGATAATTTAAATTACGAATAAATCTCATTTTCATATCATCCAGGTTATAATTCTGTACTCTAAAAATGCACACTTGATATTCCAGTAATGGTTTTACACATTTCGGTTTGCAAGACTCTTCGAGATATCTCTTCTGATCGATAGATTCCTTGTCAGTCTTAAATTCATAATAAAATCAAAAGATAAATAAAATGTAATAAATAGAAGAGAATGCCATAGAAAAGAAAAAATAAAATAAAAAACAAAAGCATAAGAACTCAGCAGAAGCTATTGACACCAGAATTGTTTTGAAGTACAAAAAATTAAACCAACCAAATTCCAATATATGCCAAACTTTTTGTAAGTAGGCAAGCTAATATTACAACACCTTGATTATTAATGTGGAAAATTTAAATCAGCATTAGCAAAACCATTAATACAAATAAATTAAAAAGAGAAAACCCAATGCTTACACAACCATGTGAAGGGAATTGGGTATGTAAAACTGATAAAAGGAAACTTAAAAATGAAAACAGAATCATGTCAACACATATTTATCTAGGTTCTTAGATTATGTTTATAAGTATTAAATTGAGCATAAACCCTTCATCAAACTTAATTAAAGCATCATTTTTAAAGGAATTTATCTCATACATCGTGGTAAATCAAAACACGAGTAATCATTTCAACACAAACACCGAATATATGGACTATTTATCACTAACTAGGTACCAACAAACAGCATTAGTTAGTGGCATATAGCTACAAGCACCCTTGATAACATTTCTAGCATTGGATGATCCCAATCCCTAAAGGAATCACACCTAACATGTTGACAAAACCCCATCTTGAATTCGTAGAATGCCTTAAAAACACCAACATGGAGAAAAAAATAAACTTTTACATCAAATTCAAAGAGAAACCCCAAATCACGTTCCAATCCCCATAATGAAGAAGCAAAGGCAAACGCTAAGAAACTATGCGCACAATTCCACTCAAGTTCTCATTATTTCTAACAATGACAAATTGACATGTCCTAATTGCTAGCATATAAATAAATAAATTTACAAAATAATTGTTTCCCTTCCCCAAAAGTACTAATCATTCCCCACTAAATAAATGAAACTTACCACTTGATATATTAAGATTCCCAATACATCTCTAAAATGCAATGCTTGTGTGCAAATTCCAGAATTCACCATAACATATCAGTGTATAACTATCAAAAATTGCAATCACATAAAGTCTAACATGCCAAACACTTTCCTGAAATCCACTATAACAATCCACAAAAGAAACCAAATAATAGAGAAGAAATAAAGCCTAAAATGCAATTTAGAAACAGAACCCTAAAAGCGCAATTCCGAACTCCACAAACATCAACACGAATCAACACGCACATAAAATCATCAAAGCAATTTCATTAGAAACAAATAATTGTCCTAACAAAAAATAACCGATTCGCCGAGATCGGGATTCGAATTGAATCATTTGATTCACCTTTTTCATAGATTACGCTGAGGCTTGGCAGCGACGAATCTCCAGAGGTGGTCCATCTCAACACAGAGGGATTGGATCTGAGTGATGTCCTTCTTCACAGCGAATGACAACTTCGAGTCTGCGCTGGTGATGATGGCAGCGGTAGCTGCAGAGTATATATCTGGTTATATATCAATTTTTAATTTTTTTTATTAGTATTAACTACTAATAAAAGTTATGTACATATAAATATGATGTTTATAAAAAATAAATATGATCTTAAATTTGATTTATCTTTTGGACAAGTTAAATTGACAAAAGATAAAAAAAAATAAAAAAATCAATTAAAATTATATAACGTAAAACGTAATCAAAACTAAGTAAAAAATAGATAATAATATATATCAATTTAAGACAAGGTATAACTATAGAAAATAATTAAGCTACCAGAATATCAATTTATGGTAGTTATATCATGTGCCAGAAATTACATATTTTTATGGGGGTTTATGAACACCCCCACAAATTATGCCACTAAAAACTTATTTTTTTTAAAGTTGTGGAGGTTAAAGAAAGTTAGTCAATAATTATACCATTTTGTGGTGGTTTATAATAACTCCACAAATAAACCCCGTAGTGATTTATTATTTACAAAATAAACAAAAAAATGTGTATATTTTGTGAATTTAAAAATTTATATTAAGATTTTCTTCCACATTTATTTATTATTATTATTCACATAAAAAATCTTTGGATTTAATAGTAGAAATTTCCCCACAGATTTGCCGGTAGAACCTGTTTGATACAAATTTACCTATGAATTTTTCACACAAAAATTAATCATAGGTTTATCTATATATAAATTTATAAGAAAATTCTTGAAAATACAAATTTTCTACGAAAAAATGTTGTAAAAACTTTTGTACTTGTAGAAAATATCCACAGAAACTTTTGAGTGATTTGAAAATTCACAACAAACTAATTATCCCCTTAATTACTACCTATAGAGTAAAAAATTTTTTTAAAAAAAATCTAGTAATTAATGAAAAGCTAGTGTCAGCAAGTAAGATATCTCTTGACGGCAATTGAGATATTTTCATTACTACGCGCATATTTGGTTGCATGATAGTTAAAAATCAAGTAAAAGAAAATATAGAAATCCGAAAATGAAACTAGATTATTTTATTATAAATATAAAAAGATAAGTGAGTTTAGTTTCCATCACCGGGTCGCAAAACCAAACATCCACCGAAACTCGAGAATCAAAATTTAGAAAACCTCAAAACTCTAAAACATAACAAGTTGAGCACATGAATGATCTGTTGAGATTTAAAACAATAACTCAGAATCCTATTATGTAGTAGGTTATTTGTGAGCAATTGTTTTAGTTTAATAACCTGATTATTAATGCATGCATAGAATTTGATCGTGTAACTTGTTGAATTTAGTAATTTAATTTATCATTCAACTTCCTCCTTATCAAACTGCACGATATGATATATCGCGCTGATCTAACTTGGTTAAATAAAGTGGGTGAGTATTATAAATTTTAAGTAATATATTGAATTCTTACATATAAAAAATACCTACTGTGATATTAGAAAAGCATAAAGCATAGGGACATTAATTATCCCCATTATTGCATCTATGAAACTTGCTTACATGCTTACAACACATGTACTTTTACTAAAAGCCTTGCAATAATGGACTCCATACCTATACATACTAGGTGCCTCTCCAAGTAATTAAATTTCGAATTTCCATTGTATAATTTAATTTACATCAATAAACACCTTTAAACGAGATCCAATAGTAAAAGTTCTACTTCTTCGGAACTTGGATATAAGAAAAAAAATTAACTTTTACTAATTCAAAAACTAACTAACATAATTTAATTTTATTTTTCATTAATTTTTTTTTTCAAATTGCCTTTAATTGAAACTTCATATTAAAAAAAATTGATCAGGTTGATATATGAAAAATTACGGAGGTTTGAGTTTTAACTTAGTAACATGAGAACTTTATTAGTACATAATTTGTAAATACTTCTTAAGGAGTTCATTAAATATGGTAGTTTAAACTTTTAAGATCCAATTCACTTAAATTTTTACGAATAAAAAAGATATAAATTCATTAAATAAGATAAAATTAATTGAAATTTATTTATATTTGAAATCAACATTTTTTTCCTCCAGACAAAATATTAATTTCAGGTGCATAGTACAACCTATGATGGTCTCTTTGAAATGTTATTATCACAATTTTTAAAATTTTTAATAAAAGAATGTCAGTTAAAAATATATAAAAATAGAAAACAACTCAAACTTTGCCTTATAATACATATAAATATTTCTCCCAAGAAGAGAAAATAGTTATATACTGTAAAAGTAATATCTTCATTTTAACTAGTTATACACTGTTGAAGTAATATCTTATACACCGGAAGGACTTGAATTTGTGTCATATGTATGAAAAATAACTAAATCTTGCTTGGAAGAGTTTTTGGCTTGAACAAAAATGTCTGTTATAGAAAATACTTATAATCTATACAAAAAGAAAATAATATCTTTAAGAGTCAAAATTTAGTCTTTAAATTTAATTCAATGAAATGTATACTTATATGTTGTTATGTGTACTTTAATAGATTATTGTATTATTATAGAAACAAATAAATTATCAAATACATAAAATAATATATAACTACGAGAGTGTGTGCAACAGGGCCATACGGAGATTTATTGAAATTAAAACTGCAATTAAAAAACTGAAACTTTCCAACAAAAAATCCCTATAATTCGATGACAAGTTTTTAATTTTTTGAGGGACAAACTCTCTGCTTGTCAATTATTTAACAGGGCAAGAATGGACAAATAGTTATTTATGACAACGACCAGGCCCAATTTGGTTAATGGTTGGATTTCCTTTGTAACAGAACCCATGGATTTCCCTCTTCAAACCTATGATGGTATATTAAGGCCCAAAAAAAAGGAAAATTAGAAAGAAAATGGCAAAGAACCTGTAAGGCGCATACCACTGCGATGTGAGAGCCGGTAAAGATTATATTTATCTTCCATTATTAAATATATTTTTTTAAATATAATTCTTAAATATTTTTTAAATTTATTCCCAATTTTTAATCATTTCTATTAAAATTATTGAAAAATATTTTTAGAATAAAAATATACTTATTTTAAAAAAAATTTCTAAAATTATATTTAATAAAAATCACATATTTCCATAACGTATTTATACAGAGGTGTTTACTGAAAATTATTTTTAAGAAAATATATATTTTTATTTCAGAAAGTATTTTTTTATAAAATAAAAATACAGAAATGAATTGTATCAAAGAAAATAACAATAGGAAGAAAGTAATTACCACTGTTCATTGAAGAAAATTACTACCATACGTTCATATATGTTTAATAAATATAAAAAAAAATATAAAACATAAATGATAACAAATGATACCTTATTAGGTAATCGATGAAAAATATATTTTAATATATTAATTTATATTTTGTATTTAATTTAATGTAAAATTATGATATAATTTTATTAATTTTTAAAAGAAAAAAGAGATGAAAGAAAATAAATGTGAGGAATTTAAAAAATAATAAAGCCAGAAGATACAAAAATAAAATTAAAAAATGATGAAGACACAAATATAAAAATAGAAATTAAAAAATAAGATAAAAAATAAAAATTAAAAATAATAAAAATAGAACATAAAAATAAAATTTAAACAACAATAAAGATGTAACGTAAAATATATTTAACGTATATATATATATATATATATATATATATATATATATATATATATATATATATATATATATATATATGTTTTCCATACGCGTTGAAATTTAGATTCTGCGTGTTTTACATTTTTGGGTCTACGAATAATTCGTAATTTTTCGTTTATTATATTTTTAGCAGAAAAGGCCACGGGCAATTAATTGCAAATCACACCAATAAAACAAGACTACTATATTTGAATCCGAATTGGTTTGTAATCCTATGTGAATATCATTTAGTTGATGACCAGCCATTTATATGTACATCATAATTTTAGATTTTGAATTTTGTGTTTAGTGCCATTGTCCATTTTAGTTGGTGATCAGCCAATTTTGAACACCATCACTTATTTCTATTGTCTCTTGTCCCGTTTAGTCCCATTGTCGGAGCCTTCACTGCCATGTAGCTTCTTGAACCCACCTTCAACGTTACTATCTTAACTACTGTTTATAATGATAACTACTTTTTCACTTCTCAATCTTATGTACTATTTAAATTGCCTTTAGAAATTTTTAAATATGTCTCACTGAGTGTCAATTTGTTGATATTAAAATTATTTTGATAAATTTTATATATTTTTTATTTCTGCTACATTTGAAATCTTTATGAATTTCCACTATTTTGATTTTAAATATTTAGTATTGATGATTTAAAATCAAAATTCACTTTAGATTATTTTGATAAGTCAACCATGTTTAGCTTTCAATTCAATGAGACGTAAATAAGTTAAAACTTTAATTTAATATTTCGATTAAGATTTTGATGCACAAATAATTACTTGAATTTGACTAATTTATGGTATAATTGAATTTGATTAATATTCTAACTTTGTGATTTTTAACAAGTATAAATACTTGTACATAAAGCATTTATTTTCTATTTAACTTTTGATGTAAATTGAATTACTGCTCAATATTACTAATGCTATAATTGTAACTTGAAATATTGAGAATAATCAAGTTTTAGAAGAAACTTGATTGGAAAAATCTAAGTGAAAAACAAAGAAATTGAAAAGTAAGATGTTGAAATGTAAACCGAATGCATGTAAGAATAGCAAAAAAAAGTAAAGAATTTTGAATTAAAATTGGTTTAAAAATGTTTGTGTAATATGTTTCATCAACAACAAAAAATAAATTATATATATATATATCTTATTTATACATTTCTTTCTTTAATGGTCAAGAAATCTTATACAAACCTACGTCAATCCAATTGCTCAAATTTAACTAACCAATAACTTGTCATTTGTCACTATTTATATGACACTTAATAATTACTTATTCCAACTCGTAATACTCAAACCCTTAACTTAAATTCATCTCTTTTCTTGACACTCCGCCATTTTTACATCTTTAAATTTGACTTTCTGTTTCCGATTTCGATCTCTTAGACATAAACTTTTAAATCTTAAGAATTTGATTACTACAACGTGAGCCAACTTCAATCTTCAGTTCATGGCTTCTCATAAGAATCGAAATGTGATCAATTTCAAAATAATGTTTTCAACCTTTGAAAAAAAATATAAGTAAACACTAAGAGTGGTGTAAGCGTAAAAGTTTAATATTTGGTGTTAATTTCTCTCTCTCTATATGATTGTTTTGAATGATAGGATGGTAGTAAAACATCACGCTATTTGTTGTTTGGCATTAATTTCCGGCGCCCTTTACTTAGTCACAAAGATTAATCTATACGATGTCATCATGTAATAAACTAAAGCAATAAAAATGTAATGAACGATCAAGCATAAGTAAAAGTTTTTGCGCTTTCTTATGATTATTATTTAAATCAAGGATTTATTTTGTGCAAGTTGTTACGAAAGCTCCAGATTGGTTCATCATAACTTTTACCAATTCAATTTAGCGTGATCAATAAATGAGCATATATTTTCCACTGTGTTTTTATCCCGTATATTCATTAATCCCCATAATCATAATTCATACTTATAAATTGTTGAAATGCTTAGAATGCATGGTTGATATCACCTCGGCATCACAAAATGACATCACGAGAACGATGGAGGTTATCGCCCAATCAGATTATGCCACGTCATCATCTGACAAAATAGCCATGTTGGTGGTGAACATCACACAGCACTGGAAGCCCACAGAAGCAGTGCCATCCACCGCGACCTCTCATAATCACCCAACTTCATATGATCTTTTCGTAATCTTTTATTTTGGGCTAAGTAGCCACTTTCCTTGTTTTGTCTTTCACACGTTAATTAGACGCTTAAACCAAATAATTATGATGCTTTTGAATGATTCCTCTGAAACTACATGTGAGCAAAGTGGTTGTATTTGTCAACTTCCTCCTCCATCCCCACATGACGAAACTCAAATATTTGCTTCCTATTGATTGTACATAAAAATCAAATATATTATTCCTTCAAAATTTCTTCCAGAAACATAGCCCACTTGTATTATTTTTTTGTGTTTCGAAATCTCACTCTGGTCTCTATTAGTTGACCTTGTTTTACTTGTGGAATAAGTTACTTGCATATAAATAATGCCCAACTTAATATCTACATATTTTAAAAATAGCAATCACAAAATGTTTGATGGTATCATTTGAGGTTTAATCAGATTTTTAAGCTCAAGCTTCAGCTTGCAAGAAACATTAAGCACCACGGACTGCTGTGTATTTCATATTAAATTTATTTTCTATTATATATTAGCCACCAACCTAACATATAACTAGACATGGTACTAGACAAAGAAGTATTCTTTGCTATAAATGGTGAATTGGGGCCTTCTTTTCTTTCGATCCGCGAAAGATACATATTGTCATCTATTGAAATGTTTAAGCTAATAAATTTTTTAGTCTTATTAATAAGTGTCCAAAACATAATAATAAATAAGCTATATAGGATGTAAACTAGTTTATAATTTTCAAAACTTATAAACTAGCTAAAAGTTTATAAATTATAAGTTAAAAAATAAAAAAATAAAAAAGTATAACAATTGAATTAAAATAAATATAAAAAAATATTAAAAAAATATTTAATTATTTGATTATAACTGTGTATAATTATCACTTCCAATATTTAAATTTAATTTTAATAACTTATCTTAAAAAATAGGAAGATAATTTTAAATCATATACTATATACAATTATGAAATTTTGATAAATTTATATTATAAGCGATGGTGAATATACTTATTTGTGAATTGGTGAATGGGTAAATGTTATCCACTATATACTTTGTTGTTATATGAGTGTAAGAGTAGAAGATAAGAAAAATAGAATGTGACATAGCTGAAAGTGACAAGATAAAAAAAATAAATTAAAAAAAGAATAAAAATAAAATTCAAGTGAATTAGTGAAGATAGTGATTCATCTAATTTTATGTGTTTTTCCACCATCTGCTGAAATATTTAAGGTTATATTTTTATTGGTCTATTTAATCGAAAAATCTGAGAAGTTTATGCGATGTCAGCTATAGATGAAGCGATTAATAAGGTAGAAATTCCACATAGGACATACTCAAAAAAAGATGAACAATTTGATGAGCCAGAAAAAGGATGTCACAGGCGGTGAGCATATCAGTTGTCTTTTTCCCAGAAATAGCAGAAAATTAATTGTGATTCTGATGGTGGTTTACGTCGCAATTTCTCTCTTGAGGGTAGTCGTCGTGGTGCTTTCCTTTCCACAAACGTTCATCGTCATTATCGAGTGTATTATGTGGCAGCAAAACAGTAACTGGAAACAAAGGTGTTGATCACACGTCTATTTGCCCTCTCTTTGCTGCTCAAAATCCGTGAACGTCATTGCCTTTTGCTTCGCGGTTTCAAGAACCAATATAATGCTACTCGGTTATATCCTATACATCATTCTCGCACCGCCCTTGTACCCATTGCCATTACACTCTCCCTTACATATATATAAGTACCTAGTCTTGTTACATTTAATAAATTGTAATGAATCGAATTATGTGTGGGTCCACGTCCTTGCTCAATGCTTAATCAATCATCATCAACCAGCTGCGACCTTGTAATTATTTCATGTCACTGATTTCGCCGTTGCCAAAAATGTTATATTAATGAACACCCACACCTTCCCTTTCTATTTTATTTTCATCGGCCTTCAAATTTAACCCACCGTTCTAGAAAAGGTAATGACTGCACAACTACCTACCTTCGTACACGTGTCATGCAAACCTGTTACGCACCACGTGTCAACATCATAACACGTGATACGTGCCCATGAAGCAAGCGAAAAATCATCCACATCACCTCCAAAAAAGTAAAGTTGGAGAGATGGAAGTAGCCGATTTATTGGGCTCACACATGCCAAACTTTACCACAACCTCCCCCAATTGGTCAATTCCCCGTTTCTCTTTCCTCTATGCTCACTTATATTATACATAACAAGTATTATACGAGTATTCATTATTCAATAATAATAATAATAATAATAATAATCAATATCCATAGAGATAATTAGATAAAGCATATTTACAAGTACACCACCACCACAACTGATCACATCCTATATATCCCACACCCAAACCTCTCCCCACACTTTAATTTCCTTCATTTCAGCCAAACCTATTCTCTCCCTCTTTCTTTCTTTGTCTCTTTTTCTTTTTTCTCAATTGGTGTGAAAGGGGAAAACGAAAAAAATGATGCAGCAGCAGCAGCAAGAGGAGGTAGAACTAGAAGCTTCCTCTCACGATAATATTAACAAGGCATCGCCTTCTCCCAGTTTCAGCAGCTACTCGTCTGAGACACTCGCCGAGATCGCCGCCAGGGTCATCGAGGAGCTCCGCCGCGACCCTCATTCCGTCCCCGACGACGACGCGCTCTTCCCGCCGTGGGAAAACGACAACACCTTCCCGGTCCAAAACGATGAGCAGGCCGAAGAAAACGACGACTTCGAGTTCGCGTTCGTTTCCCGAGACCTGGCTTCCCCCGTGTCCGCCGACGACATTTTCTACAACGGCCAGATCAGACCCATGTACCCAATTTTCGGCGTTCCCTTGAACGGCGCCGTTTCTCCCGTTTCGGGTGTTCCCAATATTGATACCACAGAGGGTACAGTGAGACGGCGTCGTCTCCCGTTAAGGAAGCTAATGTTCGAGGAGGGCGAAACGGCGTCGTGCTCGTCGTCAACGGACGATAGCGTTGACCTGGAGGGGGTAGCGGAAGGCGCGTACTGCGTGTGGACCCCGAATTCAGTTGAGAGGGAACGGAAAAAGAGTAACTCAACGGGCTCGGCTTCGAAACGATGGAAACTTCGAGATTTGCTTCTGAGGAGCCACAGTGACGGGAAGGATAAACAGCAGCAAGTGGCGTTTCAGATTCCGAAGAACAAAGTGGCGGCGAAGCCTCAGAACGAGGCAAAGAACAGAACGGAACACGGAGAACACAACAAGAGGAAGTCCTTCTTGCCTTACAGGCCGGAGGTGGTTGGACTTTTCGCCAATGTCAATGGCCTTGGTCGGAATTTGCGTCCGTTTTGATTTATTATTATTATTATTATTATTATTATTATTATTATTATTATTAATTAATCCATTGATTATAGTTTTCTTTTTCCTTTTTTTTTTATCAATTTATATCCCGTGCTTTTTATTACTTCATTCTCATGTTTTCTTTGCTCTGTTTGTTACTTTCTTTCCATCTTTTTGGGCCCGGTCTATTGTAATTAAAGAGGATGAGATGTATTTATTTATTTTTCTGTAAATTCTGTGAAAAAAATTTATTTTTATTTTCTGTCCTTCAGATTTGAAGCTTTCTTCTACGAGTTTTCAAGTTTGTGATGGGGCTATTGCATTTTTTTTTTTTGTGAAGTGAAAAGGAATAGGGTATTGTATTTGAAATGGTATGCTAGTGGGATTTGTAGATATTAAGATGGCGAGACGTATATGGGTTACTTTTCGGCTTCAAGTGGATTGGGGATAATAACGATAATATTATCAAAATTAAATAGTGTAAATATAATTATTAAAAAAATATTTAATATTCATCATTTTATAAAACTCATTTAACTAATTTATTATTACAAAATTAATTTATTTAGCTAGAACTATTAATTAAATTATATATTTTTAAAATTATTCCTATTTTTAAATAAACATAAATTACTTATTAATTAGTTTTATTTTTTTAATCTTTCGTCGTTAAAGAGTCAAAGAAAAATTATTAAAATACTATTTAAGCTTTTATATGGTTTAAAACATTAATTTATTCTACTTCCTATTCATTCATTTTTAAAATACATTAAAAAGTAATTAATATATGAGATTCTAGATTAGGTTTTACCATCTTCTGTCTCATATGTGTAAAAAAAAATTTTCGCCGAAAGTTAGTTAAATATTATTAATTGTATTAATCTTATTTAATAATAAATATTTTTTAAATTTTTTTATTAAAACTTGATATAAGAATAAAATAAAATAATTAAAAATAGAGATTCTAGGTAATGAATACATTATAAAGTAAATTTAATTGATATTTGTTTGTATTTAATTCTAGTAAAATAAATTAGTTTTGATTTTAGTCTTTGTAAAATTTTTTATTAATTTTTATCTTTCAAAAATTTGTAATCACTAATTTTGATTTTTATAAAATGAAAAAAAATTTAATTTTGATCCCCGCTTTATTTGATTTTCATCTCTTTAAAATTTAAAATATCTATATTTAGTCTCTAATTTTTATTTTAAGATAAATAACATTTATTTTAAGATAAATAACATTTATTTTAAGAATTTAATTTTTTTTTGAAGATATGCTAACATGATACTACATATACTAGTGTGTATAATTTATTATAGTCACTTGATTTTTATTTGAAAATATATGTGACTAACAAGTGTCACATAATAATAAGAACTAAAAACAAAAATTCAAATTTTAAAAAAATAAAAATTGATTAAAAAAATTTATAGAAATTAAAATAAAAAATTTTTTATTTTACAAGAATTGAAAAGATATTTAAGTCATATAAAAAAATCAAGATAAAGCTTAAATTTAAGTCATAAATATATTCGATAGTCATTTTTTTTTATATTACTTTTACTTATTTGGTTTATATAACTTTATAAAAAGAATTTATGTGAATTCGAAAGAGTGATTTTGAGCTATTAGAAAATAGTAGCATTTGTAGAGAAAAGAATTGTTTTTAACTATATTTTATTTTTTGGGGAAATTAGTCCTATGATTTTTGGTTGTAGAAATATCTTGCTTTTAGCAAAAATGTACAAAGATAAGTTTGTGTGAAGTCAAACATAAAAAATAAGTAGTATTGTTATGAGTGACTTGTTATACACAACTTCACCTTAGGGTTATCTTTGCTTGCATCGATGGGATCTTTTACATGAGATGGAGTGTGCATGCTGAGATTAATGTTCAATGTCACTGTTTAGCAAAGTAACAATATTATATGAAAATGAATTCTTTGTCATCATTTTTGCGATGACTATCGAAGATAAATTATATATATTAAATAATACAAAAATTTTAGGTCATTAGATATTAACCACGAGATCTGGCAGTTGCCTTTGGACTGTAGGGAATTCGGGTCCATATTTTATGTATGAATTGTGTCTATCTAGTGAAGGATGTAATGAGGCGTTTGAAGAGAATCAGGAAACATGTTATGTAATTCTTTATTGTTACTTTGTCATGTTTGTCCAATAAATCAGTTGTAAATTACCGTTAGTGTTAAATAGTTATTACTTCTAGGATTGGTGTCCATAGAGGTGAATGAGTATATAGTTAGCATTAAAAGAACAAACAGATGATATAGCTTGTTGTCGAATAAGGTTGTTCGTTCTTGTTACACTTCCAAATCAGATATCAAATAATATTTTGTTGTTAAATATCTGACATGAGTAAAATTTACCATAAATATAAATATAAGCATAAATTTTCTTTATCATCTTTCTCGTATTTGTTCAATTAAAAATAAGATATTAAAAAGAGCAACAAATTGAGAATTGAGAGTATATATATTATTATTTTAAAATAAATAAATTTTCTTAACAATATATTTAATTAGAGGAATTATAAATTAAATAGAGAAAGAGGACATGTAATTTCGATTAAAATATAATATCTCATTTAATTATATTATTAATATAGCATGTTAGGAGGTGAGTTCAGCTTGCGGTTTGCGTCTTTGATGACGAAATTGGGATAGAGGGATGACGCGTTTGCGCCTCTATTTGCAATTCTGCATTACACGGAGCATAGTTGACAATATTTGTAATTTTTGCACTTTCGTGTGGGTCTTAACGCGCTTTAAACTTGGATTAGAATATTATACATTTATACTAATACTCGAAGAATAGTAAGAGAAGGAAAAACAAAATAGTTTTGGTGGATAAATGACTTAGGAATGTGAACAGGTGGAGTATAACTTGAAAATTATCCCTATAATTTTCTCACCAAGTTTTAACACGTGCAAATTTTGAATTAACATATATATATATATATATATGGATTAATTTGACCAAAAGCAAAAATAAGATAAATATGCATTATTATAATTATGTTTAATTTCTACCCATAGCAATAATGAATTTCTCTTTCAAATTAACACCTCAAAGAAAGTGATGGTTAAAAAATAAAGAAGTAAAGAAACTTCGAATGAAAGGAGATAAGCAATGGTTTGATAATGAGACAGATAATTTACACTTTCTTCCGTTTGAAATCCAAAAATTAAAAATTTTCAATATGTGTGTGAGATTAAAATTAATTAATTGTTATAATGGTTATTAATTAATTAACTGTGAGTTTTTTTAAAAATACAATTACGATAATGAAGTTTAAAATCTACTACTTAATTTGTATATATTTCTATTTGTAAGTTTGTAACAATGTACTCAAAATTAGAATTAAGTTGAAATTTATTGTTTTTACTTTAATCCGTCATCTTGTTTGTTTTCTTTTTTTTTAGAAAGTAGGTAACTGATAATTAATTTTTGTTAAAAAAAGTTAGTCAATTCTTTTTAGTAAAATATATATTTCTTAATTATATTTTTTCTGTCGATAAATTTCGAACTTAAAAGTTACTTAATAATAACTTTTTTGTGTTTAGATTTCTTCTCTTTAATATTTTTTTCCGAAAAAACAATGCATGCTACAGGTCACAATCTAACAAATTTTTAACCAATTAAAAATGTGGAATATAAATTTAATAAAAAATATTAGCAATACATTATTTTTAATAATTTTTTATAAGGACAAACATATACAACTTATTATAAGTTTTACTTCTTATCTAAGCACTCTAATTTATTATTTAATAAAAACTCGTAAAGAATGTAATAAAATTGTTATAACGTTTCCTTAAATTCAACAGCAGAGAAGAATTTAGGATGGGATTTAAGGCTTTGGACAGACTAATGTTGAAATGTTGTTGGATAGAAAGAAAAAGGACTGTAAAAAGTGTTATTTGTCTTATATAATAATATTAATCACTATCAGTACCTAATTCCACTCTTTCAGACCAAAGAAAAGAAGGGGAAAGTTTGGGAGAAGCTTACCTTCTAGAATTTATGATAAACTTTGGACTTGTCTCTGTTTGTTGGTCTATATATCCCTACCGACATATAAACCTATCCTTTGAATTTTAGGTCTTTCAAGATTCAAGATGCTTTGGCGTTCATACTTTTCTAGAAATTTGAAATTTCATAAATAATATAGAAGCAAAAATTAAATTAGAAAAAATGTTCACATCTATGATAACTTTATATTTTTGTCATCTTATTTTGGAAGAAGAGAATAATTTGGTCCTTTATTTAAAATATGAAGACTTTTTTTTAAGTATCCTTAATTTTAGAAAAAAAATATTATCATTTAATTACAAATTATTATATATGATAAATTTATTAATTTTGACAATATTTTTTTTTAAAATTATCCAAACATAATTTTTAATTAGTTGACGGTATGAAATATTTTTATCGTAATGATATATATCTTTTAAATTCTTATTTTTATATAAATTTTAATTTAATTGAATTCTAAAGAATTTTTATACTATTAATTATAAATTATTATATATAATAATTTTATTGATTTTGTAATAAATATTTCAAAATTCATTCTAAAATGACTTCTAGTTAATTAATATATACAAATCTTTATACTCTTGGCGCAAGAAAATTTAGCTTATTTTTAATAAAATAAACAATTTTATTCCTATTATTAATATACCATTAAAAACTCAAAATTTAATCCTCATGCATTTTTAATGTAAAATTATTTACGCTACCAATTAATTAGAAATAATCGTTAATATAAATTTTACAATAATTATTATAAAAATCAATTTAACGGTAACGCGTGGTTAGATAATACTATTTACATTGTTAATGTATTTTCATTATGGTATTTATAGAGAATGCTTCTATTAATTAATTATTTATAAATTTAATTTAAATATATTTACAGTATATTTTTTTAAAAATTTCATTAAATTATAAATTATGTATTAACTTTATAATAAGACATGATAATTTTTAATTGATTAACTATATAAATTTTTTTACATTGACATAAAAAATTAAATTTATTAATTGTTTCAAATAAATAAATGTAGCTTATGTGAGATACACCTGACCCTTTAAATACCAAAAATAATGTGAAATAAAACTTAGAAATCTTTAATCCCCGATTTGATGCATAGCAGAGTGATTAGGAAGGCGAGGAGAGTATTCTACGAAACATTATGACACTTATTTTCAACTTGGAACCCATTAAAAACGTGGAAAAACTTGTGAACTTTCATGGATTGGATTGAGTTATTGAGAAAGATATCTCACCAAATCATATGGGTAGGTATGTTGATAATTGTTTGACACATTTGAAAATATTGTATGATTTATCTAGTTATAGTCAGAGGTTCCACCAGCGGGTCTGCTCCTGCTACTAATAAAGTACAATCAATCTATTTTTTTAATGTATTATAAAAATGAAATATTTATCGATTTAATCGACTATTAATTTTTGTCAAAAAATTTGATTCATGATATTTAATGAAGTATCTTTCATAATTATATATTTTCATCCACAAGAATGAAGCTTAGCAATTTCATAAAATACATAAATCTTTTGAATAGTAGAGTGAAAATTATGTGCAATTTATTTTAATAAAATATGATTATAATTAAATATTTTCATTTTTTCAATAATTACAAAATTTACTTAACTTTTTAAAATTAAAATTTTGTAATTATTAATATAACTATATATGTAATGGTTAAGAATTTAAGTTCTCTAATTTTTCTTTAAGAATAAACTATTAATAAAAAATATGATTACAGGTCATTTTTTTTTAATGATAGTGGGAAAGTAAACTATTTTCCTAACCATTTTGGCTTACTAAAATGTATTAAAAGTTTTCAATAGAAGTGAAAAAGTTTGAAAATATAATTTTTGTTCCATTGATAATAAAAAAAAATTATATATTATTAGTATTATATTGAATGTTACTTGTTTCATTAACCTATAACTCATACTCAACTAGTTTAACAAATACTTAGTAGTTAATACTTAGTAGTTTGTTATGTTAATTAGTTTGTTAGCATGTGTTGTATATTTTCTCCTCCTTTTGATTGTATTTTCAACATTTTTTTTTATCAATGAAACAAAGCTCTTTTATTCCCTTCTCTCTAATGTTATATTCTTAATATGGTATCAATTGTTACACATTTTTTTTATCCTATGATATTCTTTGTGGTTCTTGATCCTTTTTTTTTTTTTTTCTTGCTGTTTTCTTCCCCTTTCTTTCTATGGCGATTCAAGATGATTCGTTAAACCCTTTGTTTCTTCACCGTTTGTTATCTTGATCTTGCAGCCATTAACTAGAGACAATTACAATTCACGGCATAGGTCTATGAAATTAGCTTTGAATGACAAGAACAAGTTTTGCTATGTTGATGGCCCTTTCTCGTGTCCTATTGATGTTGATACACATTTACAAGCCACTTGGAAGCGCAGTGATAATATTTTTTGTTCTTGGCTATTGAATTCAGTATCCAAGGACATTGTTGTTGGCATCATCTATGATGCCTCTACTGAACCCATTTGGTTGCATCTCAAGAATTGTTTTTAGCAAATCAATGATCCTCGCACATATCAACTTAGAAAAGATTTGATCACTCTTTCACAAGGCTTACTATTACTTAATATTTTACCAAGTTGAAATCTATTTAGGAAGAATTACTAGAATTCAAGCCTCAATGAACCTACGTTTGTAATGACATTTGACATTTTCTTGAATATGCTCAACAATAATATGTGTTGCTTATTCTTATGAGACTTAATGATGGTTTCTGTCACAACCTAAATTATGACGCAGCGTAAGATGAGTCGAAATGGTCCCTGCCACTTGACGACTGAAACTGACTCGGCCACTAGAAGTCGTCACCGGTGTTTTGGTTTAGGGAACGCCAGGAAACCTGATGGAAAATGATGGTCTGGGAATCAGAGTTATGGATACGGGAGTTCGTGCAAGAACCACAGGGTGTCCCAACACGTCTATCACTTGATAGTTACCCTCGGTTAGTCGTAAAGGAAGGGAAAATGATGCTCATGCTTAGGGGTTATTGGGCTCGCAGAGTGGTAATGGTAAAGGCAGAGTCTTTTTGGTTTTTCTGAATTTTATGACTTGATAGGAGTATGCCTCCTGTGCCTACGTACCTCGGCTTTAAAGTAATCAAAGTCCACATAGTTCTGCCTGGTTGTGGGTTCAAGGAAAGACAAAGTCGACTCGTGTCAGCCTAGCCCTATTGAGGTCGAAATGTGCTCGACGTTGGGAAGGGTGGTTTTGAGAGGATGGACTCGTCACGTGGGGTCGAGATGGAGTCGACCTTAGTGCGAAGGTCATTAGTGGGGGTGTGACTATTTCATCCCGACAAGTGTGCCGAGATGGTTTTGACTGGTGAAGGACGGGATAGGTTCAAGGCTCACAACAGGGATGTGCCATCTCGGCCATCGGGCCGAGATGGACTCGACCCTAGCAGTAGGGGGTGTGATATTTGGTCTCGGTTTTACTCAAGAAAAGGGGTTTTTAACCTAGGAGGATGTCTAGAAATGTGTGGTACTAACCTGGTATTCAGAGAAGGTGAGCCTCTTCGTCCTTTCGTCCAATACTTCCGTTTCTCCTTTGGTCTGACCCTAGGGTTCCATCCTGATCTCCTTCGCGCGATCGTCAGTTTTTCCTTCTTTCTCTAGCAGATCCTCTCTCATAATTTTCTCACTAGCCTCCGCTTTCTCTCTTCCATTTTCGACCTGGAGCTCTTTGTCCCAAGGTCTTATATAGGCCTTGGGGCTGGCCGGGTGTAACTCCTCATGATCCCATGATTCCCTCACGGTCATGGGGGGTTACTTGGTTGTGGGAGCCGACTCCACTCCCCATGATCCCATCCTTAACGTGAGTCATGGTGGGGTCCACAAAGTGTGTTGGAGACTTGGTCACGGACAGTTTTGGGGTCTCACAGTTTCTCTCAAGTCAAAGGTCAAATCTTGATTATGACCTTATTCTTCCAATTTCAAAAGTTTTTTTTCTTGGCTCTACAAGATGAAAAGCAATGGAGTTGGGTGTTTCCTTTTCCTTGGTCACTGAGTCCCAAGTTGTTTTTGCTATATAGCCACACCTTATAAAACAATAAAAAAATGGAAATAGAAAGAAAGATCGCCATCTTTGCACACACTGTGGTATTATTAGGCATACTATGGACAAGTGCTTCAAGATTCATGGATATCCTCCGTAATATAACAACTCCAACTCTATGCCTTCAACATCTATTCACCTAGTTTCTAGACCTATTGTTCCTACTCAGCCCAATGTGCCTTTGACCATTGATTAATGCCAGATGTTGATGTCTTTATTGTCATCACAATTATCTCAAGTTGCCATTCCTAGTATTGCTACACATGATTTGTGGCATGCTCGATTAGGTCATTTGTCAAATAAATGTTTACCTTTTATTAATAAGCAACTATATTTGATTTGGTACATTGTGACATTTGAGGACCTTATCATATTCTTACTTATGACAACAAAAGGCACGTTTTTATGATAGTTGATGACAACACTCATATATATATATATATATATATATATAATCTAAATCTGAGGCCACATTTACATGTAACAATTTTTTGCTTTAGTGAAAACTCAATTCTACGCCACTATCAAACAAATTCATACTAACAATGCTAGAGAATTATCTCTAATTGAATTTCTGTCCAAGAAAGGGATCTTGCATCAGATTAGTTGTGTTGAACAACCACAACAAAATTCAGTTATTAAAAGAAGGCATCAACACCTTCTTAATATAGCATGAACACTATATTTCCAACCTAGAATTTCTGTTATTTTTTGGGGAGAGTGTGTGAAGACTGCAATGTTCTTGATAAATAGAACTCATACTCCCTTTCTCAAATGCAAACCCCCTTATCAACTACTATTTAAGAAGCTTTTCGATTATTCGGCTTTTAAGGTCTTCGACTATCTTGCATATGTTTCCAATCCGCCATCCAAGAGAGATAAGTTCACTAAGAGTTGTTCCAACTGTTTTTATTGGCTATCCTATTGGTTACAAGTGATACAAACTATATGATCTTACTATGAAGACTTTCCTTATTTTTAAAGACGTTATGTTTCATTAAACCACTTTTCCTTTTCATGGTCTCTGTAAGACCCCAGTTTTTATTTTATTTTAGTATTGATTGTAAATGTTTTATTTTATTAATTATTAATAATAAGTGGTTTTATTGTTTTATAATTAATTAAATAATATTTTGGGAGAAATATAAGTTAAGTTTTAATTAATTAAATTAAGAAAAATAAGTCATTTAAATAGAATAAGAGCTTAAGTCCCACATCGAACAACATTAATTCATGCCTCACCTCCTTTTCCTATATAAGGAGTGTAATAACTCAAGTTCCACATCGGACAATATGAGCTCATGTATCCTTTCCTTCTCCTATATAAGGAGTTGGATAGCAAGTTTTGTCGTCTTTTGGAGCTTTATCAAGAGTGTGGAGATCAACTATTTGGGTTTTACATAGGTTGTTAGTGGGAGCTACAAGACCCATTTTGGGCTATATAAAGGCTACAAGACCCATTTTGGGCTATATAAAGGAGCGACCAGAGGAACAGTAAAAATATTTGTTGTTGAGTTAGTTTTCTTAAATATGTGGTTTCAAACTAGAGAGTGGAGGAAGGAGAACCTCGGGAGGAAACTACCAAGGAACAAGAAGAAAGAATGACCTGAGACATTTCGCTTAGGAGTATGGGTAGAGGGGTCATCCCTAAGACCCAAAAAATTTTTGGATTATCTAAAAGGGAGATTGAACTCCTTGGATTAGAATCTTTCCTTTTTTTATTAAGATTATTGATAATTATATAGTTATAAGTTGTATGTTCTTGGTGTTTTCTAAAAGGGGTTGAGCTCCTTGCATTAAGTCTTGTTTGCTTATACTATTATCTGTGGAATTGATTGTGTACTTAGTTGTATGAGTGTAAAACGTAGAAAGTCATAGGTTCTTTTATTTAAATTTGAAATTCTAGGTGAAAATCCAATAAATTTGACAATAGGTTGTTGAACATGGTCGTGCTTATGAAGAATAGCTTGTGTAGGTTGTACATACTCATGTAGATTGTGCATGTCCATGCAGATTTTGTACACGCTCACGTAGAGTCACGTTGACTATGCATGCTCGGGCTAATGGGAGCACGCCAATGCTGCTTTATTTGTACTTGTATGAGTTTGTTGTACTGGAATTTAATGCTTAAATTATTGGAATATGCATGTATGTAATTATATTATTGAATTGCATAGTTAAAAACATGGTATGGTAAAATGAGTAATAAGGATAGATGTGCTTGAAGGGTGACCTAGTTTGTGAGAGACAAGAATAAACCTGATGAACATTTATATAGTGAGGAACCTATCTTGTGAGAGGCAAGAATGATTCATTAATTTGTGATGGGTTGAGAGATGAAGTGCCTAGCCTGTGAGAGGCGAGAATGGTCCTCATCAGCCTAATGTTGAAAGTAAAATAATGATTTAATTGAACCACATTCATACATCATTTAATGAAACAAGTGTGTAAGGAAGTTGACTCGAACTTGAGTGGTAAGGTCACTAGACTTCTTGGGGAAATTTGGTATGAAAATTCTAATGATCGTGATTGATCCTACACGCTAGATTAGACGATGCAAGCCAAGTAGCACTTGACGTGTACCAAATAGACAGCATGCTAGTGTGGGATGACCAGTAAAGAGGTTGAGCAGCATGCTCCTAGCCTACTTCTTGGACTAGAGTTGGTACCACATGACATATGGAGTAGTACTAGGAGTGCATTATCATCATGCATGTGGATACTTGTTTGTTTATTGTCTATTAATTATATGCTTAGTTTTTGCTTATGTTGTGCTCATACCACGTGCTTGAGTGAGGTACATTTCTTACTCCCTTCTGTTGTGTTGTTTGTATTTGGACTGAACGCCACTTTGTAGGTGACGTTGAGTAGGAGCGCGAGGATTGAGTTGAAGCTTCCCATTTACTGTTTTTTCTTTATTTTTGGGTTTATGCTTTAATAGGACATGCGAAATCGATGTGTTTTTTATAATTACTTTATGATTACATAGTTTGGCTTATGCTTTTTGACATTAGAAATTAGCCTTTGAAGTACTAGTAGAGATGCATGTTTGTTTTCATTATAATATATGACCAGATTTTGTGAATCTTTTGCTAATCTATGTATGTTTTTTCAAAATTTATATCGTTCTAAATTTATTATATTTGTATTGTTAGTATTTGGGTTAAAGGGTGTCACAATCTCAATAATTTTGATGTTGCTTTTGACCCTTTACCTTTCTATGATGATATTACTTTCACACAACATCCCTTTAACTAGAATACTCAAACACAAACACAACTTCAACCCTCAGTTCTCCATAAACAACACCTATCCCTACATCACTTGGATTACAACTCAGAAGATCTATTCGGTCTACCAGACCACCACCCTATCTCCAAATTAATCAATGTCATAACATCACTACTTATCCAATGTTCAAATATCTCTCCCATGATAGTCTCTCAACTTCATATTTTTCTTTCTTCAACTAAGTCTCCAACTTTATGAGCCATAATTCTATTACTATATTTTGACTGGTAACAAGCAATGACATAAGAACTTTTGGTCATGGACTCTTGTCCCTCTTCCTCTTGGTAAGCATATTATTGTTTGTCAATGGGTGTATAAAGTGAAAACTAAACTAGATGGTTCAGTTGATAAATTTAAAGCACGATTTGTAGCAAGCATATTATTTAGTTGTCAATGGGTGTATAAAATGAAGACTAAACTAGATGATTCAGTTGATAAACTCAAAAGCATAATTTGTAGCAAAAGGTTATACTCAACAAGTTGGAGTTTGATTTTAAAGAGTGCTCCTATTTTTGGCTATAATTAAAAGTCGGTATTTGTTTCAACTTGATATTAACAAGTTTTTTCTAAATGGAGATTGTTTTGAAGAAGTTTACATGGATCTATCGTTAGGCTACAAGGTTAAGGGGGAGCACTTGGTATGTCGTTTAAACAAATCCATATATGACTTAAAACAAGCTTCACGTGAATGGTTACTAAGTTCTCTCATGCCTTACTCTGTTGTGGGCTCACGCAATCTAAGAATGATTACAACTTGTATACCATTGGATCCAGATACAGAATTGCTGTATTATTAGTTTATGTTGAAGACATTACAGTCGCTAGTCCTAACATTGTTATGGCTTGCCATGTTCAACTTCAATTACAGAAATTGTTCAAATTAAAAGTTCTTGGGAATCTAAAATATTTTCTTGGGTTGGAGATTGCCAGGTCCCATCAAGGCATCTACCTCTCCCAAAGAAAGTTGATATTCTCTCCTTGAAGACCCTGGATTCTTAAACAACAAACCAGCAAAACTAACTGACTATGAGTTATAAGTTAATATATTTCATTCTTCATTATCCAAGTTGGGTATTAGGGACATCTACTTCCCAAAAAGTGTTAACCTGTAACTCAGTCAGTTAGTTTAGCAAGCAGTTAGTCTAGTTTGTTTGTTAGATGATGTATTGTATATATTCTATTTCCTTTAATTGTATCTTCAACATTTTTTCTATGAATGAAACAATTTTTTTCTTCTCTTAATATGTTTAACAAGTTTTTTTTTTAAGAAAAAAAGTTAATTCATGGTAATGTTTAACAAATTTTATATGAAACGTATATATATTTTTTCGGAGGTAAACAAAATTCACTACAAGAATTTTTTGATTTTGCTACTAATTTTAGCTACCATTTAAATTAGTAGTTAAATCCTAGCTAATTAACTATTAATTAACTAGAATATTATTTTTTCTAACTGAATTGAAGTTATATTCATTTATACTTCTTATTACTACAAATTTTAAAAAATTTACTACAAATTAACTACAAATTATTTTCTTAGCTAATTTACTACTTATTTCATGCTACCATTTAATATTATAGTAATTTTGTAACTAATTATTTTTACTAGAAATTAACTACAAAATAACGATTTTAAAATTAGCCACAAAATTATTTTGTAGCAAATTTTAAATTTTCTAGTAATAAGGGTAAGCGCCCAAATGCAATGAGAAAATCAAACTTAAAATCTCGAGACAACTCTATAAGGGCACACCACACATGCTAGATTATGCAAATATGTATGCGTAAATTATAATTTTTTAGTATGCTTTAATTAATAATATATATATATATATATATATATATATATATATATATATATATATATATATATATATATATATATATATAATTTTCATTAAAGTTGTTACATGGATTGTATTCTAAAAATATATTTTTAATTTATTATTTTATTAAATTTTCTTTCATTAACTTTTTATTTATCTCATTTCTATGTTTTTGACCTTTTGTTTTTTAAGTTTTTCAAATGTTAATTTTTTTTTGTTAATTTAATAACTTATATTTTCTCATAACATGATAAAATTAAAAGAATAATTAAGATTTAAAAAACAATAGAATTTACAAATAAATAAATAAAATGAAATATTTTCTAATTTATTAAAAATTAATGTGCTTTGATTTTTTATTTATTATAAAAATTGGCAAAAATATAAAATTAAAATTTAAAAGTTAAATAATGAAAAGTCAACATAAAAGCTTATATATAAATAAATCAAAAGTTAATAAAAATTAAATAAAGTAATTAATTTAAAAGAATTAAAAAAATATAATGCAATAAATTTAACAAAAAAAAGTCAACATCTACTTTTATATCATAAATTAATTAGAATATATAATATTAAAGTATAGGAATTTTACTCTACAGTTTTACTCTACAGAAACCTCTGTATTTCTTTTTTCGTTGTATACCCTTCTAGCGATTAGTTAGCTTCAGTTAGTTTTGACACATGTCAACCCAACTAACTCTTAATTTGTTGTGATTTGTTAGATAACAATTTCGATTATCAACTCAACTATATATAGCTATTGCGTCCCTCTTGTACTCTGAAAAAAGATTCTATTGTTAATTTAATTAATCTATTACAGTTCAATTTCTTTGTATTCCTAAAAGTTAATATGGTATCAAAGCTAGGTTTGATCATTGAGCGACTTCATGGCTTCAAGTTCTAAACCTTCTCCTCGTCTTCCTTCGTCGATGACACCAGTCACGTTTTCTCACTTAATTTTTGAGAAACTCGATTCAAAGAATTATCTCCTATGGTGCCAGCAAGTTGAACCGATGCTCAAGGGATACCATTTACACCACTACCTTGTGAATTCTCAAGTCCCTCCAAAGTATCTCATGATTGAGGATCATGATGCCGATCGTGTCTCTACTTCATATCTCGCCTAGGAACAACAGGATTGGCTCCTGCTCTCTTGGCCCCAATCGTCAATTTCACGTGACATGTTTACGCACGTTATTGGATGCGAGTTGTCGTGGCAACTGTGGGACAAAATTCATGCATACTTTAACTCGCATAAGAACACAAAGGTGCGTCAACTCCAAATAGAGCTTCGCAACACCTCCCTTGACAATCACATTGTTTTTTAGTACCTTCTTCCCATTCAGGCACTATTTGATGTGCTAATTGTTGTTGGTGATGTTGTTCCTCCTTGTGAATAGCTTGATGTTATCCTCAAAGGCCTATTGGAGGATTATGAATCAACTATTTCTCTTATCAATAAAAACTTCAATTTGTTTTTTATTAACAAAGTTGAGACGTTACTTCTTGCTCATGAAGCATGCCTAGACAAATTCAAGAAGAAGGTTATTGTGTCCATCTATATTGTTGAACATTCCCCTAAAGCTATTTTTTCTCAAGCTCAGGCACATGTTGCGCCTGACTCTACCAATACTAACCACACTTGAAGTGGTCAATTTGGATGCAAGGTTGGTGCTGGTACCTGTGGTGGCCGTGGTAGGTACTCTAGAATTCAATGTAGAGTGTGCTATAAAGATGGTCACGAAGAATTTATCTGTTATCATCGTTTTGAAGAGAATTACATTCATGTTGTACCCTTAGATTTTACGGCCATGTAATGGTAGTCCATACCTTGGAACATTTATCACTACCAACCACATGGTTTTCCCACCCCTAACAATCAGTATGTTAGACTTGCTCCTTCATCCTTTGTCCCCTCCAAGTCGTCTCACCTCATCACTCCAACATCCCCTCACGCTATGATGGCTACTATTGACCCCTACTCCTCCACCAATCATTGGTACCCTAACTTAAGTGCCTCTCATCATGTCACTAATGTCTCACACAACATTTAGTAGCATGTTCCCTTTGAAGGACTGGATCAAATTGTTATTGGTAATGGCTAGGGCCTCAACATTTTTTATGCAAGTGTTACCAAAATTTTGCCTCCTACTAACTCTAAAATTCCCCTTGTCCTTAATAATCTACTTTTTGTCCCTTAAATAACGAAAAATCTCTCGAGTGTTAATCAGTTTGCTAAAGATAAATATGTATACTTTGAGTTTCACACTTCCTTTTGTTTGGTCAAATCACAAGACACTCATGAAGTTCTTCTCAAGGGTTTTGTTGATTTCGATGGGCTTTACAATTTCTTTCTCTCCTCCAATATCTACCAATGACTAGTTTGCAATTGTCTCTCAATCCTTCTATTGTACATAATACTATAATACACATAACTATAATACCCTCGTTATCCATTTCTACTTGACACTCTAGGTTAGGCCATCCTAGTGTTGATGCTTAACATATTGTATTCAAACACTGTAATTTTCCTCCACTCATTAAAATGTTAATGACTTTTATTCATCTTGTTGTGTTGGAAAAACCTTCCTTCTACCATTTCTACTATTGTTTATAATAACCCCCTTGAATTAATTTACAGTAATCTATGGGGACCCACTCCACTTACTTTTGCTGACAGATATACTTATTATGTTACTTTTGTTTATGTATGCACTCACTTCATTTGGCTCTAACTCCTCAAAAGCAAGTCAAAAACCTTACAAATGTTCAAACAATTTCACATTATGGTTGAAAAATAGTTCTAACTACCACTTAAAGTGTTACAAACAGATTTGGGAAGGGAGTATCAAGCTTTCACTAACTACCTAGCACAATATGGGATTATGCACTACATAATATATCCATACATACATCATCAAAATGGAGGTTTTGAAAGAAAACACCATCATGTTGTTGAATTTGGTCTCACTTTACTTGCTCATGCTACACTACCCTTCAAATTTTGGGACTATGCCTTCTCCCCAGCGTATTTCTCATCAACAGGTCAACGACGTCTTCCTTTCACTTTGTCATACCTTACCATAAGTTGTTTGGCCAACTTCTTCACTACAACTTCCTCAAAATATTTGGTTGTGCGTGCTTTTCCTCTTCTACACCCATACAATAGGAATAAACTCTAGTTTCGGTCCCAAGAGTGTCTTTTCATAAGGTACTCAACCTCTCATAAAAGGTATAAGTTTCTCTCTCGTGATGGCCGAATTTATGTGTCCAAAGACATAATCATCAATGAACTTCACTTTCCCTATCACGAGCTCTTTCGTAATCCTTCTCCTCCCTCAAGGAACCTCTAGAAATCCATCTCTCTCTCACCTTGACTCAATCACCTACATCTCACCCATCTCCTGCTACTCCAACCCCTCACCTACATCACCTTTAAGTCTTGCTCCCTTAGATAGTTCGCTATCTCTCCCTTCCTAGCCTCGCAACATCCACCACATGCAAACAAGAGCCAAGCCTAGCATAGTCCAACCTTGCCTTCATCCTACATTTTTACTCACACACATGGAACCTACCACCACCAAACAAGCTTTGGCTTATCCTACTTGGTATCTTGCTATGAAAGATGAATATGATGCTTTAATTCATAATAACACATGAACTCTAGTTCCATTACCATTTGACAGACATCCTATTGTCTATAAATGGGTGTTTCGAGTTAAAGAAAATCATGATGACTATATCAAAAAGCATAAGGCCTAGCTTATGGAAATGTTTTCATCAAAGACCTGGCTTTGATTACAATGAGACGTTCTCTCTCGTTCTGAAACCAATAACAATTCACATCATTATTACTCTTTCCTTGACACATTATTGGCCCTTGAAACAACTCGATGTCAATAATGTATTCCTTAATGGCTTCTTTGATGAGAATGTCTATATGACTCAACCTCCTAGGTTTGAAGCTTCTTACAAGACTCTTGTTTGTAAACTGAATAAAGCCATTTATGGTCTGAAACAAGCCCTACGTGCTTGGTTTGATAGGCTAAAAATTTCAGCTTCGGTTCAATGCTAGCAAATGTGATCCATCCATGTTTATTCAGTCTGTCAACTCTATGGTGGTCTACATTCTTGTCATGTAACCTCCTTCACATTGAATCTCTCATTGTTTGGCTCAACACAACATTTTCTCTAGAAACTCTTGGTAATCTTGATTATTTTTTGGGCTTAGAAGTGAAACCTCAACCTGATGAATCCTTGGTCCTCACCCAACCAAAATATAACTGTGATTTGCTTGCTAAAACAAAGATGAGTGAAGCTAACTCCATCGCTTCGCCTATGGTTAGCGGTTGCAAACTCACTAAAACAAGTTCAAATTTTCTTCTTGATGTTCTATTATAGGTTTGTTGTTGGTGCCTTACAGTATGTCCCAATTACTTTCCTTGAAATTGGTTTCTTAGTTAATAAAGTGTGTCAGTTTATGATGCAACCTCTTGAGCAAAGTTGGTCAGCCAACAAGAGGATTCTACAGTATCTTAAGGGCACAATATCTTGGGGGTCTTCTCTTCAGCTTGCACCATCCCATTCTCCCTTGATTCTCCAGGCCTGTTGTGATGTAGATTGGGCTTTTGAACTTGATGACCATCGGTCCCCCTCTAAGGCCTTTGTCTTCCTTGGATCCAATCTTATGTCCTCGTGGTCTAAGAAGCAAACTATTGTTGCTGGATCCAACACTGAAGCTAAATATCAGAGCCTTGCCCTTGCTACGTCTAAAGTCACTTGGATTTAGACCTTACTGTTTGAGTTGGACGTTCCTTATATTGTTTCTCAAGTCCTTTGTGACAATATGAGCACATTATTGCTCACAATCTTATACTTCATGCTCACACTAAGTATATGGAACTTGATCTCTTCTTTGTTTATGAAAAAAGTGATTAATAAGTTGCTTCAAGTCATCTATGTCTTTGTTGTTGACCAATGTCCAGACATTCTCACTAAAGCTTTGTCTCCTAGTCTCTTTCTTACTCTTTGAACTAAGGAGTGATGGACTTTAGCCTCTCCCACCCTTCTTGAGCTTGCGCCGAGAGGGGGGGAGGGGGGGGGTGGAAGAGGGGTATTAGAGTATAGGAGTTTTACTCTATCGAAACCTCTATATTTTCTTTTTCATTGTATACCCTTCTAGTAGTTAGTTAACTTCAATTAGTTTTGACAACTGTCAACCTAACTAACTCTTAGTTAATTATGGTTTCTTAGCTAATAGTTTTAATTTTCAACTTAGCTATATATAGTTGTTGCGTCCCTCTTATACTCTGGGAAAAGATTCATACTATTAATACAATCAATTTGTTACAATTTTATTTCTTTATATTTCTAAAACCTAATATATAATTTGGAGAACACTCTCTTCACTTTTTCAATTCCTTTTAAAGATGCATTTCACACACTACCTCCTGACGGCTAGAAGTCAATACATGGGTCTGCTTATCTTATTTAAGGCTTGTCCATATTGGCTCGCAATTTTAGTAGGACAGCCTAGGCCATTCTAAGACATAAATGGGGTTCATTTTCTTGATCCATGTTCATCTCGTGTGACTCATTGTAAACAAGCTAACCTACAAGTCAAAAGTAAAAAATATTAAAAAAAATTATAAATAAATTAATAATTAAAAATATTGAATTGAAATAATTTTATTTTTATTTGGATGGTTACGTAATAATTAATTAAATATCATAAGATGATGTAAATATTTACCAAATACAAACAAAATAATTAATAAAAGTATCCTCAAATCACCAAAGTTATACTAACAGTACACACTAATCAAAATATTCAAGCACATAAATTAATATTCAAGTAAACAACTAACAAAAATTAACAAAAATATTAAGCATAGAGAAAAAAAAATATTTCAATAAAAATTAAAAGAACGTGGGTCACCTCACCTAACTCATGGAGTAACATGTATATAGGGTGGACGAGTTGTAAAAATGTTGCAATTAAATGGACCACATTATATGGTCACAACCTACAAGTTGGTTATGTGTAGGTTGAAACCCATATACTCACCTCTACATACAATTAGGGATGGAAAAAAATTAGGGATGGAAAAAATTGTATATCCACATACAAAACCTACATTGAATTGATTTTAGATTTGGGATAGTTAATCACATAAATAGAATAACTAGATTTTTTCTCTTTCCACTTATAAACAAATATGAGCATGTGAACCATAAATCTTGAATTTGATTGATATAGTGATCAATTTAATTTTACAAACATTATTCTTTACACAAAACATAAATTTTGAATCAATGTTTTGACTGATTCAATGATCAATTTAATTTTAAAAATATTATTCTTTACACAAAACAATTATATTTAAGTTAAATAAAATTATTATAAGTAATAAAATTATTCTTATAAATATTTATTATAATTATATATATTGAAATCAAAATTAAAATTATTAATTCAATTAAAATAATTTTATTGTAATTAATATAAACTCATATACTCATCTTAAATGATGATAAACATCAATTTTCAACCAAATTTATGTTCTTTTAAGGTCTACAATGGTGACGTAAATATTATTTATTTTTAATTTAAATATTTTAGTTATACTATAATATGAGCATGTGAAATTTATTATTAATTTTAATATTTTTACATTAACTAAATTAAATTTAAGTCTAATAACTCTTTGTTTAAATAAATTTCTATTTATATATATATATATATATATATATATATATATATATATATATATATATATATATATATATATATATATATATATATATATATATTATCTATATTTTATATAAATACTAAAACCCAATTTACAATGGCTAAATTAGGTGACAGTCCAATGTTGACTTGACACTAAAATCGATTGATAACAAATTTTATGCATGTCCCACGATGTGATTAAAATGTTGGTCTAGTCTACCTCTCACTTCACCTGTCCAACTCATGGTTGACGCATTACCTCTTTCTCCCTCGTTGCCTACTTGCCCGACAATTTTCAAGTCTCCATCTTTTAACGTTTTTTTTTTTTATTTCTTCTCCATTCAGAGCGCTATTTACTCTTCTGCTTGGTCTCCTTTATGTTTTTTCTTCAAAAATAATGCTTATAGGAAAAGGAAGGAAAAATTAATAAATTTGATAGTTAATAAGTGATGTGAATAAAAAATGGAATTGAAACTTGAATTTCTCAAATAAAATTTTAAATTTGAATATTCTAAATAGAAAAACATGATAAAAATGAAAAACCACGTTAAATATAGTCAGTCAAATTTTTCGACAAATATTATTAATCAACAAAAGTAGTAAATAATTTTGCATTTATAACATGTTAAAAAAATTTGTATTCTTATGACATTTAACTATATATATATATATAACATTTATACCTATTTATTATAAAATATTATATTATTATAATAAAGAGTTAAATAAACAATAAAATATAATATTATAAAAATTGTACTATTATAAATAAATATTTTCTCATTACGGTATACTAAAAACACTTTATTAAATAATAAAAGTAAATTATTTATTATCATTTATATAAAGCATTTCATTATAATTATTATATTATTTTTTTTATAAATAAGACGAAGGCTAAGGTGAGTAAGTGGGTTAGGTGTCCATCGTGGGGGTTGGAAAAAAATCTTTTTCCTTTTTCTTTCAATCTTTCCTGTTTTACTCTTTCAATAAAATCAACCCTACATTCCCACCCGTGCTAGAACACTGTAAAGCTATGGTGGCTTGCCTTCGACCACCCTCGCAACTCCTCGTCACTTTAATATCCAATTATGGTTTCTTTTTCAAGATTCACATTCACAAATGCTTTCATCCTTGTTTCTCTAGCACGTAGAAACCCCACAGTTGTGCGCGTTCGTGAAGGGCTTCATTGTTGCTGCTGTTGCGCTCACACACGAGGAACCTTACCCACCATACGCGTTCATGCAGTGCTGAATTTTGAGGGTTACGCGGGTTGTGTTCAACTAGCACGGTTTCTTCCTCCTTCCGTCGTAAAACGATCGGAGTCTGTTTGCGTAGATTTCATAGAAGTTCGACGGTCTTTGGACTATCCCATTTGCAAAATAGTTCGTCATGCTACAAAAGATAAATAATTTTATAATAGTTTTATGCATTTTGTGCCTCGTTCTTGTAATGGAAAATTTTTGCCACGATTGTTTTGGTTCACGTTTCCCAATAAGTAAAAGAGAAAAGTTACTCTATGTTATGGACGGATAAGCTTCCCAAGTTTTAGACTCAAATGCTATGGTCTTCAGATGGATCTTAAACTTCATTAATGAATGTTATAGCAAGAAGAATTCTTCTATGAATAAACTTATCTTTAGGAAGAGATTTTGTAAATATGTCAGCTAATTAATTTTCAATGTTCATAAATTTTAAGTCTAAAGTCCATTTTTAACATAATCTCTAATGAAATTATGTTTAATTTCTATATTTTAGTGAGAGAATGCAATATGAAAATTTTGAACAAATTAATTGCAACAAATATAATCACATAGAAAAAGAATATTACTCTCAATTATGTCATAGTCCTCCAATTGATGTTTGATTCATAGAAGTTGTGAACAACATTATGCAATTGAGATGTATTCTGCTTCTATTGTGGAGAGTGTTATAATACCTTACCTTATTATGCACAACCTTATCATTTTGGTCCAATTTATTTTTGAATATTTACTTTGTTCCAATAATGAATTTGTCATTTGGTGGTGAGACCAACTTCCATACGTCATTATTCTCAAACTGATCTAGTTCCTCTTGCATGACGAATATCCATCTATTGTCCAAAAGAGCCTCCTCTATGTTCTTAGGTTCAACTTTTGAGAGAAAAGTCATTTGAGCTTGGTCTTTGAAGGTTGATCGAGTTCTAATTCCATCTTCAACATTTCTAAGGATCAATTACTCACGATGGTAGATTTTCATCTCCCAGTTCATTGAAGATGTCTCAGCTTTGTCTATTTTTGGTTCACTGTCCAAAAGTGATTCTTTGGATGTTGTATGCAAATATTCAATATTTAACTTTGTAAAAAGTTCATTTAACTCTTGATAATTCTTTATCAGGCTTAGAATTGTTAAATTTCACATTAAATGATTCTTCAACTTTTAAAGTCCTAGAATTATAGACTCTATATGCTAGATGTTGCTGGGTATCCAGTGAATGTTCTCTTATCAAATTTAGGATCAAACTTATCTAAGTTGTCCTTTGTATTTAAAATAAAGCAATCACATTCGAAATTGTTAATACAACTTGTTATTTACAAAACATAATATATATATATATATATATATATATATATATATATATATATATATATATATATATATTATGTTTTGTAAATAACAAGTTGTATTAACAATTTCTGTCCAAAAGTATTTAGGAGAGTTAAAATCATTCAACATTGTTCTGACTATCTCTTGAAGAGATTTATTTTTCCTTTCCACAACACCATTCTATTAAGGAGTTCTTGGATATGAAAAATTATGATGAATTCCATGTTCTTCACAGAATTGTTGAAAGTTTTTATTTTCAAATTCTCCCTTATGATCACTTTCGATAAAGACAATATTAATACCTTTTTCATTTTGAATACATTAGCAGAATACAAAGAAGACATTAAAAGACTCATCCTTGTGGGAAAGGAACATAACTCATGTCCATCTCGAATAGTCATTGACTATTACCAATCCATAATGTTTTCCACCTAATGAGGCAGTTATGGTAAGTCCAAACAAATCAATATGTAATAATTCTAGAGGTCTAGAAGTGGAAACAATGTTTTTGGACTCAAAAGATGCTTTAATTTATTTCCCTTTCTGACATGCATAACATAACAAGTCAACTTTGTACACAAGGTTTGGTAAACATTTCATGAGGTTATGCTTTTCAACTTGGATATAAATGTCAAGCTTGCATGACCAAGTTTCTTGTGCCATATCCATTGATCATGAATTGTGGACACCAGACATGTTACATTTTGATTAGTCAGGTTTGTCAGATCACTCCTATACAAATTGTCTTGTCTCTTACCAAAAAAATATTATAGAATCATTATAGCCCTAATTATGCATTCACCCCTGTTAAAGGATACATCATACTCATTGTCACATAATTGACTTATGCTTAGTAGATTGTGTTTTAATCCTTTAACAAATAAAACATTATCTATGGATGGGAAGGGATGCTTATCAATCCTTCCTACACCAATTATCTTACCTTTCTGATTACCTCCAAATGTAACTCATCCTCTTTTCTTTAGCCTATGGTCTTGGAACATATACTCTTCTCCTCTCATGTGATGTAAGCACCCATTGTCTAGATACCATGATAGGGTTTCCTTCCTATTGTTAAACACATATGCAATAGGAATAATCATTGTTTTAGCTACCCAAATTTTCTTGGGTCTTTTTCAATTAGTCCTTGAATATTTGGACAGTCTTTTTGGATGCTCTCTACAATCATAGGATCTGTATCCAAACTTTGTATAAGTTGAATAATGAATATTTGGTTTTTCTTTTATTTCCTTTTCAAAACCTAAGCCGGATTTGTCAGATGGGCTTTTGTTGTATTTTAGCAACTTGTTTAAATTTTTTGTACCATTGAAAATTTTGGCTAGACTTTGTCTAAGGTCAATTACTTCTTTTTGAAGTTCAGTTACTTTAGAAGTGTTGGCTTTAGATAAGTTATTGATTTGTTCTTCTTTCAACTTATCATTTTCTTTCTTAAGGATACTATTTTCTTTTTCCAAAAATTCAAAATCTTTGGACAGTATTGAAAATTTTCTTTTGTTTTTTGTATCTAAGAGAAAATGTTGAAGAGTTTGAAAGAAGTTTTGATAGGCTATTTGTAAAAACTCTTCATCATCCTCATTTTCAGATATTGAGTCTGCCATCAAACATAAGTTTGCTTCTTCATCTTCATCTTCTAAAGATGACATGTCAAGATCTTCCTAGGTAGCCATGAGGCTCTTCTTCTTTTCAAGGTTAGGACATTCTGATTTAAAGTCATGTTTCCTTACTTTCATAGCACACCACCTGTGTCTTGTCTTTAAATTCCTTGGTGTGCTTTCTAAAGTTGTTCTTCCATCTTGATCCTCTCTTATGCTTCCACATAGATTGAATTTCCTTGAGATGAAAGAGAGTTCATCCTCATCAGAACAATCTTCGTTTGATGTGTCTCCACATGTTTCCTCTTCCTTGAAGGCTTTGGACGTTGAGCCTTTAGGTGCCTTTTAAGCTTTGAGGACTATGGACTTTCCTTTTCATTAACCTTTATCTTCATTTAGCTCCATACCGTGAACTTTAAGCGTACCTATAAGCTCTTCCATTGGAAGCTTTTTAAGATCTTTGGATGCTCTCAAGGCTGTCCCTGTGCTTTCCATTTTCTAGGCAAACTTCTCAAAAATTTTGTTATGTGATCGTAATTATCATAAGTTTTTCCTAGTGATCTAATATTATTAATAATTTTGCAAACATTAGATCAATAGTTTCATTATCTTTCAATTTAAAAAATTCATATTTGTATACTAACATGCTAATTTTAAAGTCTCTTACCTGAGATGTACCTTCATAAGCTAAAGTAAGAGTGTCCCACATTTCTTTGGACGACTTGCAACTGTAGACTTTCTCATATTCTGATTTCATTAATGCATACATAAACAAGTTTCTAGCCTTTGAATTTATAAGGTACCTTGTCTTCTATTCTTCGTTCCATGAATATCTTAAAATCTCTGCTCCTTCTTTGTTGGTAGGGATATAATTATCATTTTTTTAACTATGTCCTGCATGTTGTGGCATGCATCAAAGAATGCCATCATTATTTGTTTCCAACAATCACAGTTTTGACTTTTGAATAGAGGAGATATGTTCACTATGTGTCATTCAGTTTCCATAGCTTTCAAGATCATTTCCCCTACATTATTAAATGCTCAACCCCTAAAGAATGAGCTTTGATACCAATTAAAGGTATAGGTAACACACGAGAAGGGAGGTCGAATTGTGTATGTGTGATTTTAAAATTTTTTTGCAAATCTGAAGGATTTAAAATACAGTTTAATATGATCGTCCAAAGGGAGAATCCAAAGAGGTCGTCCAAAGGGACTGTCCAAAGAGGTAATCCAAAGAATAAATAGTGTAGGGTAAGAGAGAAAACACATAGAGTTTACACTAGTTTACTCTTTCAACTAAGCTACATCCAATCCCTTCAACTTGAAGGAATTCCACTAAGTCTACCTAACTTACAAACAAGTATTCTTTACCTCTACAGGTATTACAACCTTTATAATCTACCTGATTACAAGAAAACCAAGTATTCTCTATCTCTTTAGGTATTACAACTTTTGTACTCTACTTGATTACAAAAAAAACCAAGTATTCTTTGTCATTTAGCCTCTTCAAGCTATCGTATCAACTCAATGAGTTTTTATAAGAGACTTTACTCACACTATGAGTGTATTAACATAAAATTCACAGACACTTAGCTTTGCTTAGCAAAGTAATCTTTTACAAAGAAAGAATGAGAGTGTCGTCTAAAGCAACTTTTGAGCGTAAGAAAATATTGAGTGTACCACTTCATCTTTCTTGTTCATGTTATTATGCTTCTTTGTTTTTTTGTTTGATGTTTTATGCTGTTTGTTTGAGCTTGATCAATCCCTCTTATAGCACATAAAAATTTGAACGTTGCTTAGGTATGAGGAATGTTTGAGTAAGCATTAAATGTTGCAATTATGATTTTCGTTGAACTTCTACAGAGGCTCCTCTTCCTTTGAAGACAAAGAAGATTGTGTTAGACAAAGACCGTTCTTCTCTAAATTTTAACGTGCTATCTTTTGTTGACAAGATAGGAAACTTATATTGGCTCCTTCTCATGGGAGTCATGATCTAGTCTTCAGACATGACTTGCAATAAACAAAAATTCATGTAGCCTTTTGTCAATCTAAAACTATCACATTCTCAAAATAGTGTATTTGGTAGATATTTGAACGTTGGATCTTGCTTTCAAGTTGTATATATGAGAGAAAGAAGTCACGTGATATGATAAACAATTTAAATAACTCTTTACACTTATTTGAAAGATACTTCCTGAATGGAACAGGACAGTCGTTCCATTTTTGGACGATCTCTTCTTTGAACAGCAAGTTTCTCTATGGACGATGTACTCATTTATGAACATTGAACTATTTTATCGATGTTTGATTACATCTTTGGATGTCGAGTCTCTTTATGGACGCTAACTACGCCTTTGAATGTCCTTTATGGATGTCGACTTTGTCTTTGGACGTCAAGTTTTTCTATGAATGCTGAATATGTCTTTTGGACGGTGAGTCTCACTATGGACACTAAATATGTCTTTTAAACGATGAGTTTTCTTATGGACATTGAGTATGTCTATGGACAGCGAGCTCTTTATGAACACAATAAACAAACTTTTATTTTAAATCAATTTCTCTTAAACTGATGCATTTCAATCTTTATATTCAATAACTTGTAGTTCTTATGAAATCTAGAGAATACTGGTTAATTAGCATTCATTTTCATAATGTTTGTTATCATCAAAATACTTAGGTCATTTTGGATGCATAGACTTATGTTTCAAAACAATCAAACCTCAAAACCCGCATGAGAAACTCTTCTAATTTAAATCAAACTTGAATACAAAAGGATAATTTTGAAACTCATATTTGACCTCCAACCCAAATCATAGTGCATGTTAGGGATTCAATGACCTATTTATCTAATATCATTATTGGCCTTGAACACACATTGTCACCTTTTTCCTTCTATTACTTCGTCAATCTTCTATTCTTTAGAATTTTCATTATGTAAAATCTTCTCCATTCCAATATATAGATATTATTGGTTGCTCGCTGGCCACCAAGATTCTCCCATTGAAAGCCTTTGAAATGTTGACCATAATTTTGGGTTCATTTGCATCAACCAATCATGCGCTTCCTTAGATAGTTGTATGAACTAATAAGGGAACATGTCACAATCATTATTTAATCATATTAGCTTATAACACACATATCAATTAATCACAATCCTCCATCTGTATTAACATAACCTTTTTTTTTTCTCACAATGACACTTATATATTCATCCCTCTGGATTAGGTACCTTATCTTACAACTCATCACAATTAATAAGCACCATCTTATGGTCATGCCTCTCTCAAGCTAGGTTACTCAGTAGACAAGTGTTACCCAGGCCCATTTGTGTTATCTCATAAGCTAGGTTATCTATCATAATGACATTCATCCTCATTAACTCGTTTCTTAAATTATATATCATAATTCACTATGCAATGCTTCTATATCAACACATATATATAATTTTGTGTTGCCTGCAATAGGATTGTGCACAATTAGTGTAGGCTTTGCACGGGCACGCTCATCAAGCACGAGCATGATCAACTGGAGCACAGGTATGCTCAACACTTTATGACATGAATTTTCAAATTTTCGCCCAAAAATGCAAGTTGCTAGGGGAACTTAAAAGTCTTCTATGTTCTTCATAGAATCAATCATATTCACAACAATTATAATGAAAATTACATCCTAATATAGGGAGTTTAATCCCCTTAAGAGATATCTAAAAACAAACAATGCAAACAAGCTAATTCACAGAGTTTAATCTTCCCTTTAGAAAACCAAAGGATATAATCATCAGCCATAGGTGAAAGCCATTAACGTGATCCCCTTCTTTAGAGGATCAAGACATACAAATTAAAGGTTCAAGGAACAACCTCTCTATTTACAATTATATCCACCTCATTGAGTGAAATTCATCATTTCTCCTTTATTCAGAAAAGTAGAGCTTTGACAACACAACATTTCTCAAGATTTTCTCCTCTATTCTTTGCAGCGACAACACAATAGGGTTTAGAATAAAAATTTTCAGCATACTAGGGGTTGTGTTATCTCCCCTTTCTTATAGCATCGAAATGAGTCAGATTATGTTGCTAAATATCTACAATTTAAATATTTAAATGTTATTAAATATTTGTTATATATAAAGATAATATTTTTTAAATATATATGATATCTTTTAATTATTCAAAAATCGATAACTATATTTGAAAGTGATTAAATATTTGATAAATATAAAGTATATCTTTTAAATATCCAAAAGTTATTATTTATATTTGAAATCAAGAATTTAATTTTAACTCAATAAAACATTTAATTTAATAGACCAATACTTATTTTAAAAAAAAACTCAATTTAATAGACTAACATTTATTTTTTTAAAATATAATTTATTTAATTAGTAACTATTACAACATATATCTCTGATGAAGAATGTTATAGCATCCAACTCTAAACTTCTATAAAAGAGTTTTACTTAGATATATGTTATGATTATGATAATACATAACTGACTCTGAACTTCTATAAAAGTGTTAACTTGAGATATATGCTATGATTTATAATTGAGATCCTTAATTGCATTTTTGTGTGAATTTACTTTAGACGTTTTAAATTTACTTTCTAGATTGGAAAGATTTCTAGCTTAAATGTAATAATTTGACTTTCTTGATATTTTACTCAATTCTTTATTTTACTTGAAAAGCATGAATGTTGTTTCCTATATGGATGGATATAAATTTTTGGATTGATTAAGTTTTTCGTGCCTTAACTATTTATATTTTATTTTTTAGTCTTAATAATTTTTAATCTCTTAATTATTATATAATATTTTTAGCCTTTACCATCAAATATTAATATTAAGTAATAATATGACAGTTACATATTAATAAATTAATTAAGTTTTTCGTCACTCAACTATTTAAGATTTTTATTTTTAGTTCCCGAATAGTTTATTTTTTATCAATTTTAGTCTCTCAATTATTATCAATCAATGTTTTTAGTCTTTGTTATCAGATGTTAACGTTAAGTGATGACGTGATAGTTATGTGTTAATATTTTAATTATTTTAAGATATTTTCTAGCATCAATCTAACTTTTAAGTATTTATTCTTTTAAAATGCCAAAGTAAAGCAATTTTTAAAGTTTTGAAACTGTAAAAAAAATGTTTAAATTTATTAAATTCTTTTGTGCCCATTTAGGACAGGTAGAAAAGTGTTTAGACTTGTTAAACATATTAGATGAGCACTTTCTAATGGTGTTTAATCACAAAAAATTGTTTAATATTGTTAAAAACACTTTTTGGCAATTTTAAACCATAAAAATGTCTTAATCACAAAAAATTGTTTAATATTGTTAAAAACACTTTTTGACAATTTTAAACCATAAAAATGTCTTGAAATATTTAAAATATTAAAATGTAACTTCCATGTCATCACTTAACATTAATACTTGATGACAATGACTAAAACCATTGACAAATAATAATTGAGAAATTAAAATCGATGAAAAAATTATTGAGAAAACTAAAACTAAAATTCTAAAATAATTTAGGGACAAAAACTCAATTATATTATTAAAATATAACAGTCACATGATCATTAAATATTGATACTTGATAGTACAGATTAATATTGTTGGATAATAATTAAGGAACTAAAACTAGTCAAAAAAGTTTATTAAGGGACTTAAAAATAAAAAAATCTTAAATAGGTGATTTAACTCTAAACTTTATTTTCACTCTTTTTAGCTATATTTTTTTTTGTTTAGACTACATGTATCCCTCAGTTGAAGATAATCATATTCAAATCAAGTAGGACTACTATAGACGGCAAAGTTCTCCTTAAATCACTATAGGCAACAAACCTCTCCCTCTTAATATTTAACACAATTGTAAATTTAAGATTTAAACTCAAAACCACTAATTAAGCTCGAACAATCACATACTAGTTGATTCTTGATTCATGACTATGCAAATTTGGCTGCATTTTTATTTTATTTGAATATAGAGTGATGAATTACCGAAAGTCTTTTTAAGCTTTAAATAGTTTAAATAAGCTTTTGTTTCCTTCATGTAGCATGTTTAATACATTTTTGCATTGTGACGTTAATCTTATATACGAGTAAGTTTGACTTCTAAATTTCAAATAAATTCATCAATTATATATTAGAGATGTTCTTTTAATAAAATTACTAACAACATATTTAGATAAACGTTATGTACATACTTTAAAAAAAGAATACTCTTTATAATTTTTATTTTAAATGTTAACGGTAATTCAAACATATTCTAACAAGGCTTAAGTAGAAACTAAAATGCAAAATAATAACTTATGCAGGTGTCAGTATTTACTTCATACTTGTTGGACCCCTTTTCTGTCCACCAAACCCATAAACGGGGCAAGCTGGTCCAAAACACACAACCTGGGGATAATAGCCCAATACGAAGGTCCTTTGGGTTGGAGAACGAATGGGGCCACTCTTGGTCCAATCCGAGAAACAAGCAAGGCGAGATCCAAAAGATGGCTGTGGGACCCGCCGATAACCTGAAGGGTGACGTGGAGAGCCAACGGGGCTGCAATTACATTAAGAAACAAAGTCAAACATAAGAAAAAGTTGGAAATAGGGGACAGAACAGAACCTGGCAAGGGGGGACAAGACGAATGTGTTTTTGGAAAGATGAAAAGAATAAGGAAGCATTAAAGAGGCAAGGACAGGGCTTCTACGTGGAATAAGGCGCCATAAAGCGATGAGTGAAAACATAGGGAGATATGCTCGACAAGGTGACGACTCCGCCAAAAGAGCGACAGGTTTCATCTTTAGGTGACCACGCCTAGCACTGCATTCTGACCGATCGCCACCACAATTAATGCAAAGGTGCTCCAAAGGAAGGAGGAAGAGTGTCGCCGAATTAAATGAGTATAGGAAAACCGCCACCGCATTTATGAGTAAAGATTGCCTAAGATATTGTCGATAAAGAGGGAAGATTGGAACTACCTATAAAAAGGGTAACAAGGGACGAGAAAAGCATCATCAAGAATCGAAAGAAGGGAGGAGACTATCTGTAATTGAAGGGAGATATATTCAGCACATTGACACTCACAATCCACAGAGAGGACGCTTCGAAGCTTGACTGGATACCAGGTAAGTTATTTCTAACCTATTCACGACTCTTTCTAAACACTACCCCTCTCACGTGCATTTCTGGGGGTCCCTACAAATTCTTGGACCATGAAATCCCCAGACTCCAAATAGACTCCTCACTATGCCCTAGTCCGGGACCTCATCGGTCCCATCTTAAGTCCGAAATAGACCCGGACTCTTATTAAAACCGAGACCCATTTTCCCGTACAAGATCCGATAGTATGTCGGATTGATCACCCAGTTTTTTCCCCTCACAGAACTACATGGACTTTGATTTCTCACAAGAAAGATACGTAGGCATGAAGGAGCGATTCTTTCATCAAGTCTATACACACACCCACTATTCCAATCCAAATAAAACAACCTGTATACTTTCATTCAGGAGGGTGTTCCATAGGAGCAAGTGTTATCAAAGTTAGTTTTTTTTAGTAGGATAACCATCGGGTGATGAACACGATAGATGGAAACATCTCGTCGTGTAACCGACCTCCGAACACCATTTCTCTGGTTCAAGGCCAAATTTATCCAATCCAGCCTACGTTCAAAGTTTCTTGGTGTTCCAAAACAAAAACATCAGTGACGACTCCTAAAATCCTCCCCTCCGCCGTGAGGTCGCGAGCCCGTCGCGACAATACTTTAAATAAATAACTAGATGAAAAGATATTCATACCATATTTTCATACTAATTAATACTATATGATTAATAATCCGTCCACAATGCAAGTTAATGTCTATATTTATTTTTACATGTATTATCGTTCAGAAATAATTATAGTCAAAATACACTAGTTGTGGTTATTTCTCCCTGCGAAGAATACAGCATGTTATAAGGGTACTAGTACATTAAAGTAGATTCTACCCAATTGTTAGCTAATGTTTATAAAGTACGACAATAACTTTGATTTTTGGTCGACAAAGAAGTGATGCTACTTCTTTTTGTCATGACTTCTGGGGTGAAAACTTAAAAGGCTAATAGAAACAGTAGAGTAAAACCTATAGACCCTTAAAAAGAGGCAGAGCAGGGGCATTTTTGTTCCCCTTCCAATTTGACCCACTATAGACAATTAGACATAAACATACCATATCTTTATTCTTCGTGTCCCTCTATTTCTCATTGCTATGTCCTTTGCGAATTTTTCCATGGAAATCCCACTCCTGCTGCACAAAGCTTCCAAGAGGCATTGGAAAACGCATTAAAGTGAAAGTGAAAAAGACGACACATGTCATGCTACGCACTTTCTTCTGCTTTTTCCAAGAAGCAGCTTGGAAATAACACACCAGGACCTTCGGAATGGGTTTTGTCTCAAAATAATTGCTATTAAAGCAAAGTTAATTCTATCAACAATGATGTTTGTACACATTCATATTACTTTTTTTTTTCTCTTTTATTTATTTTTTATTTCTCTTTCCATTTCGTTATAAACATTTCACATTTTTAGTTTCTTTTTCTTTTCTTCTTTTTATTTAAGTATATCCATCTAACAGTTATTTTTAGTTAATCTACACACAAAACTTTGATAAAATGTCTCCGTCATTTAATTTTTATTTTAATATTGAGCCATTCAAAATGAAAATTGTAAAAGAGAAAACATGAAACATCCATAAGATTTTTTTATTTGTTTTTGGTATGATTGGAGGTACTTTTCACATATACTTTATGAATAAAATAATATTTTTAATTATGATTTCATATTTAAATGAAAATCGAACTCAAACCTTTATTATAAAATACAAGTATTAAATTACTTGTCCCGACAACTTTCATTATATCTTAGTTGTATCATATAGTTTTTATTATTTTTTTATAATATTATTTTTATTTTTTTTATCACATTAATCATTATATGTAACACTTCTCTATCTTCTCCTCTTTTTTTAGCTCTTTTACAAATATTTTCTCACAGAGATAATCATGTTAAAAAAATCAAATACTTAAAATATAAACATATCTTTTTAGTAGAAATTCAAACTTTAATTCATCCGAGAAATTAATCCTCTTTACTAAATTCAATCCCATTAATCTTCTTATTCCTCTTTTTATTGTATTAAAATATTATTCAAATACCATTTCTCAATGCAAATTGTTTTGAATAGACAAACTACCGCAAAACAAGGTGCTAAACTCTCAAGTTGTTTTTGTCTTTATTTATCTTTCAAAGACATAAAACGGGACAGGCTATTGGAATGCGGAGGAAAAAAAATTAAACGATTAATGGAAAATGAAATTGGAAATGCATGCAAGGCGATGTATATACAAAGAAATTATTAAATTGTCCAGAACCATTATTTATTTATGGTCTAGATTAAATTTTACATTATATTTATTTAAATTTTTAATTTACAAAAATAATTAATAACACTTAACTAAGTGTGAAATAGAGATTATAAAGACTATGATAATTCAGAACCACTTAATTAGTCAACCATTGATTCAAACTTTTCCCAAATATATTCTTTTCATGGAGTGAATGAGAATATAGTGAGACTTGAGGTATCTTGTGGTTGGCTTAAGTTAAGTGTAAGGTCAAATTTCACATCCTCGTGCTTTCTACCTTCGTTATGATTACAATTCTCAAGCCAAATGTAAACGCCTGTTACCTCACATGTAGGAATATATTTATTCTTTTCTAATCCCAGTAGGGACTCTCAACTCTGTTGTTATTCTCAATTCCACATTAAATTACGGAGCATACTTTTCAAATGATTGATTCTTAAATTTAAACTCCCAAAATGAAAGTCGTCTAGGGTTGTTTTTGCTTTCACAACGATTGTTAGTTAGTTATCTTATGTAAGAGCATTTGTAGATGAAATGCTCATGAAAATAACGCGCACACACTTTAGGGAGGGAATCCTTGATTGTTTAGAAACTAGAACATTAAAAAAGTCCTTTATTTTTACAATCCATAAACATGGCCATATATAGTTATAAGCGTTATATGGTGCCACAGTTAAGAAAGATTTTGACTTATTGATTACAATCCGCTAAGATAGATTATGGGGGCGTTTGTTTAGAAGTTAAAATAGGTGACCTTTAATTACTTAGTGATTAACACAATCATTCTTGATTGTCTGTTTAATTTCTAAAAAAACAATTTCTTTTATAGCTATTTATTGTTTGAACCTTTAAAATAGATTGGTTTACGTAGCATTTTATGTTACAATTGTTAACATAGTCGATAATATTTTTAATAATTTTCAGTTTTTTCTTGGTTCTGCCCAGAATTACATCAGTGTACAAACACCAACTTTCTAAATAATATGACATAAAAAATTCACAATTTATGCAGAAAACTTTAAACACTATTTAACATCAAACATATACCTTTAAATAAATATTCAAAGATGAAATATATATATATATATATATATATATATATATATATATATATATATATATATATATATATATATATATATATATCATTCATTACAAATTTTTTTGATTTTGCTACTAATTTTAGCTACCATTTAAATTAGTAGCTAAATCCTACCGAATTAACTAGAATATTATTTTTTTCTATCTAAATTTAAGTTATATTTATTTATACATCTTATTACTACAAATTAACTAGAAAATAATTACAAATTTTAAAAATTTACTACAAATTAACTAAGATTATTTTCTTAGTTAATTTGGTACTTATTTTATTTTATGCTACCACCAATACTATAGTAATTTTGTAGCTAATTATTTTTACTAAAAATTAGTTACAAAATAACTATTGATTTTAAAATTAACTACAAAATTATTTTGTAACAAATTTTAAATTTTCTAGTAGTGTATGTATTACAACTCTAATCCAAATATACAAATTAAATCAAACTCACATGTTATTGTAATTTGGATTTACTAACATGTTGGTCACTTACCCTACATTTGCTGAAACCGGAAGTAACCTTTCTCTCTCTTATTGGTTGTTTGTCAACAAACCATCTATCGTCTACACTTATACAACCACAATGTGTGTTTGTTCAGGGAAGGAAACAAGAATCTCCTCATCGTTTGTCCAGGGACAAGGAGAGTGTAGTACAAGTACTTGAAATCAAAATACACATTTAATTAATTACGGATAAACCTCCAACTTTAAATTAATATTGTGCAAATATAATATCTGAAGAAGTACTTGATATATGTGTAAAGTACAATGACTCCTACTCTTTGATGGTAAGGAACTTTACTGATTTTGTTTGTTTTCTTTTTTTTTTGGCTAATATACTCAACAACTCCTGACTCATCAAAAATAGAAAAATGAATCTTAAATATCTTTTGAGTGTCTAAGCTTTTGGAGAGATATGAAAAGATAAAACATAAGTATTAATTTGATTGATAATGTGATGTAATAATAAAAATAAAAAATAAAAAATATTGATGAAGTGTTCATAATTTGTAAGTGTATAATATCAACCTTGTAAAAAATAACATGTTACGAACTTTACTAGATCATTTGCTAACATCGTTCTACGTATAAAGCAAACATCTTGCAAATTGACGGGAATATGTCCTATAATTACCTGCAAGGAAGGGTGATATAGACGTGAGAATGAAAGTCTTTTACTAGAGACGTCATATATCCCTTTAGTTAGTTTGTGTGCTAATTTGATTATCTTATTATCACTTTGCCATTCCCTTTGAATTGTAAAGGCGTCTGCACATGAAAGTAGAAAATTTAATAATTGTAATTAGTGATGAGTAAACAAAATGCATATATATAAACTTTAATATTATAATTACGTGTCATTTTCATATAAATTGTAGCATGTACAATAACTAAGTTAATGGATCATGCAACACGTGATCCAATGCATTCGAGGGATTTTCATGTCGTCTCAATCTATATGTACTGATAGCAGTGCTTTGGCCTCTTTTACAATATCAATTCACATGGTTGGGTGGCTATGATCAAGTGAGTAGAGTATCTTTTAAATGGGTTATACTTTTTTGCTACAAATAATAATATGGTTGGAGATTTCATATTGTTCATTTTATAAATTGGTTTTGTTTTAACAATTTTAAGATAATAATTTTCAATATCTTTCTAAGAAATATAAGTAGGGTTCTATGGGACATTTCAACTTCTTGAAAAAATTGTCTTCACACCTTGAGTCTTATTTCTCCTTTTATATATATAGACTTAATAATCATTGTTATTATGAAAAGAAAGAAATGAGAAAAACTTTCAAAATATATATCAGACTTTTACAATGCGTTTCATTATTAATATTTATATCTTTTCTGTTCACATGATCAACCTTTCGCAGAAGATGCTGGGAAATGAATATAACTTAATGGTGACTATGACATTGGTGACAAACCAAGGATATGAAAGGATATTACATGACAATTAATTATTGGACTCGCTAAAAAGGTATATAATCTTTCAATTAATTGTTACCGATCAAATTGTTAAGAAGGGTTCAATTTTTTTCTTTTATTTTTCCCTTTTTTAACTCTTATTTTTCAACTCCTAAAAAAAATATTTTTAAACAACTAAATAAAACTTAACCTTTTTTTAAGTTCTTATTCATTTAACCACTAAGAAAGAATTGCATTTGTGATTTTTGAATACTCCTTAAGAAAAGTGTGCTAAGAAAACTTATATTTATTATAGCATAGTAATAGAGGTGGTAAAATGAGTTACTGTAACCATAATTGGATTGAGATAAAAATATCTACGTGTAATTTATATTTAAAATTTAAAATTCAAGCCTTATATTTTTTTATAGTTAGGAAAATGAACAATCCAATCCAATCTAAAAATTAAATGAGTCGCATTTTGTGGCTTGATCGGATTCGGTGACCTGCTAGGTCAAGTCAAATAGGTCCACTAATTTCTTTTCCATATTTTTATATAATTTTTAAAGTAAAAAAATAAGTGTAAGGCAAAATAGGCCCAATACATTTCAAGCCAATAATTTTTTTGGCTTAACCTAACCTATCAAGTCGAGCCAAATGTCCAATTTTTTTTGTTCCACATTTTTTATAATTTAGCTCAGTCTCATCCATCAGGCTACCAGACTAACTCGTTAAGTTAAATCTATTTTGCCAGGTTTACATTTCATCGGACAGATTCAAACTAACCTAACTAGTCGAACCAATTTGACACCTCCTCATTGTTATATTTAGGTAAGAAAAGACAATAATATAGAATCTCAATGTCAATTGTTGGTGAGGAAATATAAGAATTCTTTGGATATTGAAACTTATTTCGCTCCTCATAAGTTAGAGGATCTAACACACCTAAATTTTCATTATCTAAAAGAACAATAATAAAAACCATTGGAAAAAAAAAGAAAGAAATCAAAATGTTTTCCAAAAAGTTATCATTCCTTATCTGAAAGAAACATTGGAAGAGATAAGAATCTTATCCAAACTTTCTATGTACTCATTTTTTACTTGGTCTAAATGGTGTTAGAATGTACCATTTGGATGGTAAACGTTACGATAGTACCAAACTACAAGGATGGCACACGATATGATCATGTGTTATTGGGTTGAGTGGGAAGGATTCTTTGTGAAATGTTAAATAGATGGCCAGCGATATGAGTGTTCACTTGTAACTGAACAAGTGCGCACCCACTTGTGAGTGGTTTAGGTATGCGCTTTCTCTTCTATTAAAGTGGCAGACAAAGTTCTTGCCCTTGCCTTTGTTATTCTCTACTTTTAACCACCTATCTATATCAGTGGAGGAAACATATGCTATGTGATCTGGTACAGCATACGAATTCCCTGCCAACCACGATGCCCTCTTCTTTATTTTCTCTCGTCTTTTTTGGACAAAAGGTTTCTTTTTCTAGTGCTGCCACTGAGTATGAGCTTCTTAGAAGCCAATATATAGAACTTATGTATTCAAAAAGTTGAAGGGAAATATATAGTATGGATTTCTTAGAGAACTTTCTAATCAAAACCGTCACCAGTATGTATGGGATATAAGGAGCATATTTGAATTAATTTATTTTAAAGTTAAAAAAGTTCTATCTAACTTCTCTTGTGGGTTATAATTGATATATAACCATATTTCTTTATCATATGATTAAAGATTTGATTATGAAATTTGTGAATATAAAAATTATATATATCAAAAAAAAAGTTCAATACATAATTCGAGATATTAGTATCTAACTTTTGGATAAGAATACTTTAAATAATCAAAATAAAATTTTTAATTAATTTTTTTTGTGATCATGCTATTCTCCGGTAAAAAAATCATAGACTAATTTATGATAGTATTAAAATTTATTCAACAACAAACTGTGTCGATCGTATACGCGCTGAATTAAAAATTAAGCCACCATCTACAGATTTAAAGGATATTATCTACCAACCATATATCTCTATGTTGATTTTTTTTTTCTTTCAAATATATCATATATGTTTGGCTGGTTTCAATTTAAAGAGGACGCTGACCCCAAATTTCGTAAGTGCATAGGTGACCGTGTCTATCTCCTATTGACGACATTGACAGAGTAACAGTTAGTTTATTGACTTATATATTTCCATATAATGCTCCCACCAGCTTATTTAATTAGTACCAGTACAATAGATATTCATTGGTTCTCGGCTATGAACATGTGGTACCCATTTTTTATTTTTTTTTTCAAGTTTAAAACTTGTTCACCTTTTCTTTCTATGTTAATTTTGATACACCATTAATATAAATATTTTTAGACTATCACTTAATTAGAAATTATTTTAAATTTTATTTTGAAGTATTTCAATTATAGACCATGTATAATTGGGTGATAGTGTATTTCAGTTAAATACTTTTCTTTTCAATAATTATATTTATTCAATGTTGATGTCTACGACAGCACTATATTGATGACCTAGAAAGTATACTCGATAAAGGCATGCTTTCTCTCAATAGTCAATACAGTGGCGGAGAGGTAACAGCATTGAAGAGGTATGTATTTCCTTTGTTAAAATTTTATGTTTAACCTCAAATTATTGTCTTGGTTGGAAATTATTTGTCTTTGAACTCTGCTAATATCTTTTCTATTAAATAGTCAGGAATAAGTCAAATTCAGTTTCACTTGTTTTTATTTTTATATTCATTTTTATGATTATGTAGGTAGCTCAAAAGCTAATGGCTATGCATGAGGAATGCTTAAAAGGTAATTTCGGGTCTAAAAAAATTCTCAGGGAAACCGATCTTAACCAAGCTGCACATCATCGTGTAACACAGAAAAATAAGAGTATAATATGATCCGAATGGAGCTCAACTGTTTTATAATTAGATCTGCAATGTCAAATTGACGGAGTTATATATATAATTTAACTTAGGTTTTTAAGGATCGATGTGTTGTCTTTGTTTTTTGGTGCGTATTTCAAACCTTCTTGAGGGTGCAACTATTTGTCTGAGCTCTTTGTTTACTTATTTAGAGGAATTCATTCATCTTATGAGGTTTTTTGTAAAAGTGGTGCCATTTTCTTGTGTTTATCCAAAAACACACAGTTGTGCTCATATGTCACATTGTAGATATTGTAGTTTTTCTTTTTCTTTTTCACGTGTATCATCTTTGAATATTTGGGATCCCAATTTGCTTAATCATGTACCCTTGTTGGATACAACCCGTGTCTCTAATAACTGATGCGCTTCCTCTATCTCTAGTATGAATCATTATTTTGAACTGCTTATAGCTTTGAACCTATAGAAAAATGACAAAGTGGTAACAAATTTCTTAAGATGATCTAATCTAAAGAAAATGCATTCAGCTATGAAGTAAGAATTCTAAACCACTGATGGGGGTAGAGGTTGGGAACTGTCATTAAGAAGTCACGGGGACAACATGACTGAATAAGAGTAGTTCTAATTGTCATCACTTTTATAATAGAACATGCGTAACTATTAGAGTATTATCCACTTAACAATGAAGAGTGAAGTGTTTTTCAATTTCTTTTCCTTAACTGATAGCATTATCCTAGTCATAATTGATACAAAACTCATGTTGAAAGTAGCACAATTAGATATCAAAACATAATAATAGAACTTGTGAACATTAGCAGATAAGAAACCTCTGCATCAGAAACTACACACATTTTTATCACTAATTCGGAAACTATACACTAACTTCTTTATTATGTAAATATGCTCTAATGTGTTAATTTACCCCAGCCAAAACAATAATATGTCTTTTTTAGAAAAAAAAAATCCGAATCAGTTAGTAACATTGATAGTTGAATACTTGAATTTGTATTAGTGTAGGATAGTAATCAAAGCCACTACAAAATGTGTTGGTGCATATGATCGGTTGATTAGCGGACTAACTCATTACTATACATTTCAATTTATCTTATAGATGTGCATATTTATATCTTATGTTGACATCTTATCTTGACTAGAGATATGACTAATATAATTTTTATAGGTTTAGATTGTCTTTATTGTACAAGTCAGTTTTGTAGAGTTAAATTAAATCTTAATTATAAATTATAAAATAGTATCAAAGGCTATCATATATTCATTATTCATTATAGGGTTACCTCTATAAGTATATGTTCTAGATGTCTATTTCTAGGCATAGCGAGGTTTTGTTATTAGACTATCCACATTTGTCCACACTTTAGAGGTCTATTTCTAGGCATAAAGGGGTATTGTTATTAGGCTACCCACATTTGTCCACGTTCTAAATGTTCAACTTTAGGCGTAAAAGGGTGGGTACATTGAGATCTCATATCGATTAGATATATGATCAACATAGCATGATATTAGAATATAAACAAAACTCACACACAACGAAAGAATAGAAAGAGAAGAGTTATCCCATACATTGAAATTTTTTCACTCTAAAGCTTGATTTTTTTATTCACTGTTCGGATGATTTTGCTACCATGGGATTATTGACTTTTATAAGCAAGTTCTAATCATAAATAAATATTAAATTATTACTATTTAAAGCCTAAGAAAAGTTTGGTGGTGTTGAATCGTGCAAGGGTGCAACAATTGTTGAAGAAAATTCTTTCAATAGTCAAAAGTTATGGGTGTTTGATTTAATAACATCCGATACTGCTTCCATTAAACCAAGTTTGTATCATTCCAAGTATTTTCTTCAACTTGTAAAATAACTCAATCTTCAATGCCTTTGTTAAAATATATGCTACTTGCTCTTTAGTTGAATAATAGTTCATCTCTATTTCTTTCTCATTTTTCAATTCTCGAATTTTATAAAATTTAATATCAATATGTTTGGACTGCTCTTGAAATATTGGATTTTTACTCAATGCAATGGCAAACTTAGTCACAAATATTTCTACGGGAGTATTTTGCTTTTGGTGTATCACTTCTAGAATTCTTTACGGTCGTACTTAATACGATCTTACTAAGGGATTAGAAAGCGAACCATCTTGAAAATAGGTGAAAGCGTGACGTGGTGAAAAGGAATTTGACCATAACAGCGACTTGTCGGTAAAACCAAAGTTATCAAGAGAAAGCGTGATCCTAACCGCAACCTACTGGTAGAATCAACACTACAAAGTGTTCTTAATCCTAAGAACAAAAGAAAAGTTTTCCAAAGGAAAAACATAAATTTTATTAAATTCCAAATTCTGAATTCTAATTGATTACAAGAGCTTATTTATAAGCTTAGTTAGGTAGCCCGGAAGTTAAAGTCCAATAATATTTTAATTGGCATAAAATCTTAACCAATTAAAATCTCTATCTCTATCTAAAATCTCAATCAAAATCTCTATCAAAAATCTCTATCTAAAAATAAAAATCTCTATCTAAAAATAAAAATCTCTAACTAACTACTGAGCCAAATTTACATGACAATGACTTGGGCTTTATTTGTGTTCTTCAAGATGGATTTCATTCTTCATCAACTTGCAATAAAGTGACCCATTTTGATGCAACCTCTGACTCAATTCGCTCTAATTTTTCCTTAATTCTCAAATTTAGGTCCGACATGGATTGCTTCATCGTTTTGGTTTTGGACCTAGTCATAGGACCTCTAATGTCACGCAAATTATCTTTATCTTTGTCAATTGTGTGTCTATCAGTACTGCTTATGTATCACAATTGATTGTTGCTATATATTTGATCTACTTTAGCTATTAAGAGTGCAACAATTGATTGTTTCTTTGAAGAGCATGATACTACACAAATATCTAGATGAAATGCATACCTTGACATGCTTTTTTTTTGTTTTTACATCTCCAACTCAATCATTATCTATTTATCCAACAAGTTTCACATTGTTATTAACATAAAAAATTCTATCAATTAGAGTACCTTTGATATAACAAATAATTTTCTTAGCTCCTTCCAAATGGCAAACATGAGGCTCCTCCATGAATCTACTAAGTAAACTAACTCCAAAACTATATTTGGTCTAGTTGCAGTTAGATATCTCAAACTTCCAATCAAACTTTTGTATTGAGTTGTATCTACATTTTTTCCTTCACTTTCTTTTGTCAACTTCAATTTTTCTTCAACTTGCATGAAAATTTGCTTCGAACTTTCCATCTTGAATTTTTTGAAAATCACCTGCAATATTTCTTCTGAGAGATAAAAATTCTATTATTTTATTGCATAACCTCAATGCCAAGAAAATAAGACATTAGGCACAAATCAACTTATCAAAGTCTCTTAAAATTTTGCAACCATCCTTAAGTTATTGTCGATAAATATTAGATTATCAATATAAAGGCACACAATAAAAATATCTCAAAGATCAACAAATGTAACATATAAAATATGCTCAAAAGAACATCTCTCAAAACCATGTTGCATAAAGTAGGAATCAATTTTCTTATACCATGCTCTTGGTGTCTACTTCAACCTCATACAAAACTTTCTTCAATCTATAGACTTTATCTTATTTTCCTCTAACTAGATATCCGTGTAGTTGTTCAACATATACTTCTTCCAAAAATATCATTAAGAAAGTAGATTTAACATCCATTTGATATATCTTCCAATTAATTTGAGCCAAAAAGAAAATAATTATGCGAATTGTGTCTAATCTTGCTACAAGAGAAAATATCTCAAAGTAATCAATACCTGATTTTTGTTTATATCCTTTTGCAACCAACCTTACTTTACAGCGATCAATTTCTCCATTGGGATTGTACTTTGTCTTGTACACCCACTTCACTCCAATTGATCTTTTATCTGCTAGTAAATTTGTTAACTCTCACGTTTCATTCTTGTCAATAGCATGGATCTCATCATCCATGGTTTTTCTTCAATTCTCATCACTTGAGGCTTCTTCAAAGGTCACTAGCTCATAATTTGCAAATAAATCAAAGTTGATAATCTCTTCATCAGATGGGTCATTATCATTACCCACGACATAATCTACAATTTGGTTGATAGTTGACGACGCCTCTATGGCCTATTAGATGACTTTGATTCATCAAGAGTTGGATCCACTTGTCTTTCATTTTCTTCATAGTTGTCAAGAATCACTGGTACCATCTTCCCCTTTTAGGACTTTGAGGAAAAATTCCACATGTTTTTCTCATCAAATGTCACATCTCAATTGATAATCACTTTTTACAAGCTTATTATTTCTGCTTCAAAAAGTATACTCATGTCTTTCTGCTAAATTCTTCAATGAAGGTAATAAAGTATTTGTTTCCAACATGTGCTAGTATTACAATAGTAAACAAATATGAATAAATTATCTCCAATAGCTTTTTTTCCCTCCAAGACTTTCTAGTTATATATGATTATATGCACTTCTTTCCAATCTCATATGTCTCGTATACTCCATTAGGAATATTCACAACAAGCAAATTGAAAACATACTCTTTTCTTGAAAAATATTTAATCTAGAAAAGTGATAGTGTCCAAAACGCATATGTCATAACCAATCATCATTTGGAATCACAAAATTCAAGTAAGAAAAATTTTCATGATGAATTTTCAAAGGGAATAGATGGTTAGGAGTCATCTTTAACTTGGTAATGAGTCTTTCATTCCTATCAATCAATGTGCAGTAGCCATGATGAATCTACATGTTATAACCTTTCTCTAACAGTTGTTCTATACTTAATATATTGTGATGAAAACTATAAGCATAGAAAACATCAAAGATGAAATTTTGAGAATCATCCTTCAATCTGATAATAACTTGGCCTTTTTCCCAAAATAGAAATGCTTGTATTGTTTTCAAATTGTATGGTAGATTTTACCTTTTTCATCTAAAGTAGAAAATAACTCATTTTTTCACACATATGATTGCTACACCTAGTATCCAAATACCAAATCCTTTAAAAATGTATTACTTACCAAGAATAAACTTTGTGGGTTGTCAAAATTCTACTATGTTTACCTGATCTTTAAATTTGTAGTTTGCAGCTTAATGCTTAGACTTTATGCAATAAAAAAAATTAAAATTTGTTATTTCTCAGTAATTGTTACCATATCCTCTTCCTTGATTGGAAGAACTAAAATTATTTCCACCTCTTTCTTGATTGTATGATATGAAATTGTTGTCTCTTCCTTGATTGAAATTGTCATGTCCTCTTCCTCTGTAATATCCTCAACCTCTACCTCTATAATTTTCTTTTCCTCCATTATTGAAATTATCATGACCCTTACCTTTTGCTCTCTTTGACTGGATTCAACATCATGGTTGAGATTCACCTAACTCTTCAAGGCTTCTTCATTTACTTTTTTTTTTGTCTCTTCTAAAATTTTGTTCATGTGGCTTTCAATACTTCCTTGCAACTCTATGCCAGTCATGACGTTTATGTCATGGGATTCTTATTGTATTCACCACATGGTCAAACTTTATTGGCATGGTATGCAGAATTTTGTCTACCACTTTGTTGTTGGTAATGTCTTCTCCATGTATTCTCTTCTTATTTACTAGATCTATAACACGTGAGAAATACTATTCTACATATTTAGAATTGGTACCTTTCATATTCTCTTTGCAAAAAATTGCAGTTTTGATTTTTAGACTTTCTTCACTCTTTTATATGACAACTTCAAAATATCTCATGCTTCCTTAGTTGTTTTGGCATTTGTTATTTTGCCAAAAAAAAACCGAATAATCTACTCCTTGGTGAATCTGTAATAGTGTCAATTGGTCCCTCCTTTAAATAATGTCATCAACTCCTTGCAATAACCCAAATTCGATAAAGTTCCAAATATTGTGAACTCTTAAATGGGTGAATAGCAAAACTTTCCAATAAATGAAATCTAATTTCTCATTTAATTTGAGACTGGACCAAATAATATTATAATTAGTGGTCATATCTCTCTCTTTCTCTCAAAAGTATATCAACTCTAGAATTTTTGACAAAATGAGAACATTTTTATTTCTCATAAACTTAATATTATTCTCCTCACACTACTACCAAATTATCAAGTTCCATAAATAAAAATCACACAGTGGACGAATAAAAAGAGAAAGAGGAAAGTTGTTCCACACAAAAAAAAAATTCACTCCAAGCATAATTTTTTGATTCATTATTTGGATGATTTTTCTACCTCGAGGTTGTTGCCTTTTATAGGCAAATTCCAATCATAAAAAAATAATAAAATATTACTACTTAAAGCCTAAGAAAGATTTAGATGGCGGTACTAAACTATGCAAGACGCCATAATTGTTGAAAAAAATTCTTTTAATAATAAAAAATTGTTTGTGCTTTGATTTAATAACTTCTAACCTAATTCTTACAAAGTATGAATAGTTCTCCACACAAATTAGTTTTGTGGAGATGAATTACTAAAACCTAAATCCTAAGATAATATTAGAGGTAATCGAAGATTGAGATTGTTAAAAGCAGTATGACTTATTTCGGAGGTGCAGAACACAAGACCACACCAAATCATGAGTGAATATACAAACATTTGTTATATATATTTATTTGGAGTTTTGGTTTACAATTATTCTTCAACATCGTTTTATGACATATAGACTAATGCTTCATGATCCAGTTATATACGCAAGAGCAATGTTAATAAAAAGGGTGTAGTTATACAAGGGTCTCTCAACAGGGAGCTCGGGTGAATCATTTGATGGAAATGGAAGGCTTTTCCTCTATTAAGGTCATCTAAAATCAAGGGAAAGTGCATTAATTCTTGAAAAAAACAAGGAGATAGTCTATACAAGAATACAAATGAAAGTGAATTCAACAAATAAATAGAGTCAAAGCAGACAGTGCGATCTACTTGCCAATTAGCTTCCAAGGTCAAACAGTGTTAATTTCATTATAGAATTTGTGAATGAATATTGGGTTGGGCCACCTGCATAACAATTTTTAGGGGATCTTGTTGAAAGTAACCACGATCCATCAATATCAATAATAGTATTTACTAATGTCAAATAAAAATAAAATGAGGCATGGCCATAGAACGGTGAAAGGATGTTTGATTTGTTTTTAATAAAAAAAATTGCAAATCTTTTCAAAGAAGTTTAAAACAGAAAGACAAAAGACAACGTAGAACCTAAGAAATCGTCCTTTGTATGAAATGCAGTTTTATCAAAACTTGTTCAAATAAAAATTGATACAAAACTCATGTTGAAAGTAACACAATTAGATATCAACACATAATAATAGAACTTGTGAACATTAACAGATAAGAAACCACTGCATCAGAAACTTCACACGCATTTTTTTCACTAATTCAGAAACTATACATTAACTTATTTATCATATAAATATGCTCTAATGTGTTAATTTACCCCTGACAAAACAGTAAGATGTTTGTTTTTTTAGATTTTTTTCTTGTGTCAGATAGTAGCATTAATAGTTGAATACTGTATTTATCAGTGTAGCATAGTCGTCAAAGCCTCTACAAAGATTGTTGGTCCACATGCTCAGTTGATTAGTGGACTGGCTCATTGCCAAACATTTTAATTTATCCTATAGATTGTGCAGATTTATACCCTATGCTCTTACCTCTATATAAAATTAACATTACTTTTTAATCTCTATATAAAATTAATATTAATATTACATTTTAGTTCCTGTACAGGAATTATTTTATTTGCTTAACTTTGGTCATGTTCTCCTTTTACTATAGGTGTTATCTCCCAAACATGATAAGATTTTAACAAAAAATATTTACTTAATCAACGTAGATGCAAATTTTGAAGGCTTATTAGTAATATTTTATACAAGAACAAATGGCTTAAAAATATTTTTGATTCCTATAATATACATGTCTTAAAATTTTAGTTCTTATAATTTTTTTTTATGATTTAAGTATTTATAAAATTTTATTTTACGATTTTAATTCATATTACTATTCACTCATGATAACTCTTTATTATAAAACAAGGCTAATATCTTTTAAATAATAGAGACTAAAATGAATGTCTTTTAATATAAAACAAATCGGTTTCAAAAGATTAAAATTTTATAAGAAACTAAAAAATATCATTAAAAACTAAAATTGTAGAAATAAATTAAAAAAAGCAAAAACATAAAATATACATATTATGAAATTTGAAGAAGGATTAAATTACTGTAAAAATAATTTTAAAAGAATTATTTTTTATTCTTATTTTTATTTATTTTTAATCTAATATTTCTAATGAATAAATCACCTATAATCTTCGTTTTAGAAAACGATAAAAGATTAACCTATTAGAAAACGATAAAAGATTAACCTAAAGAGTATTATTTTAAAAGTACTCTTGGAGAACAACCTATTCTTCCCAGATATTTTTCAAGGTCATATGTAAAACGTAAACACATTATATGTCTTGTTTAAAAATCCAAGGTGGTCATTAAGTGAAAATTGCCTTGTTGAGAGGTGTAAAACTATCTTTTTCAAAGTGTATAAGCATTATAACACATATCAAAGGCCTAAACTAGATGCATGCATTGAAATATTTCATAATATTCTTTTATTTCCTTACCTGATTTGATTAAAATACTTATAATTGATTTTTAATATGAATCAAATTATCATTTTTATCTACATTTTTATCTAATTTTGAAGGTACTATTTATTATCGCTCTCAGTGTCAATTTGTAAGGCCGCACAAATTTGACAATGCTAGCCAATGAGACATTAGTAATAGTTGTTTCAAAATAAAACTGAAAAGGTCTACAAATTTAGTTAATAGGTTAAACGTTTTCTGGTAGGAGCTAAATAATAACAACACAAAAAGAGAAAACACAAACTAAAAATCATTGACTTAGTCAAGAAGCACTTTTTATTATAATATAAAAATTATATATAGATACTTAATTTTACTTTGTTGATTTCATGTTTTACTTCATTTTCAATAGTATATACTATATAGCAATAGGTGTTAATTTCATGTAGGAATTAAAATGTAAGGTGAACTTCATATGAGACTAAAGTGTAATGTTAAATTTCAGAGACTAAAACATAAGGCAAGTTTGATGACTTAATGTTACGTCGAATTTTCGTTCCACATGTCAGCATTTGTTTATTACTGTTATAATGGACTTAAAAGACAAAAATGAAGATTCTTTCATATAAAAATAAATCAGCAAATGGGTGTCAAGTATAAGAATTAAATGATTTAATTTAATCTTTTAAAAATTAATTAGTTTTATTTTTTTAATTATACTCTTATTTATTTTTTCGATATCTCATAGAAATGTTTAATACTATCAACATATTAACTTTTTTACTTAAATCTTTTAAATAACTTCCTAATAAAAATAAAAATTTGCCTAATCCCTTTAACCCTTCATGCAAACATATCTTTTGAAACCACCCCCTTGCTAAGATCCCCGGTCAGATGATGATTTAGATCCACCATAAAATTTTTCAATGTGATCGGGATTAACAATTGAAATGGCCACCATTCTTAAGAATAATCAACACGAACAATGAGTTGAGTACGAGGGTAAAGAAAATATTTTTTTTAAATAATAGGTCAAAAAACAAACCTTTTAAGAAGACAATTGTTAAAAAAAAGTCTTATAATCACGATACTATCCAAAGGGAATATTTTGGTCAAAGAACAAAGGAATAAAAAAGGAATAATCAACGTGCTTAAGTGGTATTGCATCTATAAAATGAAACAAAAGTTTAGGAAGGAAACACGGTAACCATGACTATTAACATTTTGACACTTCATGCTTTGGTGTACGTAGGACTCAACCCCTTACATAACAGAATAAGTAACTAAGAAATAAGAGTAGAACCAAATCAAGCTATTCCTGAACTTGAGACCAATCAAGTTCTATTTTCAACTTCATGTATTGTTATGAGAATCAAGATGATCAAGTACAAAGGTCTACCTTCATTTCTCTGCGTAACTGATTTCATGATTTTGGATCTCACCAGAGCTGATAAGTGAGTTGCTGCTGCTGCCTTCTATTGCATCTTCAGATTTGGATCCGTTAGAGAGGCCTGAAGAATGATCGTCCGGCGTCACTTCCTTTTGGACTACTGGCTTCGGGCGCCTGATTGCTTCTGCGGCCTCCGGCATTGCTATGGGAGGAGGTTGAGGAGGAACCCACGTTCGTTGCACTGGCTGCTGACTGGATGCAGCAGGTGCTCCATTATACTCAATTTCGTTATCAATCTCTTTGATTCTGACGTTCTTCGTCTGCCACCAGGGTACTGAATTGTCACCACTATCTTGGACCTTGCCATTATTTACTTGATATTGAAGGACTTGGGTTGAGGTGGTTTGCACCTGACTAACCTCCCAAGGCTAGTATCCATGACATGTTGAAGCAAATAATCACATTCATATGGAATAATACTACCAGGAAAGGAATGTTCACAATTATGCATAAATTACCTTTTCACAAATATATATACATAGTTACTTCAAGAAAACAATTACTCTCCATCTTCACCTTGAGTAACTCTAAAAGAATTATTATTTATTCTCATCATTCATTTTTTTTTAATCTATCAGTTCTACAAACAATTCATAACTATTAAATTAAGAAAAAATAAATGGTGAGGATATATAATTATCCAATCAATATTAATTTCTCTCACTTTTCATGCTCTCACTTTATACACCTCTCTCTATATATATATATGGATCAAGATCTGTCGATATTAGACATCAAAGTTAGTCAAATTACACCTTCAATACTTTTTTATAGAATGCAAATTTAGTCAATCCAATTGTTGGATTATGTGATATTATCTCCATGATCAAGTATATTAAATTTTGCATAATTTAAACTTTTCTAGATATGTCATGTAATAATATTTTTATATATTTTAAATATCATCTAATACATTAAAATAAAATGATGTGATGAATTATCAAATAATTTTAAAATTGTATGAAATTTTATATACTTAATCTATATCTAATTAATAAGAATATCAAATTCAACGGTTGGATCGATTAAATTTGTATTTTATAAAAAATTATTGAAAGTATAATTTGACTAACTTTGACACCTAGTGACAACGGATTCTGATCCTCTATATATGTGTATATATATATATATCCAATATTACTCATTAATTAGAAGACACCTCAATGTAGATACATGTTATATATCTCAGATAAAAAAATACGATAATATCTGTTTTAGCGTGGGTCCTAAACACATAATATTCAAATGATTCAGTTTTTTTACGTTTTCAAAGAAGATAATAATTGTTAAATTTCCATATAATCAGTTACCTGATTCTGCAATTCTATATGCTTATGATATTAGCAAAACATTAACTAGGAATGAAATTTATGCCTAGATCAACTATCTTTTCCTTGCTGGTCCAATGGTAAGTCATTTTTGTTCACACAGATGGTCAGTCATCAGAAAATGCGAAGATCTAGAAATAATAATTTTACAAATGAGTTAATGCTCAGAAACACTTCAAAAGTGAACCAAAATGAAGTTAAAAATTTTCATACTTGCGCATCGAATCAAAAATTAAAATAAAAGAACTTGGGAAATGCAATGAAAGATCTTAGAAATATGTACCTTGGTCCTAGGTGCTAAGCGAGGATTTGATGGTTGCTGATAGGGGTTCGGGGGTGAATCATCAATTTCCTGCATTAAGACACCGTGTCATAGAAGTAACACTAACCACATAAAATTGGTAATCCAAATGGAGGAGAGTAATCTTAATTTGCACGTTACAATCTTTTACATCACGGTAGCACCACCTTTCATGTCTCACATTTTACTAGTAAATTTCAATCAATATTTTATTAATTTATATCAATGGAACACAAATGAGATGTATGATTTTAGGCATGCAACTACAATTATCAAGATTTGAAGGCATAAAGATTTACTCTGATGTTAGAAGGCTTCTCCCCTCTTTGGATCATGGCCATTATCTGCAGAAAAACAATGGAAGGAAATAATTCACACAAAGGATCGTATGACCTCAGTTAAAATAAACAAAATAGCGGATCTCATTGAATCTTTTCTAAAATATTGGTTAATCAATATGTAAAGTGGATAAAGTAAATTAAATATGTTGTAATTAGCGCCAACAAACAAAGGAACAGCATAATAAACTAAAATTGCAATTTGATGTGATTAGTTAGAAACCCCAATCATGTGCATCTATTTAGCAGTGTTGATTTGAGCAGTTTTAAAGCATAAATCAAAGAGAAATTTCCATAATTAAAAAATATATTTTACCCAAAAGAAAAGGAATTGTAATCCATAGCTAGAGCCCAAAGTATTTAATGGTCCATAAGTGTCATCATCTTTTGATTAGTAGAACAGTGATCTTTATTAGCTCAACAGAATATAACAAGCACTCAGGATATATGAAAAGCAAGACAACAATTTACCTCCATATATGATTTTGGATGAGGAGCACTAGATGGTTCAACAGATACAGGAGGGGATGCAGATCTCACTGCAAATAAAATTCTAATTATAGGTAATAATTCAGAAATTACATTAACTTATTTGATTGAGATTAAATTAATGTATAACAACCTGATCGAGACTCATAGTCTGACTTCCCATTCACAATCAGTTGCTGTATCTATTTCAAAAATTACAGTTGTCAAAAGTCAAAACTTAGTTTAGAGTTTAGACAACTCAATGGGGATCAGAGGTGTTAATTTCATTAAAGAAGCTGAAATATTCCTTGGTGCATATATAATCTGACCTTTGAACTTGTTTGAGTGACTAGGCGATCTTCTTGCCTTGAGGCGGAGAGTCCACCAGAAGCTATTTTTCATCCATAATTTGGCAGAAACAGATGATATTTAGTAAGAATATTAAAAAAAAATGAGTTCTACAAAAAACCTTCTGCCTAAATATGCTAGAATTTCTGGCATGCAAAGCCACCAAGTTTTCAGGAAGCCTCCATAGATTGTAAGAAAGTAGAATGCAGGTGTAAAAGTGATCTTCCTGGCACAGTCACAGTATGAAATCTAGTTATAATAGTTAAAATGCACATATGATTTTCCAAAGCTATTGTTCACCATGCTACATCAGTATCCTTGTTGCATTCTAGAGGGGACTATAAATGCAGAGGTTCACTAACAACAATCAAGAGAATTCTTAACAAATATACAAGTGCCATTACCAAATCATAAACCCAAATCCTCTAGAAAATATTCATAACATTGGAACTGTTCATCTTAGCCCAATAAATTAAACTGAAATTTATTATTACCTTCCAATCTTCTTATTGCATTAGTCATCAACTTCATTTCTTGCACTTGCTTATCCAAAAGGCTCACAACTTCTACAAAATATCTCTTCTCTGTAAAGTATAACCAGATGCAGCAACAAAGTCATTATTCAGCAACAAAAGATGTCAACGAAAATTAGGACTATTAACACAAATATAAGATATTTTACAGCTTGCAAATTGAAGTTTTAGTAAACCACCTTCAATTTTTGAAGTCAGTAATTCTTGGCTTGCTTTTGCAATATCAGCAGCTGCAACTGCAGCTGCTTTTGCAGCCTGTGCAGCTTCTTCTGCCAATGTTGGTTTTGAAACCGTTCTCTTTAATTGGTCATATTCCTCTTCTAGGACAACATTGCGTATCCAGGATTTTAACCATGGGAGAAAAGATTTCTAAAACAAGGAACAAACTTCTAAAGTTCAGTGAGGCTCAAACCAAACCACAAAGTGATAAAATTTATAGATAGAACAAGAAATTAAGTTAGGAACAAGAAAAGAAAGATATGTCTATTAGATATATAAATGGTTAGGAGTTTATTAGTAGAGTTACTAGTTTGTTGCCTATATAAAGGCTTGATGTAATTCCTTTCTACTTAACTTTCTCATTTCAATACAATCTATCTTTTAGCTTTATACTCTTCTCTCAATTTTCTCTCCTGAAACCATGTTGACTAGCACGGTATCAAAGCAATACCACCCACCTTAGAAAAAATTTCCGCTGCATTTTTTTTTTTTCTTTTTTTCTTTTCATTTCTTCTTCATTCACTTTTCTATTTTATTTTCCCAAGAAAATCCTTGGTGAACCATGAAATCTTTTTTTCTCCACTACTTTTTTCATCACTTGCCCTTAGCACAAGCCGAAAAGCTTAATTTGTTTGGATCAATTGGTTCTTCCCCCAATGCATTCATCTGCAAACTGATTTGTGTGGTCTCACAAAAAAAGGGGATTCTACCAGAAAGTTGTATATCCAATATTGTTTGTCATCTTAGTTTGATTTTCGAAAGTGAGTCACATTTCTTGGTTATTGAAGTTTCTTTTTTTCTCTCGTTTGAACCTTGTGCAAAAATCTTGAATCTAGATTCTTATACGAGAATACACATCGATATGTATTTCATTCAAGCACACCACTGTTGCAAGACTTGAAGTTTGATAGGTGCTCTTCTTCTTCTTCTTCTTCTTTTGTAGCCTTGCACTAGTTGAGAAGTTTGGTGATTTCTTTCTATTGCTTCTCATGCACACCAACTGTTTGGTGACATTAATTCTTCTGTCAGTGAGATTATACTCAAATTAGTTTGTTCTTGATATGGTCTGGCAATCGGTGCATCAGTGGCTCCCTTTATCCGCGTGTTTGGTGAGCTGAAAGTGTATATGGGTAAGGTGCTTGTGACAAGTTCTCTATGAAGACAGATTTAGGTTATTGTGGTTTATTGACTTTTTCTGTTGTAAGCTTCTATCCATGATGGTTAAGTATTGGTTGAGCTTCTACCATGGATGGTTAACCATTTAGATTCTATTTTACTTCTGTCTTGAGTGGTTAAGTTTTAGCTTCTGCTCTTGATGGTTAAGCTTGACTGCTTCTACCTTATAGTGGTTAAGCATTTATCATTGATTTGCTTTTGCCTTTTTAGGTGGTTAAGTGCGTTTGCTTTTGTTGAGTAGTTAAACTTTGAGTTGTGACTTCTCCTTAATGGTTAAGCTTTTTTAGTCATTGTCTGTCTTCTTTCGCTGATGTATTTCACTTTGATGTGATGCTTATATTGTTTATCCCAAGCTAAAAGTGTTGTAAACACCTTCTAACTTGTGGGGGCTATTAGATATATAATTGGTTAGGAGTTTGTTAGTAGAGTTACAAGTTTATTGTCTATATCACTTGATGTAATCCATTTGTACTACTTACCTTTTTCATTTCAATACAATCTATCTTTTAGCTTTATACTCTTCTTTCAATTTTCTCTCCTGAAACCATGTTTACTAACATTGCCTATCTAGGATTTTAACCAAGGGAGAACAGATTTCTAAAACAAGGAATATACTTCCAAAGTTCAGTGAGGCTCAAACCAAACCACAAAAGTGATAAAACTTACGGATAGAACAAGAAATTAAGTTAGGTAAGAGAAAAGATAGATATGTCAAACCCAGCAATATACTCCTCATCCGTTAAGATACCAATTTAGATAACATCATCCAGAAAGTTTAGTGACAAATACCTTAATTAGAATAACTGTAGCAGCACCTGAAGCAGCTAGTAATCCAACTGCAACAAAGGCATGTGACCAGTGAAACCTGCGGCGTGATAAGATTCCTGGAGAAGTAGTAACACCAGTAGAAGCTGGTATAGTCGGCTGCAAAGCCTGTGATCGGCCTAGCTGCTGAATTTGTGATGATGGCTTCAGTTGTCCATCTGTGAGTATCACAGTGAGCCATGAGTTAATATAACTGAAAGAGGAAATCCAATTCTATTTTTTGAACAGAATAACTAAATGGAGAATTAACTAGCAGTTTGAACTCAGTCCAAAGGTGAAAAGGAAAAACCCAGAAGACCAATCTGCAACTTCAACATTAGACACTTCACCTTGATTTACACCAGCTGTCTGCACACTTGAAGGTGAATCCTGTGATTCGAAGAGAAGGTAAGCATTACAACACACAAACATACACGAAAGTGATAATCAATTAACTGGTTGTATTCATACATGAACAAGCGACAGAACTATCTAGAAAATTGAGTAACAGATCAAACAAGAAGCTTACAGGCACGCGGCGAAAGGCTTCATCTATTTCCTCCTTTGTAAGGCCCTTCTTCTCCAGAAACGAACGCCTGTGGATGACTGGAGAATCTCTAACTTTCGGATGTGATAAAAATTTCACAGCATTCTGAACTTGCTCCTCGCGTATTGGTTCCGAGTTCACAAACACTGACGCGTTTGAACTCTCTTTAACAGACTCTTCTCCAGCATTATGCTGATCCACATTTTCCGGTTGCATAATTTCACCACCTACACCTTCAAAAAGAGATACAATGAATCAATTCAATCAATAGATTCAATACACAAAATAATATAACCGATGACTTATCTGAAACATCAAGCTTGGAAATATTCATTAGCACAACACAATAAAATAAATAAACACGATAAAGGAAACTGACTTTTTGGCATATAAAAAGAATTCGGCACTTTCCAAACCTTGTGAATAACAAACCAGAGCTCAGCTTAATTACGTAGGTAGGTTAAACATTTCTTAGAAAGCTATAGTTCATTTCATCGATCAAGGATTATCCAAACGACGAGATCAAAGATTAGGCTAATTTAATTCATAGAGAAGCTTAGATAAGGTCGTGGTAGAGTTATTGATTGATTTCAAGTAGCACGAGAAAAGGAGAAAACGCTAATTAGCGAAGGAAAAGAGAGAAGAAAGTGGAACCTGTGATTTGAGGCGTGGAAATGGGAGGAAAAGGGGATTGAGTAGTCATGGCGACCTCCTTCTCCGAATCCGTAATTGAGGTCTGTTTTTGCTCATCGCATTCGCAGTTTGTTTGTGTTTCTGTGACAAAGAAAAGGCATGTAAATCTTATTTTATATACCCCTCGCTTTAGCGCCGCTATATATCTCCTCTCCTTTAAATTCTTTTCATTCCTCCTTTTGTGAATACTATGTTATATTCCAATCATTCTAAATTCTCTTACAATATTATCTACTAATTCTTTTATTTATTTTACAGTATTAATTATGTTTTATGTTTTATGTTTTAAAATATTAAAGATGTATTAAAATAGTTGTGAAAATTAAATTATTTTAATAATTAATTATTTAATTATTATTATTATAATAAATTGTAATCAATTTTTATTTAATTAAATAATCTGAAAAAAATATTTTAAAATAATTAATTTTGTTTGGATAATAACAAAAATCAATTTTTACATAATAAATTAAAAAAAAAATATGTGTACAAAGCTGAAAGTAAAAAAAAAAAAAAAAACTGTTAAAAATTTGGGATAACATTTTTAAGGAGAAAAAAAAATCATAAACTTCTACCGGATAGATGCATGAAAAACATTTTTTTTTTAAATCAATAAATTTCAGTTGATATTCCGACGCATGATGATAATATTTTGAAGAGTTTTTATTTATGAAAAAACAGTTAAAATGAACATATTTAATCTGTTCCAAATTTAAATACTTTATTTTTTATTTAATATTTTCTTTATAAGACAATTGGAGGAGTAGCTTGTTCTAGTTTCTTTTGGATGAAAACATGTAACATGTATTTCTAATTGTACCAAAAACAATACATCTAACATGTATTAATCAAACAAAAATAAACATCTGTCATGTATTTTCTTTTTTACTTTTTAAAATTATTTTTAAATAGAAAATAGAAGAAATAATCATATTTTAATTGTGAGAGAATTGGAAATGTTATCCCTCGCTCCTCTGTTTTCATTCCTTAGGCTGTTTCTTTAAATTATGAGTGAAATAGAAAAAAAAAATAAGAGGAAAATACGAAGGATACAAACAAAAGAAAAATATAATAAAAAAATATGTTGTTTAAATGAATATAAATAAAAATAAAAGAAATGCAAAATTTTATTTTATTTATTTGAATGAACAAAAGAGATAATAAAAATAAATTATAGATTTAATTGTATTTTTATTTCTTCAAATATTATAATAGTGTGATTTTGGTTTCTCAATTTTTAATTGAGTTAATTAAATATCTCAAGTATAACAATAATGTAATTTTCATCCTTTAAATTATAACTGAACGAATTAAATCATAAAATCACTGTAATTTTACAAGTTTAGGTTTTTTATATGTCTTTCCTTATATATTTAATATATTTTTATTAATTTAATAATAACATCCGACATGATAGATAATATAACATTGATATCTAACCTAACATATGATACATGACACTAATAGTTAATATAGTAAAAATATATTAAATATTTAATAAAAGAATAATAAAAAAATTAAAATTGTATAATTATCATATTTTAAATATTCAATTCATATTATTTGAATTCATATCATTTGAATTCAAGAAACTAAAATCATGCGGATTTAGAAATTTGAATGACAAAATTTTACAATTATAATATTTTAGGAAATAAAAATACATTAAACTTAAATTATATAAAATTATTTGTATTGATAAAAAAAATTAAAATTAATCCAAAAAAATTTTAAAAATTATTCTTAACATAAAACTATTTATTATTTTTAGTTTTTATATTTAACTTTTTAAGTTTTAAGAAATTAAAAAGAAAAATAAAAAAGAAAGAACTCTTTTTTTCCGACTTTCACGCCACCAAACAGTGTAAATATTTTTTTATTTTAATTTTAACTCGCTTTTTCTCTATTTTCTTTCTCTCGATTTGCACACAAACAAACAAAACATAGGATAAATGTAAGGGCTTGGGGCTTTTTTTTATTTTCTTTGCATTTCATATCCCCCTATGGTTGAGTAAGTTTCCATCTGCAATCCCAGGCAGTCTTTATCCAATGTCTTTTAAATTTTCAGTTATATTTTCCTTCTCTTTTTATAGAAAGAAAATCATGTTACCATTGGGTAATTAAGTGCAATTAAAAATTAATATTATGAATAGACTATTGGATGCAACTTTCATAAATATATTTATAGTTGAATATATCATTATTTTGATTCCTAAAAAAATTAGAAATTATTTAGTTGAATAAATTGTCTATATTTTCATAATTTTATATATTATCTGATACGATAAATTTCTTAATTTTTATCATAATTATCTTAAAAGTCACACAATAATAATTTTTAATTAATTAATAATATATAAAAATTTATACTAATAATAATTAAATATTAAATTCTAGGAATTTGAGATTTATGATTCAGGATTTAAAAATACTTTTCATCCAATAAATTCATGATCCCAACAAGAAATAGTACAAATATTTTGTATTTATCCCATAAGTAAAAAAAACCTACTTAGCTAATTATTAAAAAAGAGTTGCCTTAATCCTTAAATATTTAATTATCTAACATCATTTTAGTTCTTTAGGTTAAGTAATGTTAGTTTACTAAACGAAATACTGATATAATATTTTAAGTGCCACATATAAAAATCTTTTTTTCCTCCAGAAATATGAAAAAAAATGATTTTAAAAAAATAATCAAATTAAATAATTTTTTAAACACAATTTTGTTAATGGAATCATTTTTAAAAAGTGGTTTAGTTTGATTTTTCTAAAATTGATTCAAATTTTTTTAAATCGATTTGATTATTATTTTTGTTTGTGTGATTTGATTTTTTTAATATCAAAGCAAATTAAACTACTTTTTAAAAATCAGTTCAATTAACTAAATTGTTTTTAAAAAATAGTTCAGATCCATTATTTTCAAAACAATTCAAGTTTTGTTAAATCAATTCAATTTTGAAACAGTCTAATTGGATTTGAATTTTTTTTTCATACTCTCATTCTAGATAGCTCAATCATTCTCTTCGTCAATGTAGTCAAGATGTAATGAAATAAATAAATCGAAACCAACTAAATATATGCAATTTAAAGTTCTATTGTTCATTCATCAATCATTAAAATAGACAAAAAAATAAATAATAATATTGATAATGAAATAAAAAGAAATCTTTCATTTTCCTAGAAAAAGGCTATATAGTAGAGCCCTGTCACGTTGAAATCCGACTGATGGAAAAAGGTTTAAAACAATTGAATGAGAAGATAAATCCAATTTTCCAAATGAGCAAACCAGTCTTGCAATGATGGAACTCAAATTCTTACCATAAATTTAATGTTTATTGTATTGAGTCATACTTATTAAATAATTCTACCTAAATTTATTCCATGAACAATTTGCTAATAAAATTAAATTTTATATTTTTTGTTTCCTCCATAAATTATTAGGTAAATGGATCCTAATTTGACTAAATGGGCTAAATGCCATTTCTGCATTCCCTGTTTTTCATTTCTGGGCCTGAGGATTGAAACCAAACACCTTTCAACAAGTCTATAACAACACAGTAAGTACATTTCAGCATACATTAACATAGCTATTGGGGAGAACCCCAATAGATAAACTCAACAATTCCTTTGAAATTGTATTGTTTGTGACTATGAAGAATTGCCTTTGTAAAATGGTTTCTGATTACTATCACACTGTTTATTGTAAAATGTTGGAAATTTGGGAAATGCTACAGACGACCCATTAGCCAAGCCTAACAATTTCCGTACACTCAATCCAACCCTAACTCAGTGTTCGAACCGGGAATTTTAACATTTCAAGAAAATTTAAAATTCTCTTTAATTGAATTGTTTTCAATAGAATTTTCTTCATTTTCTAAATAATTTATTTGAATAAAAAATTTTAAAATATTGTACTTTAATTTTTTAATAGAGTAATTCAATTTTCACTAAATACAAAAATTCATTTTTAAATGTTTATTTAAAAAATTAAATTTTACCAAGAATAAATAATAGTAATTTTTAAATATTGAATACATAAAAAATAATTTAAATATTTAATAGTTCAAAATATAATTTAAAATATAAATTTGTAAGAAATAAAATTTATAACTGCCATCGCATAAGGACCTTCCTACCCAAAATTTCAAATTTAATTATACTTTAAACAATAACAAAGCTATGTAGATAAACTAGTTAGGTTGTTGGATGGAATACTTACAATAATTATTTTTTAACTATTTTTTCTTCTATAAATTTATAAAATATTCTAAGATTATATTACATATGAATATTCACATTATGTTAAAAACATACTAAAACACCATTACCATCCCAAGATATTCAATACATCAATTCATATTATGAAAATAACTCAATTTAAACTCTAATTTAGCACATAGAGTATTTAATTTTGATCCTAGATGGTTCAAAATAACAATATTACATATGGTTCAAAATAAATTTTAAAGAAGTTCTAGATACATGAATGTCCAAAGAAGATAACAAAAGAAAATAAAAAAAAATATTTTATTTAAGAAATAACAATATTACAACTTTATTTTTATTTATTTAGCAAAAAAAAAGTTGAAAAGTTAACATGATTCTAAGCCAAAGATCTCCACCTTCTTATAGGTGCAAAACTTATGCACAACATAAGCATACTCAAACTTGAAAAATAAAAATAAAAATAATATATATTAGAAAAATAAACTAGATTTAAAGCATGGTGATGTCAAATAAACTAACTACATGAAACTAGAATTAAACAAGTGTTAGTAATGTGTATGTAAAGTGCAGTTTTCAGGTGTCCAATCTAATCCATCAAAATCATCAATTAACATATTAAGGCCAATTTTTTAGCAAAAAATACTGCAACAGAAACCACTTGTGCAAGTCCTTGAGAATTAAAGTTACGAGTTATTACTATATTCATTAAACATAGGATTTAAAAAATATACATCCACTGGGCATAGGTTAAGAATACATGCCACATGCAAGAAACATAACATATATCATGGTTTAGAAATTCAAAAAATGGGTTATCAAATCCAATCCACTATGACCAACTTGAATTGTAAATGCACATTGCTACAACATGAAAGACAAACCATTAATATTTTTTGTTATTTTCATCACTTTATGATCATTCTTTAACTAAACTACATTGTCTAAAACCAGTTGACAACTAATCATAATTATAAACAACAAAATATATATAAATGATTTCATTGTTATATTATAATAGAAGCACATTCATTTCAACTAACTATGCTAGCATCCATTGCTAGCATCCATTTCTTCTCAATCCATACTCCTATCAAACTAAAGTAAAACTAGTGTGACCAAGATACTAAATTGAGATTACAAAAATGCACAAAATTTATAGTAATTATGGGAAGAGAGTCAATGGAATCAAACAAATGCTTCATGCAAGTTAAAGAAAGAGATATCTACGAGAATGACAACTTGATTACAGAAAAGGTCATTCATATAACCAACTCTATATAGATAGGTGGTTAATATTAGGCCAAATAAGCCAAATTAAAACAACTCAATGGACAAAGTTAATAAACACAAAGATAATTTTAACCAAATAAAGCCCAGGCTCATAATTATATGTCGGGCCAACAAGTAAACCACCTATGTTCAAAGAACCACTTGAATTAATAACTTAAAACAAAAACATAATTGAAATATGAGTATAAGAGTAAAGAATACGTAATAGGAAAAAAAAATAGGCAGAAATTATATGGAATTGATAAAATTGATTAACAAAGATTGTGTGAAAATAAACTTGGTGTGCTATTAATTAAAAATGTAGTATATCATATGCTATTGATTAGAATAAGTCTAAAGAAATTTCTCCTTGTTTGTTGCATGGGACTTGCAAAAGATGTCCCGTCGCACCCATTTTTCTATGGAAACAGCAATTACAAGAAAGATCTGTATGATAGATAAACTTGATTACTAATATAATTGCATGATGTTAAATAACAGGTTTATATGACAAAAAAAGAAAAGATATTTGTGCTGTCTGGTGTCGCAATGTGCTCGAGTTCAAGTCAAGATGTGACTAAAAATCTACTAAAACAAAAATAAGTGTGTTTGTATTTTTACTCGTAAACATGATATGAAAACTCCCCCATACAAGTTTTTGAAAACTAAATTTCAGAATATGTTTTAAAATTTAATTTTTAAAACACAAGTAACTATATTTAAAAAAGTTTAATAATGATTTAAAAAAAATAAAAATAGTTTTATCTTATCATTCAATAACAAATTATTACTAATATATTTTTAAAATATTTATTATAAAAATCAACTAACTTACTATATATAAAACATTGTTTACACTAAATATATATAATCTATTTTTCATTTTAAAATTATTTCTTAAATGTCAAATAAAGTTTAAAATTAGTTTCCAAGAGATAACAAAAATAGAAAAGAGAAGAAAGATAAAAATCCATAAAGGGCTAGGTAGCGCAAGTATTTTAAAAATTGATTTTAAGAATAAAATAAAGAAATAATAATTGAAAAAACGAAAGATGCAAATAGTATGGGCCAATTTACTTTAATAGAGTCAAATGTTATAGGCCGATGCCGCAATAGACCAGGCCAGAGTCTTGGGAATTACGATTCTCCCGGTGATTATCAAAGAAAAACACAACATAGTTCACTGAGAGAATTAAAAAAAATATAAAATATATTTTTAGTTTCTTAATTGAACTTAATTTTTATAGTAAAAAATCCGTCAACATGGTAAATTCTAAATTTTTTAATATTATTTTTAACTATATATGAGATAAATGATGATTTGTACTTTATTTATTATGTTAAAATAAAATAAACTAAATAATTTTTAAATATAAAAGCTAAAAATAAATAAATTTTAAAAAAATTGACTTTATAGGATGAAAAACATATTTTAAAAATGCTAATTAATTGAGGATATCGAATTATTCAGCGAAAAATGGGAGACAAATTAAGAAAACGAAAAAAAACAACAACACGAACTTATTTTATTATCGATGACTATTGTAACTTTTAAATTTTTTATATTAATAATGTATTAAAACTAAATTTATAAATTCTATTGAAATATTTAGATTAAATTGTTTGAGTATCTATATACAATATTAAAGTTATCCTACTAAAATTGCCACATGACATTTATTTTTATTTTTATTTTAATATTTAATATATTACTTCATTTATTTTATTATTAAATTTTTATTTAATACATTTATATGTTTTTGACCTTTTATATTTTCAAAATAATTTTTTGTTTTTATAGTTATTAAAACATACATATTAAATAGAAAATAATACATTAATATAATATATATTTAATATTTTTACTTAATTATAAATTTATATCCTTATAAATCCTAACTGAATTAATATCTAAATAATATTTATTTTCAGATTAAATATATTTTAAATATATTTAAATATGACTCTATCTAGTTTTAATCCTAATAAAAATTTCTATTGTTTTTAAATTTTTGATATTTTTCTAGTATTTTTTTTAATTCTTAACATTAATTCTAGTTAGTTCAATTTTAACATCTAAAAAATAAAAATCTCACAAAAAATTTAACAAAATAAAAAATATTAAGTAAGATAATTAAGAAACTAAAGGTTATTTTAAATTAAAATAATTATATTATTTTTATATGTATAATTGAATTAAGTAATATATAATTTATTTTTATATTTAATATATTATGAACAATGTTTTTTTACTTTTTATTTTTAATTTTTTCTTTCTTTTCAATTGACTAATTTAACTTTCAACATTATAATTTAAAATATATATATATATATATATATATATATATATATATATATATAATTTACTTAGAGGCATATAGTTTATTTTAAATATATTATTTTTATATTTGAATTCACTAATTGACTAATTATAATATAATTTATTTTTAATATATTTCTTTTTTTTCTTTGGAGACAAAATCACTTCCTATGATATATAATATATTAAAAATTTTAAAGATATATAAAATTAAATTATATACTTTTTATATAAAATTATAAATATATTACTTAATTGAATTATGAGCCTAAAAATAATCTAATTATCTTAATATAAAATATTTTTTATTATCTTAATTAATATTTGTATTTTGTTACTCATGTCATCACTAAACTACTAAAATTAATTGTAAGGACTAAAATAAAATACTAAAAAAAATTAAGATCTAAAAATAACAATTTTTTTTATAAAAATTAAAAGAGATAGAATCATATTTATTTGTCATAACATTAGCCTAATGTCAGTACAAACTGATGCAAATTTTAATTAAAAAATCAATATTATTTTCATTTCATTTTTTTAACATTTCGTTATTTATACTAATCTTATTAATAAAAGAAACATTATAGTTTTAAGCGTTTTAAAATAGATAGTGAATTAGTTAATCAGATGAAATGATAAAATTTTTAATAAAAGTATTACAGTTGAGTGTTAGAAGTCAATTAATCTAATAGTTGTAATTTGTTTTTGGTGAGTTAATAATTACATTGGAACATATTCATAACTGTTGTCATACTATCAAAGTTTAAAAATAATTATAAGTAAATGTTATTTAAAAATATAAATAAAATTATATTAGTTTTTTTATTTTATTTATGAGATAAGTATGAAATATTTATCACAAGACTTCTCTCTCAACATGTTAGTTTTTTACGTGTTTAGGATTCAAATCTTGAGTATAACATCTTAGTTATACCCTAAGATATATAATTAGTTACAAACTAATGTTGATAAATTAACTATTTACTTAAATTTAATGAATTATATTATTACTTAGTTGAGTAAACACTCTATATATTAAGATATACTTGGAAAAAAATGTATTAAATATTTTGTAACTATTATATTTACACTATTTAATTTTAATAATAATAATATTACTATCATCGTTTAAATGATAAATTAATCTATGAATTAAATATTTTTGTATGGGTAATTAGTTGAAAATGTATGTTTGATATTTATAACGACTGTATATATTTTTTATAATACGTAATATATGAATAAAATAAAATAATTAAAATAAGTATTTTACTCAATTAAAATTTTAAATTTTGTTAAAAAAGAGTTTAACTTTACGAATGAAAAGGAAGAAAATGAAAATATTGATCTTTAAACTCTTTTAATTTTCTTCATGTTAGATTGAAATTATAAAAAATTATTAAATTTGAAAATTTTATTTTATTCTTCATTAGTATGAACCATTTTTAGGGAAAAGTATTATCTTAGAATACATATTGTAAATCAAACTTTTTTTAAAACAGGTAAATATATAATTTGATTTACTAATAAATTCTTTTTATGTTTATTAAGTTATTTTCATAATATGAAAAATATAATACATATAAATAAATTTTACAAATTAGATTTCAATGTTTTAACTGTTTTAGATTAAATTATTAATTAATTCCACACCAAAAAAATGTATTAATTAATTTAAACATTCAAAGATTCATTTAACGTAATTTACTCTTAAATATTAGTGAAATACAGTGATTAACATTAAAAAGCATTTGATTTATAAAAACTTTATGAACTGACCATATTGATATCATTTGAGGTTATTTCTAATTTAAAATAATTCTTAATTCTTTTTTAATAATCAAACTGGTATTACGTTAATTTACAAAATACTAGATAAACAATTTAATATATTTTAATAAATGTAATAATTTATTTATATAGGCTATATACTAATGTGGATAAAAAAATCATTTAATATTATTACTAATAAGTTTGTGAATAATTAAAATACAAAATATAATATTATATATTTTGTCAATATGTGTATGTGTATAGTTCAAAGAAATAACACTACCATGTTATTTAATGGGAGTATTCATATTCAATTTTTGAAGTGTACAAAAATTCTCTTGGATTAATGATGTGAAATGAGATTAATTTTTGACTTAGTAAGTTAGAAAAAACTTGTGAGAGACAAAAAAAAACAAAAAAGAATAAGAGATAGATTAGGTTGACCTATCAAATTAAAGAATATTTTTATTAATTTTTTATTGATTGTTTGGTTAAATATTGTTTTATTAAACATAGTATTTTATGAATTATTATAAATGTTATATTCTTTTGTTGTTTTACTTTTTATTTATTTAATTCATGATGATTTTTTTATAAAATATTTATGTTAAGACAATTTAGTAAGATGGTGTTCCTGTGGTCATGACATTATGATTAAATTATTTTTATTTATTTTATCTTTTGTGGATTTTATGAGTCGTTCATTAATTTTTTTTTTTAATTTTAGTAAGTAAACTTAATCTAACCCACAATACGTAGAAATTGGATTTTGTTGAGAATTTTAACTTGATCTCAAAATAAATTCAACCCAGCTAAATTTGTCTTTTTACATATTGAATTGACTCATTTAGCATTCATACTTTTCTTTTATTATATATACACTCAACTAAACACAAATTTATCTCTTAATCATTTCAAACTATTATTCTTTAATGTTTACCTCTTTTATCTTTATCTCTAAATTAAATTTTAATATTTTATTTAAAGAATATCAATAATTAAAGATAACCTTATATTTTTATTATATAAAAATAAATATGTAAAACTATTTATTTAATCCTTATAATTATCCTAATATGTACTATAAGATTTGGTATAAATTTAAGTTTTAATTTCTGTTGTTAACGCAATTACTAACGTGGCGGGGTGTTGTTAATACCATTACATTTTTTTAACAATATAGATCCATTACAATTTGTAACAATTTTAAATTACTAGAATTTTTTTTTGGCAATGTTAATGATACCATTGTCACTACTTAATATTATCGATAGAGACCGAAACTTAAGTGCGGGTATTAAAGATCAAAACTTACAATTTCTTTTGTATTCAATAAAACATAAAAAGAACAACAATAAAAGGTAAATAAATATTTATCCTCTATAATATATAAACTAAAAAGTATACATAATTCATGGAACACCCCAAAAAGCCGTATAATATACTACAGTTTCATAGTTCATGAAACACTGTTTTTGATTAAGGGTAAACTTTAAGGTAGAGTAACAATTAAGTGTTTTGTGTTCCATTCATGAATCATTTTAAAAATCGTTAGATATATTAATAAAATATTAAATGATTAAGATTAAATTTTTTATTTTTGAATTATTAAAAAATGTTCATTTTACCATTTCTTTGTCCTCTTCTTTCACTTTCCTTCTCCTCCTTTCCCCCTTTCATTCTCCCCTTCTCCCTCTTTCTAGTGATTTCTAATTTCGCTAGAAGAGGTGAATTTTGGCGGTAACATTTTTGTTTTTTTCTTTCCTTCTTCTTCTTCTCCCTCTTTTCAGTGATTTCTAGGTCCGCTTCCAGAGACAATTTTCAGTGATAGCATTTTTGTTTTTTTCTTTCGTTCTTCCTCCCTTCCCCCTTTCGTTCTCCACTTCTCCCTCTTCCTAGCAACGACTTTTTCAGCCGTCTCAACCATAGTCGCATGCAGCACAGTAAGTCCAAATCAAAACAAAATAAGATTAACTGTACATGGATCAAACGCCTTCATCCTCCCTTCTAGATCTAGATTCACCACCATTGAACCATTGCACCCCACCTCTCCTAGTGTCTCGCCTCCATTCTGATATGCACAAACAATATTTACATTTGAAGTATAATGATGTTTATATTTTATAAATGACATTATTTATTTTGTCTTCATGTATATTAGAGAACCCTTTATTTTCCATACATAGCAGATGGATGTTGATGAACAAATCACAAATGTATTTTGGGCAGATACAAAAATGGTGTTGCCTGATGCAATATTTTGTATTATTGTGTTGTAGGCTTCCCTTGATGATGGAGATGGTTCAACTTTAGAAGACATGCACTTTAGCAAATCTTTGATTAGCCTTGAATAATTTCTAACTTGATGTTTTGTTTGTTCTAAATTTGGTGGATTTATGTTAATAGTTTTGGGTTAAATGTGTATGTGATCATTTTTTTGTGATATGTATTTATGATCATATTAACTAATGAAATGTATTAATTATTTTTTGATTGAAATGAATTTATGATCCTTGAATTAAATTCAACTATTATCCATTTTTATTTTCAATTGTTGTTAATTTTTACTTTTAATTATTTTCCTTCATTTAATCTAATTTCAGCCTCGTGTGTCTTTCCCTTTTGTCAATCGTCCATAGGAACGTTCAAAGAGGCTGCTCTACTCTCCCTTCTACTCTTGCACATCCTGCTCTACTCTACTCTCCTTTGTGACTCTTCTGTATGTCAGTCATCCAAGGGGCGTCCAAAGAGCTAGAAGGCTGCTATGTTTTACTCTCTGCAATTCTCACACTCCTCTATTTGTCCACTTTTTACTCTTTCCCCCTTTCGTTCAAATTTTACATGCGAAATATAAATAACAACAAACAATAAAAAATGAAAAAAAGAGTTGTCCAAAGGGCATGGACGGAGAGGAAGGAAAAATACAACAGATGGTAGAAAGAAGGAAAGAAGTTGTTCAAAGGCTCTTGCGTCCAAATATAAATAACAGCAGGCAATAGAGAAAAGAAAGGGAACCATTTCAATGTTCCTGCATCCAAAAAGCATGGATGAACAACATATATAAATAACAACAGAAAATAGAAAGAAGAAAAGGAGTCATCCAAAGGCTCTTGCATCCAAAGAGCATGGATAAACAAGAAAGATAAATAATAGCACAACAACAGAAAGAAGAAAAGGAGTCATCCAAAGGCTCTTGCATCTAAAAAGCATGGACGAACAACAAATAAATAACAACAGGTAACAAAAAGAAGAAAGGGAGTCATCGAAAGACTCTTGTGTCCAAAGAGCATGAACAAACACGGAAGATGAATAACAACAAATAACAAATAAAGAAAAGAAGTCATCTCAAGACTCATGTGTCCAAAGAGCATAGATGAACAAGAAAGATAAATAACAATAGACAACAAAAAGAAGAAAGGGAGTCATCCAAAGGCTCCTTCATCCAAAGGCTCCTACATCCAAAAAGTATAAACGAAGAATAGATAAATAACAACAGGTAACAGAAAGAAGAAATGAAGCCATCCAAAGGCTCCCGCGTCTAAAGAGTATGGACGAATAGGAAAGATGAATAACAACAGATAACAAAAAAATAAAATAAGTCATCCCAAGGCTCTTGCGTCCAAAGAGTATGGATGAACAACAAATAACTAACAATAGATAACAAAAAAAGAAAAAAGAGTCATCCAAAGGCTCCTGCGTCCAAAGAGCATGGACAAATAGTAGATAAATAACAAAAAATAATAGAAAGAAGAAAAGGAGTCATCCAAAGAGTATGGACGAACATGAAAATTAAATAAAAACAGATAATAGAAAGGAGAAAAGGAGTCATCCAAAGACTCTTGCGTCCAAAGAGCATGGACGAACAATAGATAATAATAGATAAAAAAAAAAGAAAAAGGAGTTATCTGAAGGCTCCTACATCCAAAGAGCATGGACAAACATCAAATAAATCAATGGAAAGTGTACCGGTCGGCAATGATCGGAATCCCAACCACGAGGAGTGTACCGGCCGGCTGACCGGCCGGTCTCCGTATGCGAGTACAGTCACGTACCATTGTACCACCCCGAACTCCCGCCTGCTAGTATACCGACCGGCCCTCCGTCCAACCGGCCATCCTCCATCCAACTGACCGGCCCTCCGCCCAACCGACCGTCCTCCTTCGTACTTGAAAAGGACCATTTGACAGCTGTAGACACGGAACGTTCGTAGAGACGCTTCACTATTGCGTATGTACGAACTGCGGGTAAGTCACCAAACGCGTACGGACTGGGTAGAAGGGGAAAGAAAAGAGAACTTCTGTATATATATGTATAGGTAGATCAACCGCAGGAAGAGGTCTTGGTCTCTGAGATTTGAAACCAGAACATTGGCGCCTACCGTGGGGCCTCGGGAAAATTATCCCCGACGACCACAATATCGAAAGAGCTAGACAGGCAATCGCGTCTTGGGGCTAGAAGGTAACAACCACCGGAGTTGGCTATAGATCAACTATGATTCCGTAACCGTTGGCCTCGCCACAAGCAGATCTGCCCTCTGCTGGTGCGAGTCTAACTCCGATGCGTTAGATACGGTACCCCGTTTGAACTCCTTTGCTAGAGGACCCTCACCGTCTCCCCCCACAGCGCCATCGCTGCCACCTTCGAGGTCCCAACATAAACGATCATTTCCTTCATTTTCTCCCGTTCGAGGAACTCTAGAAGCGCCAAGACTAGAACCTCTCTTACAAAAGAATCGAAGGCGAAGGCTTGATGAGAAACAGATCCAGTTGCGACACCGTCATCCATCGTCAAAACGACGTGTAACATTTTTCTCCGGCATCGCAGAACCGAGGAGGAGGTGGATCTGAGAGTTGATAGAGATACGTCTCCATTACCAGATAAGTGGCTATCAATTTTTTATTTAATTTTCTAGAAATATTCCTTGACTACTGTGTACATATTCTTTTGTCGGGTGCTCTGCAACCTTGTCTAAGTTGGAAAATATGATAAACAGGAGGAGAAAGGAATCAAACAAAGTGAAAAATGAAATCCAAGATATAGTACCTAGCTAGGCATGGGGTGTGATGAGAAGTTAGCTATGAAAAGAAAGAATTTCTGCTCATGAGTTTTTTTTTTTTCTTACGTTGGCTGCTTGTGACACTGTAATCCCTATGCTTGGTGATGGTGGATTTTCCAGGTGTGGAACCAATGAATTAAATGAAGATATTAGATGCATTGAATATCAGGGAGAATCACCCAATGAACAAGTTCTAATTTCTGCAACCTCTGTGTATGGATATACTCTTTTTGAGCGAACATCTGGATGTATAGTAATTGATGTCAACGGTGACAAACTCAGATTGGATGAATTAGGCCTGCATGAATTTGATAATGTGCGAAAGAGAATGTCTGTTATTATTCGCTTTCCTGATAATGTGGTGAAGGTGTTAGTTAAAGGTGCTGATACTTCAATGTTTACCATTTTGGAAAATGGAGTGAGAGTAATGATAACATATGGCATGCAACTCAGAGCCATTTAAATGAATATTCTTCCCAAGGTCTGCACACATTTGTAATTGCCTCCAGCCCTGTTGCTTCTAAATCTGATGCTTTGATTGCTTCACATCAGACGACCCACTCCCGCAATATTTTGTATTATATGCGGTTAATAATAGAAGTATACATTCCTTTTGCATTTATTATACAAAAGCAGAATGCTAGGAGCATCTTTATATGGAAATATTTCAGCAGCGTGAGGGGCTTAATCTGAACCTTAAAGTTTTCAGAACATTGGATTATTAGCGACAGGGGAAGGAATGTTTTCTTGGGCATATGCTATACTGTTCAAACAAGATGGTTTCGCTGCACCATAGTAAAACAAGAGCTGCTTCATTTGTTCAAGTATATTACCCACAAAACCAGGATTACTTTCATTAACAGGAGTAGCAATCCCACTACCAGTGGCAGAAAAAGGACTACACAGATTTTCATCAAAATGCAACATTTTGCTACTCTTCCTCATAAGTAAGCTGGAATTCAGCTCTTCTGCTATCATCTGAAGCAAGAACAGAGTTCAAGCTACTTTGTATATCGTCTTCAAAAGCTTTCTTACTGCTAGTTTCTGCCAAGGAGTTTCATCTATTCTAGAATGAAGTTCTTGTATCTGCTGGGTGCGGTCCATTTTAGATGCCTTCATATATTTAGCCTCATCTGACTGCTGTCAGAACTCGATCCTTTTGAATTAAATTTTGAATGGACACTACAGATTCTTTGACAGGTTTAAGTGATTCAGACACAATGCTTGCCCCAACAGTGAATGCCTTGTGCTGCTAGATATTTCTGAGCTTGTCATCAGAGAGGGGTTTGCTGAGGAATTCAACCGCACCAAGCACTATGCACTTCATCATGGTGTTCAAGCGGTGGTTGTTTGAAGTCATAATAGTTGGCAAGTCTTTGGCATTCTCAAGAAATTTGAAGCCTCCCTGGCTGTTGCTTGAACTCACCTCCACTATGGCAATGTGGAAGCTTTCATGTCTACTTGAGATCGCTGACAAGGTTTCATTCTCATCACAGAATATAGAAACATTATATTCCATGGCCTCAAGCTTTGCCCTTATCTCAGCAGCGGAAATGGTGTCTCCCTCGAGGAGAAGAACTTTGAGTCCCTTGGGAAAATCTTTCCATTCTTGTAAATCATTGGCAATGCAAACCATAGCTGGCTTGGCATCGTTTCTCAGCCTCCCACAGAAAGTAACAGATCAATACCACTTATCAACATCCAATTCCTTCTTGGCATAAATGAAAATGCTTCTTGAATTTCATTGAAAAACTTGCGTTTTCTCTCCTCTTATTGTTGGGAAAGCTCGTTCTTTTCCGCTTTGTGAAATTAAGATGGGCACTAGAAGATTAAGATAGAAATGGGAGCACAAGATTCTTTAATCCTCCAATATGCAGGTTCTTCTACTATACAAAACAATAGTAGGATTACAAAGAATTTATAATTTACAAGAATATCTCACACTTTGGTGGCTCACTTAAGCTTGAGGATTAGGACTTCCCAAGCTATCACTCTTCTCTCTCAAGAAGGCTTTCTCTCACTCTAAGAAGTGAATTTATCTCTTGTTTTCTATATATATGTATGGATCAATAGGAATGAAGCCCTATTTATACTACTCCATCTCCACAATGGATGGTGAAGATTCATTTGATTCAAGGGTGGAGATTTCTTCTCTAGAAATCTCCACACAAGTCTTCATCCTCTAGAGATGTCCAAGAAAGCTTCTACTCCAAGCTCTTCCATACTCTTCTAGAAGATTCCACACGCTTCTTCATGCTTCTAGAGAATTCTACATTTCTCTAGGATGTTCTTGGCAATTCCACATGCTTCTAGAGAATTCTATATTTCTCTAGAGTGGTCCATAATTTTCTAGAGTCTTCTCAATTAAGGAAGGACTCCAACACTTATTCCATTGGTATAAACACAAGGGTGAAGAGAGAGGGAAGGGAAGAAGGAGGTTTAAGTTCTGGCTTTGGAGGGTGCTTCCTATGACCACTGAACAGTTGCCATCAGCAGTTACGAACCACAAGTAAGTCCCTCGTAAAGGTCAATGAACCTTTCTGCCACTTCTTCAAATTAAGGTTAATATTCCAACACTACCCTTCTTTCTGGGGGTGCTACCAGCAACTTCCCCATTCAACCAATGAAAAAATGGTTGCAGAAAAACACGCTCAGCTCATTATGGTAAAAAAATTTAAGAGGAATAGTATGGTATTGACGATATGATCAGAGGTTTTAACCATTTATGATAAAGTAAGGTATCTGCATAATGAGTATTTAATGACTATTGAGAATTGGTTGAGAGTTTATAATACCCGCGTATACTTCCTACTGCATTATCTCCAAACAGTGGTACTGTCTATGGTGGCACTTATTCGACATTTAGGAGAGCAATATCTAAGTTTAGAAGGGGTAAATATACATTTGGTAGACTTACAAGTTCGAATGAAGATCATGGTAAGCAGTGTTTGATAAGCGGATTTTTAGTCGTCTTACGCGTATCAAATAAAACTAAAGCTAACTATAGTATAGCTAACCTAGGTCGATTCTCTCAAGGACACAGTGTGTTCAGATTGTGCTAAGTGTAAAAATCAGAGTCAATACAGAAAAACATTTAGTATAGAATGCTGACTCGATCTTGGATAGACGCGACGAGGTCGGACTAACTCAGTCTCAAACTCTAGAAAAGCAGTAAATAGGGGGTTTGAGGTTTAAGTGCAGAAAATAAACTAATTGCAAAAAGTAAACTAAACTATACTAAACTAATGTATGCTAACTACTGTATCAATTTGAGAATCAAAACACAACAATTTACTATTCTGACTTAGAATTATATTCCGAATCAACCTTAGATTCTTACGACGATCGTCGAACGTTTGTCCATTGCCATACCGAGGATTTACACAATCGCTACCTCATCAGTTGGCAGGGAGTATGCACTTGGTTGATTTTAGGTTCTCTACCTAATCAGATTATTAAACCAGTTCCGATCGGCTCTAGTCTAACGTGGTCTACCCTAACAATGTGTCACGGCAAAGTTACAAGCAAATTAAAGTGCAGGAAATATAATTAAGAAACAGAATTGCAAACCAGTTATGTGATTGAAAACCAAATTGAATACAAAGTGAGAAATTCAGAGTTTCTAGATAATCCGCCTTCCACGACGATTGCCAATGGGAAGACGGCAATGGTGCACCAGTGATGGCCAGACGTTGAGGTTTTCGTCCAATGGAGTGCGTCGGCTATACCGAGCGATCACCTCCGAAAGCTTCCAGCTTCCCAAATCCTGGTCCTGTACCTCCTCGATCGAGAGATACATCGTACTGAAGTTTCGTGTACCACCGTACTAGCTTTGAGTGTCTACAGTTGCTGATGGTGCTAGCTCTAGATTCTGCTGAAAATTCCACACTTGAAGACGTGGCCTGATGTGCTTATTTATACAAAAGCTGGATAAATCTAAATCTAATCCTAATAACCGAAATTTAAATCCTAAAGATTCTAATTCGAATTACATATTACAATCTCCTAAATCTTAGGAGTTTCCCAATTTCCTAATTTCTAGCAGAATCATATCTGCATTCCTAGTTACCCGAATTACAGATTGACAAATCATACATGTATTACAGATTTCTTTATCTTAGCAAATCATATCTGCATCTTAGCAAATCATATCTGTATTTTAGCAAATCATATCTGCATTATTGCTGGAGTGATTTTAGGCAAGATTTCCGCCATTGATGTCGGCTTGACCGGGAGCGCTAGATTGGGCCGAGATGACTTGGGCCAAGATGGTTTGTTGGGCCTGCAAAACAAGTCTTAGCTTTTTTGTTAGTTAAAAACTTCATTTTAGCACGTATTTGCATTTCTCCTATTTTTAGGCCCATAATCCAAATCTCGATTAAGACAACACTTTTAATCATTAAACATTCTTAACAACACCCATCTTAAGCCCTTGTGAGGTGTATAAAATACGACTCATCAGTGTTCCGAAAATTCTGAAATTGATTCAAAAAATACCTGTATTCGTTCCACTTTTGACAATAATGCCATGGAAGGAGATTTTCCCATCGAATGAGATGGTCTTCGTTTTCTACCATTGCCTGATTGGCCACAGATAACATATGATGTTAGTTCATAAGATATATCTGTGAATCTGAAGAATCTGAAGGGTCAGATGTGACTCATGTTTCTTCTGCTAATTCGTTGTCAACTAGCTACATTGATTTCTTTGAACAAGCTTTATGAGGAAGTCATCCATATGATTTCTCTGCGTGTATAATGGAGCATCCCTTACGTCTAGATCATTTATCCCAGAGATGGCCTTCAATTGTGCAGAATAGATTGAATTGATGAAGCAAAGAGGAATGGGTTTCACTATTGATCTTAAGCGGTTTGGTTTCTCTTTCTTCCATTTAGAAGTTCATTATAATATAATATGGTTTTATTGGATGTTTTTAAAGGATACTTAATACATACTACGGTAGTACTTTGCTACTTCAGGAGGGCAAAAGCTTCATAATTCCATTAATAATGCCTATGCCATAGAAATAGCTGATCTTGTTGGCAGATATTGTTGGCAGATATTCTACACAACCATAAGTGTTCGTGTCTTCGATGTGCTTGGCGTGTCGCATCCAAGAGCAGCCAAATATTATCCCAGTGCAACAATATTCTTCAAATTTTACTCCTCTTTTTTATTATTTGGAAGACCAACTGTACTGAAGAGATGTGCTGCCAAATTTTAAACGACCAAGGTTTGGGAAAGTGTTGCTCCACTTTGTTCATCATAAAGGACAGTAGTTCACATTTTATGCAGGGTCAGAAAATCAAAAGGGATCTTAACTCCATTCATCTTGAGAAAGACAAAGGTCCTATAAGTGCTATGGCCATGGGCTCGACTCGGATAATGTCCAAAGATGGCAACTCTACAAAGTTGACCACGGACTCGCCTCGGATAAGTCCTATAAGTGCTACGGCCATGGGCTCGACTCGGATAATGTCCCAAGATGGCAACTCTACAAAGTTGACCGCGGACTCGCCTCGGATAAGTGCTATAAGTGCTACGGCCATGGGCTCGACTCGGATAATGTCCAAAGATGACAACTCTACAAAGTTCACCATGGACTCGCCTCGGATAAGTCCTGTAAGCGCCACTTATGCGGTCGGCCATGGACTTGCCTTGGATAGGTCCTATAAGTGCCACCTACACGGTCGGCCATGGGCTCGACTCGGATAATGTCCAAAGATGACAACTCTACAAAGTTCACCATGGACTCGCCTCGGATAAGTCCTGTAAGCGCCACCTATGCGGTCGGCCATGGACTTGCCTTGGATAGGTCCTATAAGTGCCACCTACACGGTCGGCCATGGGCTCGACTCGGATAAGTCCTATAAGTGCCACCTACACGGCCGGCCATGGATTCACCTTAGATTAACAATCCGAGAGAACGACCAACACGGTTGAACCCAAGGCTCGCCTCGGATTTAAGTCCATAACAAACGGCCGATCCTAGGCTCGACTCGGAAAACCCACGACGGACAATTGAGGAGGTCGATCTGGGGTTCGACTTGGAAAGCAGATAAGACTTGCGCATAGATCCCAGGCGAGATATTTAAATAATGGTCAAAGATGAGTCGGTTAAGACCATCTGGGGCACACGCAAAGACCGAAAAGAAACTTCATAGCTAGGAGGCCTCAACCAGCCAAATGTCATCTCGGCTGCACCCTCAAACTACTTATTGCTCCACCCAACACTTGAGGGGCTGCATGCTGGTCGTCCCTCGGAACTCCACGTGCTTGGAAGAAAAATTAAGCTTTCGTCCTATGGACAAAGCTTGAGGGGCTGTGTACCGGTCGGCAATGACCGGAATCCCAACCACGAGGAGTGTACCGGCCGGCTGATCGGCCGGGTCTCCGTACGCGAGTACAGTCACGTACCATTGTAACACCCCGAACTCCCGCCTGCCAGTATACCGACCGGCCCTCCGTCCAATCGGCCGTCCTCCATCCAACTGACCGGCCCTCCGCCCAACCGGCCGTCCTCCTTCATACGTGAAAAGGACCATTTGACAGTTGTAGGAAACGTTCCGTGTCTGACACGACACGGAACGTTCGCAGAGACGCTTCACTATTGCGTATGTACGAACTGTGGGTAAGTCACCAAACGCATACGGATTGGACAGAAGGGGAAAGAAACGAGAACTTCTGTATATATATGTATAGGTAGATCAACCGTAGGGAGAGGTCTTGTCTCTGAGATTTGAAACCAAAACAGAAAGGAAAGGGGCTACCCATATAAGCGTCCAAAAGACCTTAACGTCCAAAAAGTATGGACAGGTCAGTGAGTAAATAAAAGGAAAGTGAAGGGATTGCCCATATGGACATCCAAAGGACATCAACATCCAAAGAAATGATAGGTTAGTGACTAAATAAAAGGAAAGGGAAGGGACTACCTAGGTGGGTGCCCAAAAGATCTTAGCGTTTTAAGAAAGGGTAGGTTAGTGAGTAAATAAAGGAAAAGAGAAAGGACTACCTAGGTGGACATACAAAAGACCTCATTGTCCAAAGAAAAGATAGGTAAGTGAGTAAATTAATGAAAAGGGAATGAACTTCCCAGATAGGTATCCAAAGGACTTCAACATCCAAACAAAGGGGAGGATAGTGAGTAAATATATGGAAAAGGTAGGAGCTGCCCAGATGGACATCAAAAGGACCTCAACTTCCAAATAAAGGGTAGGTTGGTGACTAAATAAAGGGAAAGGGAAGGGATTACCTAGATGGGCGTCTAAAGGACTTCAATGTCCAAAGAAAGGGTAGGTCAATGAGTAAAGGGAAAGGGAAGAGATTGTCTAGATAGGCATCCAAAGAACCTCAACATCCAGAGATATGCTATGAAACATGTCTAAAGTGTCCCTACATCCAAAAAGATTTTAGATATGTTTATATTTTATAAATGACATTGTTCGTTTTGTCTTCATGTATATTTTCAACAATTATTAGAGAACCCTTCATTTTTCCATGCATAGCAGATGGATGTTGATGAGAAAATCACAAATGTATTTTAGGCAGATGCAAAAAGGGAGTTGTTTGATGCAATATTTTGTATTATTGTTATGTAGGCTTCCCTTATTGATGGAGATGGTTCAACTTTAGAAGACATGCACTTTAACAATCTTTGATTAGCCTTAAGTGGATTCTAATTTTGAAGCTTTGTTTGTTCCAAGTTTGGTAGATTTATGTTTGTAGTTTTGGGTTAAATATGTGTATGATCATTTTTTGTGTGATATGTATTTGTGATCATATTAATTGATGAAATGTACTAATCATTTTCTGATTAAAATGAACTTATGATCCTTTAATGTCTCTTAAACTCAACTACTGCCCATTTTTATTTTCAATTGCTGTCAACTTTTATTTTTAGTTATTTTCCTTCATTTAATCCAATTTCAGGTGTATGGACATGTCAGAAATTAAATTAATGGAGAGAAAAAGAGCTACTTAGATGGTTGTCCAAATGCTAGTGTCTAAAAAGTATGGATAAAACATAAAGTAAATTAATGGGGAGAAAAGGGATTACCCATATAGTTATTCAAACGGTCCCAATGTCCAAAAAGTATGGATAAATAGAAAGTAAATTAATGGAGAGGAAAGGGGCTACCTAGATGGTCTTCCAAAGGGTCCTAACGTCCAAAGAGCTAATTGGGTCAGAAAGTGAAATTAAAGGTAAGGAAAAGGACTGCCCAAATGGGCGTCCAAAGGTTCTTGCATCCAAAGGGTATAGATATGTCCAAAGTGCTGGTTGGGTGAGAAAGAGGAATTAAAAAGGCATGAAAAAGGGACTTCACAGATGGACGTCCAAAGGCTCATACATTCAGAGGGTATGAATGTGTTCAAAGAGTTGGTTGGGTTAGGAAGGGAAGTTAAAGACAAGGGAAAGGAGAGGGAATTGCCTAAATGGGCATCCAAAGGCTCCTATGAAATCTATGTAAGGCAAAATAGGCTACATAACGAATTTTAGATGTATAGACAAAATACGAATTTAAATCTAGGTGATTTGTGGTACTTGTTTTATGCCTTCACGTGGCTACTCTTGTATGTCCCTATTTCTCTACAACTTCGTTATCTCCTTCACTGCTAAAACTCCATGAGACATTGCCCTTCTCGTGCTCTATTTTCACAATTCTTTCTCCTCCTTTTTCCTTTTGATTCCTTCACTATTAAACACTCTCGAGTCACATTCTTCTTCTCTCTCGAGACCCTTTCTTGTGCTCTATTTTTCCTTTTTCAACTCTTTCCTTTCTCTAAAATCTTTTTTGATCCTAGTTCACCTCTAATACTATGGATGCTTGCCCATAACAACACCTTTGAATGCTTAGGTCCTTTGGATGCCCATCTAGGCAGTCTCTTCCCTTTCCCTTTATTTAGTCACTAACCTACCATTTATTTGGAAGCTGAGGTCCTTTGGACACCCATCTAGGAGTCCCTACCCTTTCCCTTTATTTACTCACTAACCTCCCCTTTCTTTGGCCGACTCCTTCCTTCTTTATGCTATTTATTGTATTTATCTTTCCTATTTGTCCATGTCCTTTGGACGCAAGGTGTCTAAATTTTGTGTCTAAAAGAATACAAATCACGCGTAAGTTTTGAGTGAGAGAGAAAGTGTGGGAGTAACACATGGGTCTATAGAGGTAAGAAGGAAAGTAGAAAGTGAGATAGGGGGAGGAATTGCTAAGAGTAGAGTATAGCAACCTTTTGGCTCTTTGGACGCCCCTTTGGACGTCTAACATACAACAGAGTCACAAAGGAGAGTAGAAAAAGGTAGGAATTGCAGGAACAGAAGGGAGAGCAAAGCAACCCCTTTGGACGCTCATATTGAAAGTTGGCAAAAGGAAAAGGTAGATGAGGTTAGAATTGAATTAAATGAAGGTAATAACTAAAAAATAAAATTTTTAGCAATTGATAATAAAAATGGGCAGTAGCTGAATTTAACAGACATTGAAGGATCATAAATTCATTTCAATCAGAAAATGATTAATACATTTTATCAATTAATATGATCACAAATACATATCACAAAAAATGATCATATACATATTTAACCTAAAACTACTACCATAAATCCACCAAACTTGGAACAAACAAAACATAGTGTTAAAATTCATTCAAGGCTAATCAAAGATTGCTAAAGTGCATGTCTTCTAAAGTTGAACCATCTCCATCATCAAGGAAAACTTATAGCACAACAATACAAAAGATTGCATCAAACATCATTTTTGCATTTGCCCAAAATACATTTGGGATTTGCTCATCTATATGCATGGAAAAATGAAGGATTCTCTAATAATTGTTGTTTAAAATATACATGAAGATAAAACCAATAATGTCTTTTATAAAATATAAACATCATCATACTTCTAATGTAAATATTTTCCGTGCATAGTAGAATGGGGGCAAGACATTAGGAGAGGTGGGGTGCAATGGTTCAATGGTGATGATGAGAGATTTGAATCTATATCTAGAAGGGAGGATGAAGACGCTTGATCCATGTACGGTTGATTTTATTTCATTTTGATTTGAACCTGTTACGTTGTGTGTGACTATGGTTGGGACTACTGAAAAAGTCGTGGTCGTGAATAGGAAGAATGAGAGAGCAAAAGGGGAAAGAGAGAAAGAAGAAAACAAAAACACTACTGTTGGAAATTATCTCTAATAGTGGAGCCAAAAATCGTTGGTAAGAGGAACTAGAGGAGGACGAAAGGAGAGGAAAGGAAGAATGAAAAAAGAAAACAAAAATGTTGCTGCCAAAAATAGTCTCCCATAATGGAGTTAGAAAACTTTAGATAGAGGGAGTAGGGAAAAATGAAAGACAAAAAAGAAAAAAAAAAGAAAGAATAGAAAAAAAAGGATAAAATAGATATTTTTAATTATTCAAAATAATTTAAAAATAAAAATTAATCTTAATTATTTAATATTTTATTAATATATATATAAAGATTAAACCGAATAAACATATATAAAAAAAATATAAGAAGGTAGTGCATTCTAACATCCACCTTGATTAAGAAAGAAAAGTAGAATTTAAAGAGAAAGAAATAGATAAGCCGAGCATGGGTATCGCTCAAAATCTGTCTCCGACAATTGAGAAGAAAATGAAACGAGAGAAGCTGTCCCTATAGCCCCACCCCTTCTCTAGTTATGTTCTTGGCCTTTAGCGGTTAGTATCAAAAGGAGTCTAATAACATGTTTTTTAAATATATTTTATTATTAATTAAAATTTATTAAAAATTATAAAATCAAAAAAGATTTATTAAATAAAAATAATATTTATGAAAAAATTATAATTTTAATAATCTTAAAAGATAATAAAAAATATCTTAAAAAATTTGTTGACAACATTACTCTTCGCACCAATTCTCATGTATTGAGTTTTTTATTTTTATTTAAAATTTGATATAAATTGTATTTGGTGTATATCTCCTTTCTCATACATAAATAAACAAATGACTTTTTGCCTCTTTATTTATTCTCATGCTGATGTCATACCAAATAACAAAAAAATCTGTTTTTTTTTCAGCGATATTAGTATATAAAATCTACTAATTTATCGACTATTAATCTTTAAAGAATTTGGTTTCCCAATTTTAATAGGATTTCTTCTAGATAAAATAAGTCGTTCGGTCTAATTTTTATATAGGTGAATATTTACTTGTTTAGTCTGACTTAGTGACCGATCATATCATTAAATATATGAGTTATTTTGTCACTTCAAATTTTTTTAATTATGTTTTTTTTATTTACAACAAATAAAATTTAAAATCTTATTTAAAATATTCAAATTCAATTAAGTTAGTCTTCATTTTCTTTATATCTAAATTTATTCTCTTTCTTTTTCTTTTCTTCTTTTCTTTCTCAAACCAAACTAAATGTTGATTGAAGTAAATGTATTAAGTGGACATTTAAATATAATTAATTTTGAGGAAAAATAATTTTAAGGTTAAAATATTTTTATAAAACAATTAGTATGTTTTTGCAAATTTATCCGTATGATAAAAGAATTATTATAAGTAACATTTGAAACTGTAGCTACTAGATTATATTTTTAGCTTTTTTTTATTCCTGTAGTTAAAATAAAAATTTAATTAATGCAAATGATTCCACGTCTTTTTAAACAATTCAAATAATTAAATCAGTTATCTTTTTGTAGTCTTTTTTTCTGTACAGAAAAAACCTTTACTTCTTATTTAACGTACCAAGTATATTACTTAAAAAAAAAAGGTACCAAGTATAAAACTTTTGTTTTTTCAAATTAATTATAACAATATTTAAATGCATAAAAAATTATTTATTGCTAATTAATACACACACAATAATCTATCTCTAGGAGATATAGATGGAGCTCTACTCAAGCCTAGCTGGGAATTTATATGGCTACGGGTAAGGAATATAGAAATGTTGTCGTATTTGCCCATTATTAATTCGTTTTGGACTATGTGTCAGTAGCAACGCATCTTACCCACTATTTTTTTTTTCTTTTGATAATACATCTTACCGACTCTAGTTGCATGTGTCTGTCTATTACACATCCCTAGCTATACGCATATATATTTTCTAAAAGTTGAGATTTAAATTGTATATTATCTAATATTCTAAATTTAATATAACTGTAATAATCTTCAAAATTTACATCTTACATAACTTTAATAGAATATATGCAGTACTAAGTACATATAAAAAAAAATAGTGTATGAAGGAATGATATAGAATATGTTTACACTATTATTTCATCACAAATAATTATGTACGGTAAATTTATTAATTTTTATAATAATTATTTTAAAAATTATATTTTTTATATTTTTATTGATCGATAGTATAAAATTTTTTAGGCTAACCTAACTTAGAAATTAAATTAAAAATAATAATTTTTTATGTAAATTTGTCATAAATAAAATAACGTGAAGAGATAAATATATACACATAGTCATTCCCATATAAATGTACCAGAAAAAGACATTCACTTATAAAAAATAATCTCTTTTTTTTTTTTTGGAGAAAATAAAATCTTTCTTAGTCCACCTTTTCCCAGCAATGTCAACGTACATTAGCTAATAATTTGTCTGTTATAGGAAAGCTCACCGAATACTCACGGACTAACATACTTTCCACCTAAAAAAGATGTAAAACGTTCCGCTATAGTGTTCTTGTTGAATTTACTCTAATCATAGCACCATGCATGAAAAATTCTTTGTCAATTTTTGTAAACAAGCACTGTTCTTACCTCAGGGTTTAGAAGAATTCCAACTTTTCATTTCAAGTAAAATCTGTTTACACGAAACTTAACTAGTTAATTGAAATTACATCAAGTGATTAAAATTCTCATAGCTGGTTTTTAATTATTTGCTTCTGCACAAATTAATAATATTCTCATGTTAGAAATAATTTTTTTTACAAGCTTTTAAACTTTATTAATCTAAAAAAATTGGACAAAAATTTTTTTTGGGAATAACTTGTTTGTTTTTATACATATAAGATTTAATTATATAATGTTAAATTATCAAAGATAAAATAAATACTTAAACTTATTAATAATTTATTATTTAATGTTCTTTAATAATTATTGTGAAATCTTTACGATAATTAATCATAAAAATAAATAAAGAAAATTAATAAATTTATATTTTCTTTTTTCAACTAAATTTCTCAAGTTTTCAATGGAATCTCAGTTTTAGGATGATACAATATGAGTAGTCAATGACATTCTTACAGTGTGTTAATATAATAGAGTTATGATTATTTTAATGGGTTAACATTTTTATTTCATCTTATTTAATAGTTTAATAAACTCACTTAATATAATTCTATAAAATAAAAATAATTAATAATAAAAAACAATAAAAATAATTAATAATAAAAAAATTAATAATTATTTTATAATATTAACTTACATTCATTATTAAAATATAAAATTTCAACTTCTCATTCCTAATTTAAATCGTGATGATTCAAAGACAAAAATAAACCATGTATCATTAAAAAATAATTCGATGGTAAAACTATTTTGCACAATTTATACCGTATTTTCTCTTAAAAATTAGCATAATACTGAAAAAAAAAACGTGTTAGTCGCGTCGGACTTGCCTTATTATTGAATGAAAATCAATATTGTAATATGCTTATTGTAAACTCACGCAAATGATCATAATAATACATATAGCATTGTAAAAGTTAAATTAAAATTTGATATTAAACTGTAATATAAGCTCTAGAAAAAAAGTAAAATTAAAATTTTGATATTTTGCTATACCTATCGAAGAACAATTACAAATCCATTCTTCTCATTTTTGTAGACATTACAATAGTATTAGCTTTGATTCTTATACTTAAAATGTTTTTATTGTAGTCTTTATACAAAACAAATTTATACTTCGTATTAGTTTCTATATGAAAAAATATATATTTTTTAATTCTTACACTTAAAAATATGCTAATCTCATTATAGTGTTATAGTGTTAATAAACAAAAAGGTTTAATTTATATACTTATTTTCATGTATAATTTTTTATATACAATTTATAACTTTTTATATAATTCTACACAAATTAAAATGTAGAATTTTCATATAAAATAAAAAAAAAGAATATCAATATAAAGACTAATTTTTAGTTTAAGATAAGTACAAAATGAATTTCACAAATAGAGTGAACGAATGTCTAAATAATCATGACGTGTGTGTCTAGATATCCATCAAGAATGCACGTAATCCAAAATTTCCACGTTAAATACGTAAAAGTCAAAAATACTAACTTCGATCTCACATGGTAATTTCTATGGGACGCACAACCAAACACAATGAACGTATCTATTAAAATTCTCATTAAAAAATACTTACATTTAACATTTAGTGTTTTGATCATACTTTAAAAACATAATTGTTTAAAGAAAAACAAAGTGGGAATAAAAATAAATGTCAACGGCAATTAACACATGTTAGACACGCGTACTTGCCCCGAGATTTGTAAAAGACTTCCGATCTATGATGTTATGGAATAATATAGCGATAATCAAATTCAAACCTATGTGATAAAAATTAGGTCAAAATTAAATAAATAAAAATAAGAAAATAAATGGGATAGGAAATTTAGATTTAGAAAAAGACAAAACATAGAATAAGAAATAATTTTATGTACTTATCTAATCACAAAAAAAAAATTATTAATTTTTATACTAAGATTATACAAATAATAATTTATAAATAAATAATCGTATAGAATTATTTTAAAATTTTTATTTCTTTGTGAATATCTAATGAATGCATAGATATTCAACTCCGTAGTATACTCTTCCTCATCATTACGGTCTTATCCATTGAATTTCAGAGCATTGTTATTATATTGGATTAAATGTATTTCCAACTCCATAATACATTGTACCAATATTGATAACAAAAATAATTGAATAAAGAATCACAATACGAGATTTTTTTCTTTCGAAAAATTAGTTTTTGGAAGTATTAAAATTGTAACACTTTCAAAAATAAATATTTGAAATATTAAATTTGTAATACATTTACAGATTTCTCAAAAATATGTTACAAAAATTTAAAAAAATACAAAAACACATAAGGGAGGTGGGAAGAGAAACAAATAGGGTTGAATTAGAATCACCCTTTTCGTTAAAGTACAGCCATTTAGTTGTATATGTTACTGTGATGTTTTAACCTTTTTCTCTATTAATTTTTCCTCTATCTGTTTTTAAAACATTTCTTACCATTTTTTTTTATCTTTTGCTACTCTGCAAATTAAAGAATAATGTGATGAATTGGTTGGCTTGTGTTTTTCCTTTAATTATGAATAAATTTTCTTTGAAGAAATAAATAAAATTATCTGTGAAAAAGATGTTGTTGTAGTGAATGAGAAGAGAAATTCTTTAATTTCATACAGATAATTTTTCTCTATAAAATTAATGATCAGATTATATTTAGAATTATTTTTAAAATCATTTCAAAAAACACTCTTTACCTAATTTTTTAAAGAAAAGTTTTTTGGCACAAAATTTTCAAAATATTTTATTGATAGAGTGAAATATCCAATCCACTATTTTTATTTTTTGTAAAAGACCACGAGTATATATTATCCAAAAAAGATAATCTTAATCGAGTAAGATAAAATTATTATAAACAATAAAATTCTCTTTTTAATATTTAAAACAACGATATACTTAAATTTAATCTCAAGACTATTAATTAAATTATGATAATTATGTATTAGTTCATTCATCCATTCCTACCATTTACATACGTCACATGATGAGTTTAAACTTTTAAGTAAAATTAATTATTTAATTTAATTTTTTTTATAAAAGATTATAGAATATAACATGTAAAAATTTGAATTTTTTAAATAAATTAGACTAATGCAAATAAATAACTAATTTTTTAAACTAATATGTAAAATGTTAACATATTTTTCATCTGTATTCAACCCTGAATATCATTAATATGCAGGTCATATTTTTTTTTTGTAGTATTCAGCTGTACTATATTTTATTTAATAAAATTATTAGAGGCGACTCTCATCATTTTTAAAATTTGGTTCCCATCCAAGCACTCCCTCGTACAGTTGTCATACCATTCATACACGATTTCATATAATTTTGGTAACATGATCATTTTCTTAAAATAATGTATAAAAAATTTCGTTACATTAATAATTTCTCAAATATATAATTGAGGACGTATGTTGACTACAGTAAAATATGACTCTGCTTCGCCAAATAAAATGTTTCAAACGTGGATTGGTTTTTTGGCAGAATGTATTTTAATATTATGGATGTCTTTGGTGTGAACATGAAAGAGACGTGTTTGCTGCTGTTCTTTTACCTCTAATGAGATGCATGCACTTAATTTTTGTTATGAAAACTATTTAGTGAAAAAGATGGAATATCATACAGAAAAATCTCTATAAATTAATAATGTTGATATTATAATTTTTTATTAATTTAAAGAGATATTAATTAATCAATATATTATCAATTTAATAATCTAGAAATTGTTTTCTATTCAATGAATATAAATTTAATTACATAAATAATCGTTGTATATAACTAATATATGCATCATATTTCGGAAGTTGATTTTTAAAAAATTCATTACAATATATATAACACATCATATGCTTGTTTTTTGCTACCTAACATGTCATTAACAATCCAACCATGTGGTACTAGACAATAAGAGCTTTTAAAATGCAATATCATAGAAGATTTTACCATAAAAATATTAAATGAATATGAGTTGGAACAATTTAATGCATAAACATTAACATTTTAAACGCCATATCAATCTAGCTAGCAATCTTAGCTTGTATTGGATGATAAATGTTTAACAAAAAATAATAGCAAATTATTTCTCACACTACAAAATTCATAGGGGGATGAAGTAATTACCTCAAAAGACTTAAATGAAGCAACTTTCTTTTTAAAAAAAGAATATATGGGCTTGAGAAAATTATTAATGATTTCTGTTATCACAATAAAATAGATGTCAATCACATATTAAAACCTACATAAAAATAATGATGAAAGTTCAGAGATCTATAGCTTAGAAGAATTTGTGACTAGTGTCATTTATAAACCACTCTTCACTTTTTTTTTTTTTTTTTTTTTTAGAAATTGATGCATTTGATAACCAATCATGTGAAAGGAACCACTCATGGATTTTATAACCAGTTGAGGTTGAGTCTAATTATTGGACAAATTGATTTTTTTTTTTTCTATACAGCCACAATTACGGATCAAATTCTTATTATGAAAACTAGTTACAATGACATTAAATTTATGACTAACATGACCACTAAAAAAATTATTTTTTTAAAAAATTATATGATTTATATTTTAATTATAATTATTCACAATAAAGTTTAATAATCAATATTTATTTTTCACTCTTATATAAAAAATTCTCTCATTATTAAATACTATATATATATATAAATGATCAAGTTACTTTAGAAATAATTTATAATAAAATTACTTTATCTAATATAACTCTTTGTATATATAAAATTTTATTAATTTAATTCAAATATTTTAATGTTAACTCAATGTTTGTGCACATCAAATTCTAGTTAAATTACACATTTGCATGTATTTAATGACATGATTAACCTTTACTTGTTTTTTTTTAAAAGTATATATATGTTAATTTTATTTAATGGAAATTTCATAAATATTTACTCAATGAGAACTTTCAGTTTAATTGTTAGATTAATAAAATTTAATATGTACGTGGAAATTTTATCAAGATTTATTTCTAAGTACCAAGATTTAATTATAGGGATGTGATATGTTGACATCAAGCGTAAAGCTGTAACGATTTATGAATACTAAAGCAGATTTGAGATTGGAACAACTATAATTTTGAGGTACATGTACAGGTGTTAAATGATTTTGGATTAATATGAATTTTTATATACATAGTTTTTATGATAGAAACTTCTAATCTAATATGATGTGTTTTATAATTAAACAATAAAAATTATTGAATCGCATAAAACTGGGTATTAATCATACGGGGGCAAAGTTGATCCTATATATATATGGCTAAAATATCTATTCTAGAGAACAAGTAGGTATATATTAGTAAAAAGATATTCTAATGAACACTCGCTATTTAGAAGAAGTGTCGTAATAAGTTTCACTTTTGATGTATTTTTATAAAATTCAAAGTTACAATTTATTAAAATATTTTTAAAAAATAAGTTTATACACGTTAACAAATCACACACACGCATATATATATATATATATATATTTTTATCGTCTAAATAAGATTGAATATACATAAACAGCACGACAACACGCGTGAGGTGCATTGACCTAGAAATATATTAAATATAAAAAATATTTTATTTAAAAAATTAAAACCAATTAACTTTATTTCCTTTATAATTAATTTTATTTCTCCAAAAACAAAAAAACAAGTGGTAGATGTTTTTTCGGTTATATCATCCACGTTAAGCGGTGCCATTGGTGCGTCTTTTTTAGGGTTCATAATAATAACAAAATGTTGTCTCGTGAGTAATTCTATCTATATATCATTCTTTCATTGTGTTTTCTTTTCGCCCACTCCTTATTTTCCTTAAAACCATTGATCCATGTGACGATGGACACACCTTACCTACTGGTATGACATTATTACCATTATTATTATTTTTGGTGAATACGTGTATAATGTTCTTACACTGCAAAAACGATTGAAATACATGCAAAACACATTTTATGTGATAGACTATTCTTTCTAGGAATTGTAATTTTCTTGCATTCAAGGAATTAAAAATCTTTTTCTGTGGGGGGACCAGGAAGGGAGAAAGATTCTTCCTAGTTGAATACGGGAATGAGCATCATACTCTTCGTTCTGCCCCCGTCCCCCCAGAAAAATTATAAAACTGCCCTTATATATATATACATACATACATAACTTTGTCTTTTAGTAATTTTCATTAATTTAGTAGCCTTACTTTCAAAGTTGTTTTGTTGTATATATACACACACATCACCGATTAACACCACATGTTAAACTTTTCTACCTATTTATATCAATTAATGTCAATTTTAATATTTAAGTTTGGATCTATATCAATCTGGAAGTTAGTTTATATAGGGACAATTAAGTTTATTTTTTAATTATTTATATTATTTAGACATTATTTTTAATCAATATGAAATTTAAATTTTTTCATTACATCTCCTTATATTATTGTATTTGGTGTGTAAATAATATGATAGGTGACCCAATAAGAGATCTATCATAAACTTTGATACTATATTATAATATGAATTTATAACTAATTTAATTCTTCAAAATTAAATGAATTATTTCCACTTACCTACTCTTTTTAACTACTATATCTAGTTAATGTAAAACTTGAATATCTTTTTATTTATATCAACCCGGAAGGGAGGAGAGAGATTTTAGTGAAGGGAAGGAGAGTGGAGGGGAGGGGAGGGGAGGGGAAGAGAGATAGTTTCTTTTTTATTTTGTTCATAAGAAGAGGAGAGAAGAAAAATTTTAAAAATTAATTTATTTTTGTATTCCTATAATTTTGAATTTTAAAACATAAATATGAATATTTTAGTCTTTACACTTAATATGTTTTAAAGTTCCTCTCCTCCAAATTTCTTAGGTACCAAATATCTATTATCAAAAATGGTAATTAATATCTATTAGAGACCGTAAACTTAACAAGCGGTAAATATTTTTCTCCTAACATAATTTTTTCTATACCCAAGACTAAGATTCAAACTTTTGATACATTGGTTAAGAGATATAAGTAACTATTACTTATGTTAATCAAAGTTAGTAACTCAAAATATATTATTTAAAACATAAATAAATATCTATTACTATATAATATATTAATGAGTGTTTAAATTATATAAAGATTGATATACATGATAAAAAAACAAATAATTCAACAAATAGATTATTTAATTTTATATATTCTACAAAAGTTATTAAGTAATGTAACATTTGATTTCAATTGATAATGTTCTATATAGGTGTGTTTCTAACTTTGATAATTTTACATAAACAATTAATATTAAAACACAAAAATACGTGACTTTTAAATACCTGTTTCATCCGAATAACTATGTAAATGGATATACATAAGAATTGGAAAAAAAAAATAATCTCAACTATTCAAGTCACACTAGCTTCCGCCTTTTATTATCATTAAATATTATTTCATGGATGGTGTGTCAAGACGAAAGATGTCTTTCTAATTCTAATATATATTATTTGAATAATATTTGATTGCAATAGCTTATGTTTTATACCTTTTTATATTCCACTAAAAATGTCAAATCACTCAGAGAGTTTTTTTCAAAGAAAATATAAAGGGAAGTGTTGAAAAAAATCAAGGTAAAGAAACCCATCAAAATATTTAGTGTCAGTCTATAAATAGGAGACGCTGGCACTGCCAAATGCACAAGCAACTTCTCTACTTTCATGCTCTCCAATTAGCTCCCTCAGAAAATCTCTCAAGCAAAAATTCTTAGTTCTATACTTCTCATCTGAGTAAAACCATTCACTCGCTTCATATTGGGTATAATATCTCAACCCTAATCCCACTTGTTATGCTAGTTTCCTCTCTTTCTTCCCCTTCTCCAACAACCTATTTATCAGTTTCCCAGCACTGGAATGCAAGATGGATAGTTCATTCTGGATTTTTTTTTCATATATATATAATATTTACAAATTATTCCTTGGTCGACAAGGTCTACCCATTTATAGTAAAATTCAAACATACGTATTGGTGAAATATAAATTTTAATTTTTAAAAACTGAATCAATTTTTATTGATTTTCGTTGGAATGCTAATATCTCACCCGAGATATTAAAATGCTGATTTTAATTTTTTTTTAGTTTAAAAAATTTATTTTATCTTTTCTATTTATAAGTGGCTACAGTGGATAAGCTTATCCAAAAAGTGATAATTAATATTAAGTTGTAAAATATTACAATTAGGCCTGCACAAATCCATTAAATTATATATGAAATAGTTGGTCCTTCTAATTAGTTACACTTTTTGGAATTTGCAGGTCAAAAGAGAAAACTATGGCAAAGCAGTCATCTGAGCTGGCCATTGTAGAGCTGAAGAACCTTCTCAGGTTAATTAATTACTTCTAAAATTCAATCACATGAAAATCATTTTCCCTTACACCGTTACCTTTACCAGTAAACTAATTTAATGACGCATAAATTATAGGCAAATGCTAACACGAATCCTAAGGTTAATTACTTGTTAAGAAAATGAAATTAGAAATCTTATCACTTAATTTTATCTCTTATGTAACTATACGACTAAAAATAACAAATGTACAAGTAAGTTAAAAATATGTTCATTACATAAAATTTAAAAACATTTTAACACTTATATTTAAAAAATTAAAAATATTTATTAATAAATTTAACATCATTCTTAATAAATCAATATCCAGGAACACTTTTTAACACTAGTCTTATTTTTAGTCAACTGAAATAATATAAGTATGGAATTCATATTTTTCATCTTTGATATGTTTAATTTTTCTTTTCTTCCCTTGTCTCTCCACCTATAGAAGCCTTCATGGATTGTTTTCCTTTTAAGAAGGGTAAGAATTATAATATATAGTAATAGTGATAGAATAGCATATTACTGGTTACAGAGAGGAGGAGGATCTTAGTGAGGTGGCAGCCGCAAAACTGGAGGATCTTATAGCTGAGTTGAAGGGATGTCGTCCTCGTCCAATTGAGCCTGCAGTGCAGAGAATCATAGATGGATTTACTTACTTCAAGATCAACAATTTCGAGTAATTAACTCTTCATTATTCTGCATACATAATTATTATAATAATATCTCTATTCCACCCTCTCATTTTAATTAATTACCAACTACTACTTTGTAATTTACATTCCTTTTCTTCTATATCTGCCAGCAAGAACCCGGATCTGTACTGTCAACTTGCTGATGGCCAAAGCCCCCAGGTGATTACTTCAATTATTATTGTTTTAACATTTTTTTTTATTATTATAAGAGAGTATGTTGGAAAAAAAATATGTTAGAAAATATATTATTAGTATTTTATTTGTGGTTTTTTTTTTTACCACTTTGGTTGTTTTAATTTTGATATGTTTTTAATTATTTTAATATACGTAGTATCTGGTGTTTGCTTGTTCTGACTCACGAGTGAGTCCCTCTGTTATCCTCAACTTTCAACCTGGAGAAGCTTTTGTTACCCGCAACATTGCTAACATGGTCCCTCCATTTAATCAGGTTTCTCTCCTTCACTGAAAAGCTTTATCCACGTCCACGAATTATTATACCACTGCTAGCACCACATTTACTACTTTTATTTTCAACACTTTTTTTTTTATTAGTCTAAATTCATGAGTTTTTCTAATTCCGTAATAAAACTCACGTATTTAGTAGAGCTAGTAAAAACAAATTTAGCCTGATGGACTGGTTCGTGATTTTATGAGCTAAGTTAAATTAAACTCTTAAATATATAATCTGAAAAAAACTGTTTAACAAATAAGATTGAGTTAGTAAAAGATAAGTTTGAAAGTTAATTATCGACTATTTTTTAAACTTGTTTCTTGTAAAGCACTTGAAAAAAATGGGATAATGAAAATGACACGAATGAAAAAGTCTAAACTGTATATTTTTCTTTCTTATCCGTTGAACTAGACCAAACTTAATGTCCTATTTAGTCGCTTTTAATATTTAGTGAAACATAAATTTTATCAAATAAAAAATATATTAAATAATATTAAAATGTGTATTACTAACTTTTCTCTTACTATTTTACTATATATACAATATTTCCTTAAGTTTAAATTACATTGTTGAAATTCTTTCTCCATCTATTATCAAATTTAAAAAAGTGATGTTAAATTTCTCACCGTCCTATCTATTCTACAGCTAAGGTACAGTGGAGTTGGTTCAGTCATTGAGTATGCCATCCAGGCTCTTAAGGTGATGATTTTATTTTTCTTCCTGTTTTTTAAGGTGATGATTAATTTATATTCATAAGTCGCCAAAGTTTTCCCAAGGACCAATTACTTTAATTATTTTCTTCTCTTTCATTTTGATTTTTAATACATAAAGGAATATTCCGTGAGAGAAACATATATATAAGACGAACCAAAAATTTTCACAGGTGCCAAACATCCTGGTCATTGGACATAGTCGCTGCGGCGGAATCAAAAGGCTTATGAGTCATCCAGAAGACAATTCTACTCCATAGTAAGAATACATTTTATATATTACAATATATATATATAGCTATAGCTAGCTTCACTATTTTAGTTATTTGTTTGGCAAAAAAACTAGAGTTAAAATAAAAAATGTGTAGGATGGACCAATTCTCCAATTAACCATTTTTATGGTTCAATTGAATTGTGCAGTGACTTCATAGATGATTGGGTGAAAATTGGCTTGCCTGCCAAACTGGCGGTCTTGAAAGAATATGAAGGCTATGATTTCGAAGAACAATGCAAATTCTGTGAAAAGGTTTGCTGAACTTGTGTTATATTTTTGAATCATTTTCCACTCAGGTGCCATGTTTAAATATTAATTAATGAGTGATGAAACTAATTAAACATGGTTGGTTGTGCATGCAGGAGTCAGTGAATAACTCGTTGGTGAACTTGAGGTCATATCCATATGTTGAAACAGGAATAAAGAACAAGAGCATAACTCTGTTGGGGGGTTATTATGATTTTGTGAAGGGAGAATTCAAGGTTTGGAAGCACGAGTCTCGCATCACTGAACCCATTACCATCCCTCTCTGTCACCATCACCATTAGTGATGGTCCACTACCTACTTGTTAACTTCTTACTACAACTTGTCTTGTCCTATGTGTGCTTTTATATTCTAAATAAATTGCATCCACTTTTCAGATTTCAAAAATCATGTATTTTAAGAATTATTACTAGCTTTTCGGGCATTTCGAATGCCACCCCTTTTGTATTTAAGTATAATAACTTGTCATCAGAGTTGTAGTATTTTATAAATATGTTATGGTGTAACGTTACACACTTCTCTCTAATCATTTTTATTATTTTTTAAAATTATTGAGACCTGTATTTTTCTTTATCCACTTAATTACTTTTCACTTAATTAATTAATTATATATGTTAGCTATTTTCTCTCATTCTCAAGAGAGAAAATAATCTATCTTATTAATTTATAGATTTTAATATAAAATAATTAAGAATATTTTGATAAAACAAATTATTATAATAAATTATTTGAAAAGAATCTTATAGAAAAAGATAGAAGAATTTTTAAAAATAACCTTAGATATAAGAAGAGAGATAGTATATAACTTCTATTTTATGTTAAGCATTTAAAAAAAAAGACATTTGTATATTTTGATTTCAATAAAAGAAAGTGAAATCAAGAATGATTTTTGCTATACGAGCAATACCTTCAGCGTATTAAAAGACACTTTAGACCGTTGTTTCACTCCAATTCTTAATTTCTTATTACCATGTGGTGCAAATACTAATGTTGTGTCACCCATAGCTAATATATATATATATAAATTATATTGATTAAAACTAATTTTTTTTACATCGGTGATACGTGTATTATAAATATTAAAGATATAGAATGTAACAATTTGTTTACGTAAGATATTAAATTGATGTAAAAGATACTTTCTTTATAGGTTATAAATATATCTGAGGTAAAAGTGTTACTTTTTACATAAATTATGTATATAATCGATGTGATTAGTTATGTATACAATCAATGTGATTAGTTATGTATACAATCGATTTAGACAACATGCTTGGATTGATGGAAGTTACTGATGTATAATGAGAGAGAGCAAACTCAATCTGTCAAGTCTAGCCAACATCAATGAGAGAAAGTAACACTAGTTAGCAATTCTGTGATTCAGTAAGTGGTAAAGGAAATAGCTTATTTCTATGCTACTTCCCTTAAAAAATATAGATAACACCAACATATGACCAAAACTATCAGTTTCAGAATATAACCCTGTAAATCTACAATGCAACTATGTACATTCTACCACTTTCCTTACCATCACCCTCCCTATCAAGCTTAAAGTGATATGCAGTATCAGGCTTTTATAGTTCTAAAGAATGGAGAAGTTCTAGTGGAATATGAAGTGAAGTACAAAACAATTGTTCTACTAAGTGATCCAAAATTATCAAGTGTTCCCAATAATTTTTTCATATGATTTGAATCATTCACATCATCAAGAATAATAAAAACCTTCATACGATGAACTCTTCTATCAATATCATTGGGCAACGAATTTGGTGAGTCAATTTCACAACATATAATTTCTTTCTCCAAAGAAATTATTTCGTGTTTGCTTGATTGTACTTCATATTTAGACCAAAGTTTGTTAAATATTTCAAGTAAGGATAATCTTGCCGATACCACTGATATCCCAAGTCCTAATAAGACAGGTGTCTTTTTGCATATCAAGGATTCTACATCTGCAATTGTTTTTGTCAATTCCAAGTTCCAATGACTCCTTTTGAGTTAACCAAGGGTTTACCCAACCTCATCACCACAAGATTGACAATTTCTTTAAGCAACTAAGCGTCATTTCTATAGAGAAAGTGTGTTAAGATCAATGTCATTAATATTTATTTGAAGTTGGGAAGGGAGTGGTGTCAACATGAATGATGGAAAATTCCCTATTTTTTCCTTTTCCACTGATTCCTTCCTTCTCGCTGGAGATTTCTTAACAGGTCGGCTCTGTTAGATGTATCTAGAAATAGGGGATCCATGTTTTGAGTATTGGGATTGCTCCCTACTCCCCCAACAAATATATTTTTAGTTTTTTTTTTTTTTACTTTCTCAATTAAATATTTTTAATTTTTTTTTGGTGCATTTCACACTTTATTTTTATAATTAACAAAATATTTTCTTTCAATTATTTCTAACTATCTTTATTTAATCTTTTCAGGTAATTGAATTTCTTATCTATCTATCACATTTAATATATACTTAAATATGTTTTTAGTCTTTATAAAATAAACAAGTGATAATTATAAAATTTAAAATAATTTTTTATTCTTATTGTTATAGACATTCATTGTCTACTTAAGAATTTAACAAAAGATCAAGTAACTACTCCAAGTAACACTTAGTAGTGACTGCATTACTAAGGAACATGTAACAATTCTAATTTTTTTAATCTCTAAAATGAATGTTTATATACCTTAAAATAAATATTAGGAACAAAAATAGTTATTTCATATTTTAGAGGAATAAAAATAAAAAAATATTTTATAGGAACCATAATTAAAATTCACTCATTTTGTAAAGATCAATTATAATAATTTTAAATTTTATAAGAATGAAAATAAAAGAAAAATTTTAAAGATTAAAATCAAAACTCACTATTTTATAGGTACTAAATATATATTTAAACCTTCAATTTACTATCTTTTATATATTTAATATATATATATATATATATATATATATATATATATATATATATATATATATAATATCCTCGTATATTTTTGCGAGAACCAATATAAAATAACTTATGTATTAATTTTTTTTATAGAAATATCTATTTAAGGCTAATAAATAATAAATAAAATACATTAATATGTTAGGTTTTTTTTAGAGTCTAAATTTATTTTATAGATCATTTCAACAATCTTACTTGTAACTCTTTATATGTATAATCAATAAAAATTAAAACAATATAATAACAATGAGATACACTAAAAAATAAAACTAAAAAAAAATATTTATAAAAAAATAAGAGTATGTCTCATTAATATTATATGTAATTTTTTACTATATATATAAATTCCTAAATGTAATTTTACTACTTAAATAAATTAATTTATTTAATATTGATAAATTAGTTAATTGAGATTTATAAAAGGTAGAGCGAGTATGATATAATTTATGTATTAAAAATATTAATTTATTATTTAAATTATAATTATATAAAAATAATGTTTATCATGTATGATGCAGGGGCTAAAACATTATTTTTTATATATGAATATTTCTTTTGCAGTTAAGAATTTCTTTATTCATCATTATTTAGAAATATTTTAAAAAGTATCATTTAAAATTTGAAATATGTTTAAATGTATTTCCTGGTCGTAATTTAACCACTAAATTTAATGGACCAACAAATTTTTAGCAGGTCGGTCTCATATATCAGGCTTCAGATTTCTAGCATAGCAGCATAGGCTAAAATTATGTGCAAAAGTAATAAGTAATAACTAATAAACATATATTTTCTAGAAAATAATTTAAAAAATAAGGGTATGCAAGAAATTATATTATATGTCATTTTAGCTAGCTTTTAATTTTTTTACTAACTAGAAAAAGTAGTGTTTGATTAACAATTTTTTTATATTTGACTATTTATTTTAATCATTATACTATTTATTTTATTATTTTAATATTAGAGTTCAAGATATTAATATTGATAAATTTTTTAAAATATTTTTATATCACATTATTTATTTTAGGTTAAATTATAATTTTGTTTCTTTATTTTTGTGTAAAAATTTGTTTTGATTCTTTATTTTATAAAATATTTATTTTGATCTTTTATCTTTTAAATTCAAATTAATGTAATTCTTTTAAAATAATAATTGATTTTTTATTTTGGAACATGACTTTAAATTTTTTTTTTTACTGATTCAAGACATGAAACTTGTCCCAAAAATTCATTTACATAAAAACTAAAATTCAGCTAATATTCGCACACAAAAATCTTAAACATGGTAAAAATTATGTGAAAAATGATTTCGAGATTTTTTTCTAATTGGTTGTGAGACTTATTTTTTACATATGAATTTTTTATATGAACATTAATTTTATTTCATAGTTTTTATTTATATAAATCTAATGAAACAAATTTCATGTTTTGAATTAGTAAAAAAATGTTTAAAATTTTGTTTCAAAATTGAAAAAGAATCTTTATTTGACTTAAAAGAATTATGTCGCAACCATCTCGCGACCTCACAACGGAGGATAGGAGTTGCCACCGATGTTTTTCTTGGAAACATCAAGAAAACCATGGGAAGTAGAATGTATTGGACAAGGCTTGGAAAGTGTTGGACAAGGCTCGAATCTGAACCAGAGAAATGGTGTTCGGGGGTCTGTTACGCGAGGGGTGTTTGGCATCCCTCACGTCCATCACGCAATGGTTACCCTACTTACATGCATGACAATTATGACATTCATTCATGTGACGCGTTTGTAAAAACTAATATGAATATGGATCTTTTATTAAAATACGAATAGTGATTGGTGTTTGTGAGGGGATAGACTTGATGAGGGAACCATTCCCGCATGCCTACGTATCTCTTTCATGAGAAATCAAAATCCACGTAATTCTGTGGGTGATGGGAATTTACTCAAGCCATCGATCCGAGAGGGATTCAATTTTTATGAGGGGCCAAGAAGGCCTAATTCTGAGACCTGAAGGGTCTCGGGTAAAGTAGGGGACCGGATAGCCCTTGGCCTTAGTATGAGACTGGATGGGTCTCGGCCTTAATGTGAGACTGGATGAGTCTTGACTCGAATATGTTTTGGAATAGACTTGGTCTAATTGAGGCATAAAGAAAGTTTTGAGCTTCTTATCAGGTGGCTCTTCATTTTGGCTGGCTTAATGCATGGTAGCTTAAGGTCAAGTGAACATATTCAGAAAGATGTGGACTTGGTGGGTGGTGCTACAACTAGTTAATGGTTTTGGGAATTACTTACCTAGTATCCAGCAGAACTTTGAAATATCAGTTCTTTTAGGAAGACTCAGAGACCGCGAATAAGGTTTCCCTTCTACTCGAGTTGCTCCGTGCTCTCTCCTTCTCTTTGATTCTACCCCCCCTTCCTTCTTGTTCCATTTTGCGTCCTTTTATAGGCATCTTTCCCTTCACCTGTCTCTATTGATAATATCTTTGGACAATCTTCATCCATAAATGCGGTGGCAATTTCCCCACGATCATTGAATGCAGCGGCATTCCTTCGCCTCTCTTCAAAGCACTTTTCATTAATTGTGGTTGTGATGGATCAGGGCATGGTGTTTGACATGGTCATCCGAGGGCGAACTCTGTCGTTCTTTGCTTAGCAGAGGAGCTATCTTGTCGAGCATGTTTTCCCATCCTTTCACCCTTTGCTTCATGGCGTTGAGCTCCATGTAGAGACTCTGCTTCTGCTTCTTTAATGTTTCCTTACCTTTTTCCTCTTTTCAGAGGTACATTCGTTTTGCCCCTGCCAGGTTCTGTTTTGTCCCCCTATTCTCAGCTTTTCCTAAGTTGACTTTCTTTCCTTGGCTGACTGTCTTTACAACTGTAAGTCCAGAGTGGTCTCTTACTTTCCATGTCATCTTCCGGACAAAAAACGGGTCCTACTTAACATAAATCTTTTAAAAAATAAAGGAACAAAATCAATTTTCATATAAAAATAAATGACTAAAATTATAATTTATCATTTATTTTAATCATTATATTATTTATTTTATTATTTTAACATTATATTTCAATATATTTTAATCATTACAATTAATATAAAAATAAATTAAAATTACAAAAATATCATATAAATATATTTACTTCTCAATTATTTTACCATACACTTATAATTCAATTTAAGTTTTACCTTCCAACTAGCTTTTCGGCTAATATTGTCCACCATAGCCTAAATGTTACATGTTTTTGCAATTTAAGCAACCAGGTTGTGATATATGCATATAACTAAATAATAAATAGAAAATATTGAACATTTATGGGGTAAAAGAGCTTATCGAAATTTTGATGATTCAATTCCGCATAAATTAGCAGATTTATCCAAAGCACGTGTCCAAATTTGCACCTTGTTCTTGTATTTTCTTGCATGCTCAACAAATGCAATTACGTAACTCCTCAATGTCGTACATCTGTGGGATCTACATGGTAGAACACAAGGATTTCAACCTGTTCATATTTCTTTCTGCATTCAAATATAGTCACAAGCTCATCTAAACACTAACCCGTAGAAGCATAGTCCTGTGAGAATATGATCAATGAAATGAATGATCCTTTAATTGCTCCAACAAGTGACGACCATATATCATCCCCTCTCAAGTTTATCATCTACAAAGGCATTTATATTCTTCCTCTGAAAAGTGTCAATCAGATGGATGGCTAAGAAAAAATCAGAGTTCATAAAACAAAAACTTGCTAATAATACTTTACTTGCTATGCAGTTTTGCCCACACTGAGAGAAGAATGACTGGGCGGTGGAAAAAAAATTTGAGATTAAAATATTAGAACATACTTAATTTCTTTAATAATATCTGCTATTTACAAAAAAAAATTAATAAAAAAAAACAGTAAAATAAGATCATTCTATTTTGAAAAAATACTCACAAGTTTCATACCTTTGGATATCTAGCCCAATCATAATATCTACGACAAGTTCAAGTAAGGAGGTAGTTAAAAAGAGTGGAGGGAGGAGGATGCCACATGACCAAGTATCCATAGCATTTGTCTGCAATTTTACCCACCAAACCAGTAGTGACACAATTTAAAACCTTTGGATGTGCCTTCATTCTTCTTTTCTTTGGCGAAAAATAAATCATGGATGGAGATCACAGTAAAACAGTCATTGGCCTGGAATATTATTATATAGCTAAGCAAAGCAAACTGTTGTTCATGTATGTTAGAGTGGGAAAAAGTTATTAGGTACTTCAAAACTACCAATTTGTTTATGATTCCAATCAATCACCTCATAATTTCTTGGCCTTGTAGTTTAAGAAGCAATTTCATTGAAAGTACCACAAGTTTAAAATAATGATGGAAAAAGCAGATATTTTACCTTAAAAACTGCGAGAATCTACATTTAGAGTGAAGCACCCTGGGTGTATGACGGACCTTTAGGTAGCAGACACTTTGTAAATGCTTTTTGTTAGAAGTTTTGTAGTTAAGTCTTAATATAAAGTAACATTTAATTGCATTTACAAAATAATCCTACAAGAGATTGGAAGGTTGAGAACCCTCCTCAGCAGAGTGTTCGTTTTTTTTTTTTTTCCCATAGCAGAGAATGTTAAAACAACTAGATGCTAGGAAATGGTGTGAAATTGACCCGACCAATCAATCTAAATCTCTGGAAAAATAATATTATATATTATTGAGATATTTAACCGGTGATTTCTCCTTCTTAAGAATTAAATCATAATTTTAAAGAAACAACATATTAAGAACTCAACAGTTTGGTGAGATAATGAAAGAAAATCATTTATTTCATTCACCATCATAGTTCAATTTAAGAAACAACATATAAGGAATTGTCAACCATTGTATCGGCAATGTAGAGTCTCAAAACAAAGGGAGAAAAAAAAAAAGCTTTTCTTGATACATGAAACAAGGGGAAAAATGTTGTATACACAAACAGGGGCTTATCTATATACCATAGTTACTTACATCATATCATACAAACAATAATATAGCTTTTAAATAATAATTTAGCAAAAAAATTACACTCTTCAATCATTCAATTACCCAATAAATTAATAGTGTCCGGACAGGTTTAGGTTTATCTCTTCTACATTTTAGCTTGCTCCACTTTGAGTTGCTGCAAATGAAGCACTGATTTTGTTTCATGAGTCATTTGATAGACATCCTCGTCAGACCCTGATGACAACGTTGTTTACGGCGTGAGCATTGGCATCAAGAAGGTTCTCGAGTGACCTGGCTTTTCTATTCCGAACTCTACCTGCCTCCTTCAACAACTCACCCAACCTTCTCTTCTCATCATCAACGTCAGGATTTGCTGTCCCAAGCTTTTCCTCCCTCATGCTGACAACATACTCCAGAATTTGAATTGCATCATCCAGCCTGAAATTGAAGATCAAACCCCATGAGGAGGAAAGAACTATTATGGTCTATTTCGATGAAAAAAAAACGTGTTAAAGAGAAAATATGGACAACAATGCACTTCTTTGTTTGGTTAAAAAAAGGAAAGAGAGTAAAAAGTTTACTTCTAGAAACAAATTTTCAAAATTTTCTTTCTTTCAATTTTCTCTTCAATTCAAATTCCAAAATTATCTCTCTCCCCTCATTTTCTTTCCTCTAAACCAAACATAGCATTAATGTCACCGATAAGCAATAGATTCCATGTCCTGTTATTAAACATAGCATTAGTGATTGCTTTTCTTCCAGATCAATAGCTACAAAGGTTTCAGAAGGTGAATCAGACTTATCATTCTCTCTGTGTCTTAGTTCAAGTAGCTGATTTTCTCCCGCACAAAAAGACCAATGGGAAAATAAATGCAATCTCAAACCTAGTGAACTAACTCCTCGACATGAATGGGGCAATGAAAATCAGTCATTATATTCACATGAGTTGCATGATTCGATAGTGGCATGACTGGATTAGGCAAACTATTAATATTTAACATAACTTGATACAATTAACCTGCTTCTCATAATACCACAGTAAATTGAAAGTGCTACTCATGATATCTGCACACAGAAAAGGAATGAGCCCACAAAAGGAAAAGAAAAGGTGGATACATACCTGCCAATTGCATCATAAGTGCCAGCAAGATTACTATATACCCCAAGTGTTTCTGGGTGATACGGTCCATACTCCTGTTCCAAAATACTCTTTGCTTCTTCAAATAATTCCGTAGCCTCACTTAAGGCATAACGCTGCACACAGGCAAGTCCCATTTGATTAAGAGCAATGCCAAAGAAGGATGATTTCTTTTCCCCAATAGCACGAAGCTTTGAAATAGCATCCTTCAAAGAGTTGTAAGATTCCGAATAGTTCCCCAACATGTAGTACATGACTCCCATCTGAGCTTCAATTCCAGCTATTGTGCTTTGCTGACCAGGGGCATCATTGTATATCTCCAGTGCTTTCTGCAGCAACTTGAGTGCCTGTTCAAGTTCATTCATTGACTCATAGATAGTTGAAATATTAGTAAGACCACTAGCAATCTCCTCCGGGGGAATTCCAGGCATTGGATTCTCGTATATTCTAAGTGCTTTCTCGCAATATGATTTTGATTCCCTTAACTTCCCTGTCCTGTTATACAAATCAGCCAAACGTACAAAGACTGATCCCACTGCTGGATGATTCTCCCCTTTGCTGGTCGTGAAAGCTGTTAGTGCTTTCTGATAAGCAAAGATAGCCTCATCATATTGAGACAAGGATAAGTACGTGTCTCCAATGCTGCAGTCAACAGTAGCAACTTCCGCTTCCTGGCCGTTAGCTACCATTGCCATGCTGGCTAAAACAAGATGCTCAAGAGCTGCTTCATGATTTCCCTTTATGTCACAAATAAGGCCCATGAGCCTCCTATCAGCTGCCTCTTCAACGGATGGAGCTGAATTATTTGCTTTATGAATGTCTAGAGCCATTTCACACAGCCTCTCTGCTTCATCAAATTGCAAACATTGAACATTAGCTTCAGCCACGTACCGACAAGTTTCACCAACTCTTGGGTCTGTCTCTCCCAAAACCTGCTTCTGGACCTCTAACCCTGTGGTGTAGCACATAATTGAATTCTCAAGCTGGCCCAGCATAGCATAGGTGTCTCCCAGTTGCATGTGACCGGCAAATTTAGCAAGGGCATGCTGTTGACTTTCCCCAATAACAGGAATCTCAATTGAGCGCTCAAGAATCGGAATTGCCTCGTCATATTGACCCAAGCTGCAATATATTGCTGCTGTAACATGTAAACACATAACCAGCTCCAAACTGGGTTTCCCATTACCAAACTTCTCAAACAGTTTCATTGCCTGAAGAGCTAATTCAAGAGCCTTATGCGGATTATCTCCCGATGAAATCAGATCTCTTGCTTGCTTTAGTAACAGGGATGCCCTCTCCAGTCTTTCTGATCCGGACTCAGCCAAACTCTCCACTTGGTTTCGTGACACTGACTTACTCAAAGGAGAATTCCTTGAACTCTTAACGCCACTAACTCCACTAATTTGTTTCCTCAAAGGAGTACCATTCTTTCTCGGAAGTGGAGCTTTCGAAAGAGGAGTTTTTCCCTTCGGTGTTGATTTGGGCGAAGCATCATGTCCCACCTGTGAACTCAATGCTTTGACAGATTTCTCCGAGGAACCAGAAGTCATAGCTGCAGGTTGAATCTCCTGAATCTCATCCACCTTATCCACCTTATCATTGGACAATCCACCCAATCCAGAAGATATTTCACTACTTGAACTCCCTTCTGGCCCTTTCCCCTCCCCCACTTCCTCTTCCATTATCTCTACCTCCCTCATCCGTCCTCCAACTAGATGCCTCAACTCCGAATCAATTCTAGACTCATCGCCATCAGATCCAAAACTTTGCCGTGACGGCGACTGATCGGAACTCTGCATGTCACACACATTCTCATAAAGCTGTTCAATGGAGGGCTCAACCACCCCATCACCCCCAAAATTAGCACCATCCCCTTGGCCTCTTCGCGGACTCAAGGAACCCCTCGGTGACTTCACCAGATTCAAGGTTTCCTTAGAAGTGGAATCACGGTTCTCACTCATCTCATTACCTCCCCCTTCATCACGAACCCCGTTTGTAACAATCCCCGGCATCTCCAATTCTTTCATTAACAAAAACTGCTGCAACAACCAATATCAAACACATGGTCCACAAAATCAAAACCACCCACAAACAGATCCAACCAAGAGAAACCAATCCAAACAAACAAACGAACAAACACAAAAGAAAAAAAAAAAAAAAACACGTGTCCAAGCTATAACAACGAGACACGAAAAGGAAACGCAACCGACAACGTTAAAAACAGTTTTATATTCAAATAACAAAGAAAATCAGTTCAAAACACATACATCTCGAGCCACAATTAGCAAGAGTCAAAATACTTCCGCTTTGGATCTCCCGTAACAGGGTCAGAAACATTAACGTTAAGAAACAAACGCAGAACCAACCGCGTCACAAAAATAGAAACAATTTCCAGCAAAAATAAAAAGACTACGAACCGGATTAAACGGAGGCATGAAAAATAACAAATAGTAAAACAAAAGAGAGAGAAAATTACGTGTTCGGTTTTTGTTTTTTGTTTTCTGTTTTTTTTTTATTTTGTATTTTCGTCCCCGTGTGATTCGAAGGCATAAAAATTAACCGAATCGAATAATAAAAAAGAAGAAGAAGGGGAATACCTTAAGAATGAGGCATGAGTGACAAGGAGCAGAGGGATTGTCGGTCGCAGAGAGACAAAGATGTAAATATATATATATAGGGAAAGAACTCAAAGAAAGAAGAAGAGAAACTCAACACAATACCCTTTTTTGGTGAGATGTATGTGTTAGCTAGAGAGACGAATTGGATTTGGGGGAATGTAAAATGAATGAAACAGAGACCTCAACGGTGGTGATGGTAGGGGCAAAACGGGGAATTCGCGATAAAAAATAATAATTTGACGGAGAAAAGAGGGTTTTGTGCAGAACTGTAATGTCAGAAAAAGGAGGGAAGCATATGAACGCGATCGAGTTTTGTTTTTCTCTTTTATCTTGTTTTCGCTTTGTCAACCCACACGCGTCTGCCACGTGTCGACACTCCAGTTACCGTTATGCCCCTTGAAAATTGCGCACAAGCACCAAGACAAGTCGGGTCTTTTTTTAAAAAGTGGTTTTATATGATAAAGGTGTGGGTAATCTATTAATAATTGTTATTTAATTTGTAACTTGGATTTTGGTACGGTGATTCTTTCTAGTCTTCTCCCATCATTTTGTTTTACTTGCAAAGTTATCGCTTTGATGAGTTTGCGGAGATTGGAAAACAGGTCAATCAGTCACACTCACGAAATTACTTGCCTCCTTTGTAACCTCACTCTTAAGCTCCTTCAATTTCGTTAATAATTGTCCATTGCTTAATGGTAAAAAAAAAACAGTTATTTCTTTAAAACAAATTAAGCTAATTACCAATTTAAAAAGGTGCTATAATTTTCTCGAGAAAGTGATGCCGGCTGAATTTTTGTTGGGATTTTGATTGACTAATTCACTCGTGGGTTGTGGCGTGATTAGGAATTTGTTGAAATCACCATTGTCTAAAGGTTACTATAATATAAACTTTTTTGCTTTAGAAAAAAGAATAGTGGATAGTGACGTAAATATCTAAAATGCATATGTGCTAATAATAATGACAAAGTGGGTATATGGGTGAAGGTATCCATAAGTAGCGTTATGTAATGTGTTGTACTTTGTTGCTTGTGGTCTGAATCCGTGAGAGGGAATTGTGGCGCATTAGTGAGGAGTATGATAGCATGTGAAGGGAATAACTAGGGTCCCCGCGTGCAGTTGTGATACAATAATGTGTCTATTTGGTTGTAAATGACTTGATTGATTGGATGGGGTGAATTATATTCTAAGATCCCCTATTTGCCTACTTTTACACTTGAAAACGAAATCCTACTTTAAAATTCTACTTTGCTTTAATAAACATTATGATACAATTATAGGGCAACTCGGTTTAAACTTTACACCATTCAAAGATTTTTTGATTTAGTGTCAATGATTACCATAATAGAATAGAACAATGTAAGTCCTTCATTCCTGGTTATGGGTGTACTTCAATTCCATTATTCAATTATTGTTCATTATGTTAGTAAATTTAGAGAGGAAATTGAGAAAAGACTACAAAACTAGAGGACAGAATGTATTAAAATGAGACCGTAAGTTTAAGGAATTATATTATTAAGTTTTTATATAAATAATAAATTAGTAATTTTTATTAATAAACTTTTTAACTAATTATATCTCTATAACTTTCAAACAATTGAACTTTTATTTTAGATGAATAATATAAATATCAAATAAAAATAAAATACAATAAAATGTGTCAAAAATACATTGGTCAAAAGTTATACAATGACTAAAAAATAAAAAATTTAACTATTTAATAAAAACAAAAGCTATCAAAACTTAAATATTAAGAGTTTTGTTGAATTACAATTTTAAAAGACTATTTTAGTATTAAAAAGTCTAGTAAAATTTAAAAGATTATAAATAATTATAATGACTTATAAAAAAACTTTAAGATTTTAAAAAACTTTTAGATTTATAAGATTTATACGATTTTAAAAGACTTCATATATTTATAAGATTTTAAAATAATTTTGTAGATTATAAAAGATTGATCTTCTTAACCTAAAAGTTTATTCAAAATTAACATTTTTTCAATGACATATTCAAGAACAAGTCCTTCTTTACTTTAATATTAAGCAAATCAATTATATCATCTAAATTTAATATATCTTTTATAACATCCAAAATATTATCATTATTTTCTCTATTTTTTTTTCTTTTTTATTAAATTAGAATTTCTTTTTCAAAATTGACAACAATAATCTTAATGCTAACATAAATATTTTCTAGAACTTGATTTCATAGTTGTTACAACATAGTTAGACCTCCTTCCGTTTTCATATTTATTTCTCTTATGATGACTTGATTTTTTATTAGGATGATAAACTACATTAATCAGGTGATGGAGGCTAGTAAGATGATTCATAGTGATTTGGTGCTGCAAAAATATCGTTGTTAAGATCATTAATTCAATAATTGAGTAACTATATATAATAACAATTACCCTAGGTAGCATAATTGAATTAACACAATAGATGAAAAAAAATACAAAGACTTTGATACACAATGAATTCAATCAAACAAATTGACAAAGATATAAAAAACTTATTGTAGAAAAGGCGTGTAAGATTGAAAGAAAAATATTATCAAGATAGAAGAAATTACATGTAAGAAGAGAAATAAAAGTTTGGGATAAGTAAAAAAAAAAAAAAACTCAAAGTTTTTGATGAAATTGTTGGTTTAGTGTAATATTTATACATCTTACTAGAAAGTCACATGAAATTCACTATACAGAATAATTCATTAAAATCCGTAATTTTTTTTTATTACCATTTTAAGTCATAAAGAATCTCAATTAAATATTACAAATTTTATTACCCTTTAAAAAAAACTTAATAATCCTAATTAAATATCACTAATTTTTGTTGCCCTCTTTAAAAAAAATCTTACTAATCTTAATTGAATATCACAACACTTATTTATATTATTTAAAAATTTTGATTGAATATTAAATATTTTTTTAAGTCATTTAAAATTCTAATCCAATATCCCTGCTATTTAAAACTAATGTGATGGTTAATCATATAAGACAAAATCATGATGATTAACCACCCAATAAGAAAGAAGATATAACCATCCAAGTGAAGCACAAGGAATGCATCCAAAAACAAGGCAACATCCACAAAATCTACACGTCGAAACTTTGCAAAAGACCTCGTTAGAGGGAGAAATGATTTGCGAAAAACCTTTATCGTGAGATTGGAGCAAATGAGAAGAAAACAAAGAACAAAGTTCTGAAAAAAAAAAGTTCTGAGAACCAAAAGGGATGAATGAAACTCAAAAAATCTAATAAAAAAAAAAAAAAAAGAGAGAAGAATTTGTTTGATTTTTCTCTGGAAAGTAAAAAAAATTAATGAACAAATGAAAAAAAAATGAAAGTAGCAAAAAAAAAAAAATCATCTTCAAAGTAAGTGATATCCCTCAAACATCATATTAAAACATGATTCCGAAGATTTTTTTTTTAAAAGTAACAAATTAACAATTCTTTTCTAACAAATTCCTAATCAACTATAATTCTTGGCTAACAAATTTCTAATCTATTATATAATATAATTTTTATTTAAGTAGATCTCTGGAAAGAAAGATGGTGCACAACATATTTGTCTCCAAAGTCGGCACCGTTTAATTATTTGGAGCATTGGGCATTGGCATGAGAGTCCCACCTTTCTTTTTCTGCAGTTACGGCTTTGGACACTCCATTGTGCATCACTGACTTCAAATGAGACTTTTCAACTCATAAAGGTGGCTATTTTCCTTGGTCCAATGCATGCCAATATTTTTCTGGTAACCTATATCAACAAATAGGAATTGGACCACAAATTTCAGGTTCATATTTCATGGCATTTGATAGAAAATAAAATCATCACCAATTCAAAGTTAAATAAAGAGTAATGCTATATTTTTTATAAAAATATTAAATAAAAAATAAATATATTTAATATCTTCAAAATATAAAAAAATTATACTTATTATATAAAAATACAAATTAAAAGGATTAATAAGAAAACATCATAAAAGGTTTAGAATTGTTTTTAAATAAATAATTGAATCAATCTGCACTTTCATTTCCGACTTCCGAGTAAATCACGGATGACAATGAAGTTTTTTTTCTTAGAGTAGATAATAAGTTTTAAATTTTTAATTCTATAAAAATTTAAATATATTTTTAGTTTTTATAAATTAAATATATTTTTATTTTAATTTTTTAAAAAAATTTTATTGATTTTTATCTTTCCAAAATTTAAATAATTTTTTATTTCTACTATGTGTCACTTGTTAATTACGTTTAATAAAATGTTAAGTCATGTTCACTATCGTATAATATTTTAAAAATTTTTATAATAAATATTATATATTTAATAAAAATATTTTATAAAAATTAAAATTAAAGAGACCAAAATCAATTTTTTATTTAAAAAAATAAAAATCGAATAAACTTTTTTACAAAAACTATAACTAAATTTTACCAAGACTGAAAAATATATCAGATTTTTTATAAAATAGGGAATTTCTGCTGCTTTCGACAGTTGTATACTACCTTAATTTTAGGAACTTAAATATAATATCGTTGTAGATAATTTGTAAAAAAAATTATTCAAAAAGAAAAATAAAATTAATAGAAAATTCACATTTTTACAAAATTTTAATAAAGACATAAAATGCGTGTTTAATTATTTTATTTCATTTATTATATCTATATATCCATGATTTTTTTAAGAATTTTTAATTAAGTCTCTAAACTAAAAAAATATATATAATTAAGTTGTTAATTTTTTTTAATTTTGTAATTAGACATTAAGATAACTTTTTCTTACCTCTTCATTTAAGAAACTCATGTATGTATCCTCCTCTTTCACATTTTTTTTATTTTTTTCATTTCGTTTGCCCTTTTCTCCTTTTTTATTTAATTTTGATAATCCATAATTCATGCATCTTGCTAGCTCCCTATCATACAAATTTAAAAGATTTTATTTACGAGTTTAAGATTTCAAACAAATTTAAAGATTTGGTTTACCGTCTGATTAGAAAATTAGGTCAATTTCACATGTTAAAATTTAAATAATAAAAAATTAATGTTAGTACACATAGACGATGACACAAAATAATAATATGATGTGTACATTAAAAAAAAAGAATAATGTTGATCCTGTCATAGATAATAGTTGCATACTCACGTCTGATCTTGGAAATTTGATTACAAAATTTTAAATAATTTAAACATTCAATTACATTTTTTTAATTTAGAGATCTAATTAAATTTTTTTTAAAAAATAGGCACATATATTTTTTTCAAGTGATCATTTAAAAAATGAATAAAATGCACAAAGTTATTAAAAAAAGAAGTAAAAAGTGGAATTCGATTAAAGGTGCAAGATGGATCGTAGAAAACAAAACTTTAAGGTGGATGCTCTATTATTTAATAAATTTGAAATAAAAATGCATAAAGCATGTCCTTTTTAAGTAAAAAGTGGAATTAGATGATTAAGACTGCAAGGTGAGTAATGTATGGATTGTAGCAAAAAAAAATTATTATTATTTTAAAAAAACTGATAATGCGTAAAGTGCTCTGTGTAAAGGCAGTAATAGTTACAACCTATACGCCCGTGACATTCTATTAGAATCTTAATAAATATTTGTTACCTATATTTTTTTAGAAGGACGAAAGCATAGGAGGAAGTATATATTAAATTGTTTTGGTAGTAAAGCATATATTAAATGACATTATAAGTAATATCGTTGTCAATGTTTAACTCAATTAAGTAAAGAATTTGTTTTTTTTTTTCTAAAAATTAAGTATAATTACTTAAATTTATAAAAAAATAATTTTTTATCCATAGAAATCCAACCAATTAGATAAAGTATAACAGTCAAAAACATAAAAATATTAATTTACTTCATTAATAATTTTTTTGTTATACAAAAATTTCTAAAGATAAGTATAACTGTCAATTAATAATAAACAATAATGAGTCTCACGTACTATTTTTTCATATAACAGATAGCAAGTACCTAACTCGTTATATGTTATCCAAATGATTTTAAGTGATTAAAAATAATAATTAATATAGGTAAAGTTATACTTTTCACTTTCTATGTTTAATTTAAATTTCGTTTTGTTCTTCTAACTTTTTATTAAATTTTTTTGTCTAATTATACTTTTAGATAACCAAATATTACAATTGTACGATTTTAGTTTCTAATTTCTAATTGAATAAGTTGAGTCTTTTAAGAATTTATTAAGTATTTCAATTGTGTAATTTTGATCTCCAAAATTTTAATTGTAGAATTGGATCTTCCAAGTATCATAATTGTGTGATTTTAGTTTCTTCATCAATTTTTCATTAAATATTTAATATATTTTATTGATGTGATACTAACTAACGGATGACATGACAAATGATGTTGCATTAACAACTAACTTAACATATGACATAGATGTTTATTTATAACAACATTTAACATTAACTATGACACCTTTAATATTACTAAATGTAACACCTTTTACCCAAACTATATTCTAATCTAATAACTCAATAAACATCGCTTAATTCAAATTCAAAACTTTATTCATATCATTCACATGGTAAAAGGTTTACATTGTTCAAAACATCAAACTGTAAAAGAATAAAGTCTTATTGGTACTTCAAAGGTCAATTTAACTACAAATGTTAAACAATAATAGTATTATAACATCAACTGTCTAAGCACAGTCATCCCCGATGTCATATGTCCTTATCAGAACAACAATATCCCAAAAAAAAAGAAGATGACAAAAGCACCATACGATCCTCAGCTCATTCTTCAAGCTCTTGCTCACGCTACCTATAAATGGTGAGCAACCCAAACACAAGCAGTGCAAACAAAAGGGAGTGAGAAATATGTCTCACTCAAGCTCGTGATGCAATCATAACGTAACTAGTCACGACACTGCACAATAAATAAAAGTGCAAGCATAACAAACTGTGGCAATCACACAAAGATATTTACTCGAATGCATGTGAATGACAATGATGCAACCTAATTTTTACTCCACATGCATGTGATACCAATCTATTACCAGAAAGTGAGCTAGCAGTAACATCACTCAACCCTCTTGTTGGCCTATTCCACTCTAGCATGATATCCTCTAGTAGCATATAAGGATCTACTCAACTTGCATATATGCTCCAGCAAGTGAGATCAAACACGATCATTGGAGGTTAACTACCGAGTAACCTTCAAGAGGTCTAGTGACCTTACTAATTTGAGTTCATATTCACTTTTCTCACACACTTGTCTTTATTAAATGATACATGAAATAACTTATTCTTTGTCATTTCACTTTTTGCAATTTGGGTTGATGAAGACTATTCTCACCCGTATGGACCTAGGCATCTCATCCACAACCCCGTAACAATCAATAAGTACCATTCTTATCCCCTCTTAGTTAAGTCACTCACTTGACAAGTGCTGTCCAAGCCTATTCTAGCCATCTTTTAGCCTAAGTAACCCGTCAACACTCATCACCATCACTTATTTTCGTTTCTATTTTCTCAATGTACATCTCAAACACTATTATAACACATGTGCTTCATCATGACTCATCATGTCTTGAATTCAACTTATCATAGCATACATAAATACATAACATAACTTTATACAGCAAGGTCTAGGGTAGCATAGGCATGCTCCCTCTAGCATGATTGTGCATAGTTAATGCACTAGCACAGGCATGCTTAACGTGCTACGACTCATAGTCCAAAGTCATAGAATCCTGATGGGGAAAGCCTAGGCTTCTCTTATGTTCTTCATACACAACCAATTCCAAATATTCTTAATACATAGCTAGTACAAACATCCTAATCTAGGAGATTTAATCCTCATTTCAAAGACTTCAAATATCATGAAATTATCATACAAATCATAAATAAAAGCCATTAACTTGATCCCCCTTTCAGAGAACCAAGGCATACAACCTGAGGTTCCCTCGCATACAACTTGGGGTTTTGTGGGGAACCCCCTACCCACAGTTATACTCACACCCTTGGGCGAGACTTCGTACTCCCCCTTTACTTGAAATGTCAACTCCAACCAAGGTCCTTGTTCCTAAGGGTTGTATTCCCTGTCACTCTGGTGTCATTTCCGAGGGTTCTCTTCCTTGCTCTTATGCAAGGGAACCACTAGTGCCTTTATAAAACTTATGTGTAACATTGAGGATGCTACAAGTTGACCCTTTTTAGAAAGCCTCGAAATGAACCTTGTAGCTCGCATCTGATGACCCATGATGAGAATGGGTGTGTTCCCTTGAGCACAGGCGTGCTCGTTTACTACTTGGCCAGCATAGGTGTGCTCAATGGCCAGAGCATGTCTTCGTTTACTAAGTGGGCCCAAAGGTCTTACTTTCTTCAATTTTATTTATGAAAACTCCTTTCTTCAAGCCTAACACTTATTTTCCAAAATATAATTATTTTGGAAGGCAATAAAACATAGAAACCAATTATTTAACAGGATAATTACAAACAATATAATAGTAGCACAAAAATTAGGGTGTTACAACTCTCCCCTTCTTATAGGAATTTTCTTTCCAAAAATTATTTGACACAACTACCTCCAAGCAAGGAGTACAACCAAACATGTACCTTGTTTGTGGCTTTCTGAATGAGAGGCTTTAGTACTAATAAGAGTGAAGACTCTTCTAGGGGTCTTTGGGTGTCTATCTTGAAAACTCTCTCTAGCATTGTACTACTCCTTGGGAGGAGTGCAATCTCTTCCAATGTGGCATTGTCTTCCACACTTAAAGCAAGTGATATCCTAGTCTGGGCACTACCTAGTATAGTGATTGAGCTTGCTACATTTCATGCATCTGATCAGAGAAAATGAAGTAGTTCCTCCACTACTACCTCCAATTGATTGGGTAGGCACACTCTTCTAGTCCCTCTGATGATCATCACTCTGCTTGGATGGCAAAGTAGAATACAACTCATAATGACTCCAACTCCCAGACTTCTTTTTCATAGGACTCACACTCTCTTAATGTGATTCTCTTGCTACATATATAATATTTTGCAATATTTAAAAAATATTAGAAAAATATAAAAAAATGTTACTTATTAGCTTTTGTAACATATTAACAAATGTTACCTAAAAGAATTTTCATAAAAGAATATAGTTCAGTAAAAGAATTTCTGGAAAGAATATTTTAGGAAATTTTTAGAAAAAAATGAAAATGTAGGTATATTTATTAATAATGGGAGGTGTATATAATATTTGCTTAACAAAAAATACATAGTTATGGAAAATACTTTCTGACATATGTATTTCTTATTTCGGAAAGTACTTTTTGGAATATGTATATTTTTGTTTTGAATAGTATTTTTCGATAGAAACAAAAAATAAATAAATTATACCTTAAAATACAATGTTAATTGTCAAAGAAAACAATACTTAAAAAATACTTAACACCAACATGTAAAAAAATGATCATTACATGTTGATACCTATTTCAAAAAGTACTTTATGGAATAATTATATTTTTGTTTTAGAGAGTACTTTCCAGAATAGGTATATTTTCATTCTATAAAGTACTTTTTGATAGAATTAAAAAATAGAAATTGGATTGAACCTTTATCGAAAAAAAAGAGTGATATCTAAAAATAATTATTATCACAATGTCGAGGGAAATTGCCACTACACGTTGATACATGTTTAACAAATATAAAAAAAATAAAACATAAATCACAATAAATGATGTCTTATTACGAAAAAGAGAGGGAGAAAAAATAAATATGAGAGTTTTAAAGAACAATTAAGATGTAGGGTGCAAAAATATGATATAAATAATTATAAAGAGGAAGATACAAAAATAAAGTTTAAAGAATGATGAACATAAGGTGAAGAAAATAAAATTTAAAGAATAAATGGAAGTGTAAAAATAAGATATAAAGAATGATAAAGATGAAATGTAAAAATATGTTTTATATTTTTATGTGAAGGATATTTTAGTAATAAAAAAAGAAAGAGGTATATTTATTAACAAGGGAAGTGTAAATATCATAAGTCTCTTGGGAAACAATGTCATAACCCCATAACCATAAGGTACTAATTTAAATAAAAAAAATCTATACTAAATTTTAATTTTTATAAATCTTAATTAATTTTCTATCTAAATTATCTCTTTATTTTTTTTAGTATGAATTTCATAATTACTAATAGTATTCTTTCATTCTCTTTTTTTCCGTGACATTTTTTATTTTAATTTAATTTTTAAATTAAACAAATTATAATAAAAATTATTAATAAATTAGAAAAAATTATTAACACAAAATTTTAAATTTATCCTCATCTACTATTATTCATTTTATTTATTTATTTATTTAAAATATATTAATGTAATAAAAAATTTCTTAACATTATAAGACAAATTCTTCTTATTTAATAATATTCACATAAATTTTATTTTATTTTGAATTATAATAAGATGATAATTAATAAATTGAGAAGTCTCCTTACTCTTTAAATGATTTTATTTAAATTTTAAAATAGATAAGAATATTTTTAGTTTTTGTAAAAGTATTAATAAAATATGAAATTTATTGATGCATTATGATTTAAAAATACTTGTGCGTGCATATAGGTAGGGTGGGAGCTTATCTAGTGTGAAAGGTAAATAAACATTGATAATTAGATTTTACAAATAAATGCTCATTATTATAACACACAAATCACGTGAATTTTATTTAAAAAGATTCGTGATTTTTTAAAGTGATTACTTGACATTAAATCTTAACTATTTATATATAGTTGTAAGATCCATATTTACTATTTTCACTCACATACAAAAATAATCCAAATTTACTCCTTTCACTCTCACATAAAAATAGTCTTCTCATTTGATATGACCCCTTGATGTATATATGTACGTATGTATGTATGCATACATATGCATGTGTATGTATGTATATAGTATATATGCATGCATGCATGTATGTAGATATAATATGTATATATATATATATAGTATGTATGTACATATGCATGCATGTATGTATAATAATGGTCCTTATATACCGTATTAACAATCAAAAAATGGTCAAAAGAAAAAATTTCTATTGTATAGGGCTTCTTCCTACACTTATGAATTCCATTGGACCAAAAATATATTGAAAAAATCATGTAAGTCTTCCAATATCAATAAGTTGATTGTTTCACTCTTGTATCTTCCAAAAGAAAAAAAGATGTCTGCGAATTCTTTTATAGATCCGAAATAAGGTACTCGAGTTCTCGCAATAACTAAAAAGTATATCATGCCTAAATCCAATTAGGGTTTGCAGTGGTAGAGAAACAAGTATGTATGTATGTATGTATACATGCATGCATGTATGGATGTATGTATGTATGCATGTATGGATCTATGTATATATATACATGCATGTATGGATGTATGTATGAATGTATGCATACATACATCCATAAATGTATACATGTGTATGTATGTATGTATATATAGATGTATGTATGCATGCATGTATTTATATATGCATGTATGTATGTATGTATATAGATGTATGTATGCATGCATGTATTTATATATATGCATGTATGTATGTATGTATGCATGTATGCATATTGGTGGTGTAGGGGTAATGAGAGAATCATTTTAAGTCGTTAGATTACAATAAAAATGTTAATGGATGAAATTATTAAAAATAATTAAAAAAGGGGATTGTTAATGTACACTCACCTTATTTTTAGTTAGAATATATTAGCAATCTACACCAAAACTTTTTGGGAAAAAAATTTTAACCATCCTTTTGTTTCAATAAATTTAGTTTTAGGATATCATGGTAATTTAATGTTTTTAAAAAATAAAAAATTATTTCTCTCTTATATTATGTTGTTTTCTCTTTCTTCTTAGAATATCTCTTGTTTTTTTCTCCACTCCATCAATGATTTCTCTCTCTTATCTCATATTTTACAATGATTTCTCTCTCCCCTCTCATCTCTTTCGCTAATTTCTCTCTCCTGTTCCATCTCTTACGTTGATCTATCTCTACTAGATATTGTTTATTTTTTTTTTTTTACCATAAATAATTATTTTTAAGGATATATCAAATGAGATATCATGCATCTATTGAAAAAAATGATATCATATATCTACTGAAAAAATGAGATCATGCATTCACCTGTTAAAAAAATGAAGATAGTTAAAAAATTAACATCTCATTTATATTAAGAGTAATCCAATATTCTAAAATTGACTTCATTCTATCAATAAAAATGATACCAACATAATTAGACTAAAAAAAAATCAATGGACAAAGAATATTAAATTCTCAATGTTGTCTAAAGCAATTCCACCCTTCCATAAACAATTATCCTTTGCCCAAGCAAGGACATGTTTTGGACATAAAAAATAGCTTCTTCAAGTAGCCAGCTTCTCCTACAACCAATTAGGACTGGGTCAGGGTCATATTGGACTCATTTGAAAACAATTTCTAGGAGTGTGTCAAGGCCAATCAGGGATCTTGAGTCTAGAGTTAGACAAGACATGAAAAGAAAAAGATTTATTATGAAAGAGAAGACGAATGCATGAGAAAATTTTGTTTTTAAATTAAAAAATAAAAATAAATTAATGTAAGATTTTGAATTTTCATTTTATTTTTTATATAAAAGGTAATATTGTGTTTAGGACCCAATATTTATGTTGAGAGATGATCAACGAAGATGAATGCATCTTTTTGGAGATTTTTGTTAATGCTAATATTAGAGAAAAAGTATTTAAAAAAATTAAAAATAAATTCAATTAAAAATTATTAAATGTACATGTGAAAGAGATATTAATTGATAGGAGACTAAAATTATTATTTTTTAAAATATTTTTAGTTTTATGTTTTTTTACTTTTTATAATTTGTCCTTATTTATTTAAAATTTTGGCGGGCTATAAACGAGACAAGCTTTACTTTTCAGTCCATATCCGCTAGGCCGGACAGCTTGGCTTGACACATTTTTAGAGGGTTATAAACGGGGTGACCCATTTGACCATCCATACGTAACAATTGGTTAAGATAAAAAAATAAAGGGCAGGAACTGGTTGTTGCTTCGTGTAGGCATAGCCATAGGCATAGGCATAGGGGAGACTGCTTTTATGGTGGCCACGGGATGTGGAGATGCAGAGAGTGGGAGAACTAAGGAGAAAGAAGTTGTGTTTGCCGGGGAAGTCTTTGGTTTTTGGAGGTTTAGAAGTTAGTAGTGTTTGTAATGAGAATGAATTCTCACATTATCACTTCTTGAGATCTTGCCATTCAAATTTTTTTCTATTAGTATAATATATTTTATTTTAATATTAAAAGAATAAATAGTGATATTATAACATTTGAAATGATACAAGTTATTTTTCATGCATGAGAGTATCTATTCTCATTTGTAATAAGAGGAGAAAACAAGTCTAAACTATATATAATCATATATAAATAATTAGAACTAAAAATTATTTAATAATAACATAATTACATAAAAATTCCACCTAATTTTATAAATTAATTTTAATCAAATCTATATTTATTCGTCTCACAAACTCTTTCCGAACTGAATACTAGTCTTATATATGAAATAGGATAGGAAGTTGCATCTAAACAATATATGCAAATTAGAAGCGGAAAAGTGTTAGCATCCAATATCTTTGATTGCCTCTCATCCAACATGAATAACTCTAACCTTCCCAGTTCCCTCTCTATGTTGTAATGTTATTTTATACAAATCACCGATGGATTGAAGAGACGGGCTTGGCCCATGCTGCCATACAAGTTATTGCAAAAGTGAAAGGTCAATTTTGATAAGTACACGCACGCAATTGGACTAAAAGAAAAGGAAAAGCACAAACAATATCACATTAAGTATTTGTTTGATCCAATTACAAACCCATATTAGAACGGGAAAAGCGTAAAAATTCTTTTTCTTATATTAGTTTGATTAATTTACCTTTTAGTTTATATATTATGGCATATTCAAGAAATTTAATGAAGTTATATCCGATGTTTTTTCTTCTTCTTTTGAGACATTACTTTGGTCTACATAGCTACATAAAAAATTAAGAGAGATTTGTATTAAAGGAAAGGGTATATGATTTTATATTATTATATAAAATTAAAGAAACTTGTGTAGGATAAAAAAAGATATCAATTTATATTATTATATAAATAAAAGAAAGTTAGTGTAGGATAAAAAGAAAACAGATATCAAATGAAATCTTGATAAACTTCAAAAAGTGATATAATTTTCCGTGAATATTAAACAACTAACCCCTTTACCTTTGAAAACCATCCTAATGTCTAATCTATATTCATGCAAAATGAGTCATTTTGTAGTAGAGATTATTTCATTATTACTTCTAAGTATATTATTTTGTTGGAAACTGTAAAATCCAAACTGGATGTTTCATTCCAACACGAAACAAATGTCCGATGGTTTGGTTTTCTTTGCTTATGTTATACATACAACCAATTGCGAAGTATAAGGAGAATAAGTTAGAGGATGACAAAATTACCACATTAATAAAATAGTGGTGGCTCTAATTGATAAAGAATTTAATTTTTTATGTATTATAATTTTACAATATCAACCAAAAAAAAGTTATATAATATAAAATTTAATAAATTTATTATAGATGAAAATGTAAAAATACTTTATACCGTCGAAGTATACACTATTTACTCATCGATAAATAATAATTTCTTTCTCATGCTATACACGATACAGTTTTTAGTTTTCCCATAACTTGTATATAGTAGGTCAAGGATGAAAATGAAACCGTACATCTAACCCAAAAAATTCATAGAGGGGAGAAATCATGGTACAAATGGAAGATGCATTTAGCCATTAATAATTTATATCTTTACGGACATCAATCAAAACAATTGATGGAAGGAACACATGCTTAGCCTTTCCTTACTCAAAAGAGCTCATTAAAGAGAACTGTGTTTGTTTGTTAATTGAACATATTTTTCGAATATAATACAATTCTTGATGTCACACAACACAAGTAGCATCTATTGCTAAGCTTTGCAAGCACCAAATTTATGGCGAGCATTGCATTTGGGGAGGCACCCCAGAATTGTATTACTACTACTAGGACTGGGTTTGTAAGTTGAGAGAAAGTCTGGATCCTGCTCAAGTGAATCGGTATAGTGCTCCAAAATGGAAACTATCTCATCAAAATGTGGCCTTTTATCCGGGTTGCTTGACCAGCATCTATTGATCAGATCACTAAATGCCCAAGGACACTCAGATGGCAATGGTGGCCTTGCATTCTACACAAAATCAAAATCCACCAAATTCACTTTCTAAATAAAATTAATATATGTATAAAACTCCACTTCACTTTTCAAATTTGAATCAAGGAGAAAACCACTCATAGTCATAAAATTCATAAAGCTGGCAAATCTAATAGAATAAATAATTTGTATATTGATAAAGGAAAGTGTTTTTATACTTTCAGTCAATCATAAACTTACATATTTATTTTTATACTAATTTAAAAATTATATTTAACATAATTTTTATTAATTAATAACAAGTTAAATAAATATACATAGTTAATAAAAAAAATTTACGCTATTAACTAATTAAAAATTATATTTAAAATAATTATTATCAAAATTAATAAATTTATCTTACATGAAGATCAAATAATAATATAAAACTTTGTATATTCTAGTATTTTAATATATTTTACAAGTTTAGATTCAAAGTATATCTCTCTGATGTTGAAGCATGTGCACAGACAATGAACGAGGAAAGTTAGATTGGTCTATGTATATATTTCTTGCATCTGTGATTGATTGGAAGCAATATCAATAAAGCTTCTCTTTCAATAAGTGACTCAATTATAAGACACCTTGTTCTGATGTGCTGTGCATGTGACAGGGAAGCAGGGGTGGTAGCAATCATTGATTTTCATAAATAATGTTATATGATATATATACCATATCTTGAATGTTGGAAAAGTAACCATCATCTACATGTCAGGCAAAAATAAAGAAACCTCTAATATATCTTGATTCAATGTTGTTAATGAGGTGCCTAGGTTGGATAAGCAGGGCTATCATATCACAAACACAACCACATGCTCTGTAAAGATCGTAGACAGAGAATAATTGTTGCCCACCCCGCCAACACGCTTGAGAAAGATTCGGGGCACATTAACCATCAAAATGGGCTATAGTCAAGTGCATGCACACAGACATAGTATTAAAGTAGATAACGAAAACGAACACACAAACATATGTAGCATACAACGATGTATATTAAAAGATTTAATTTTGACACTGTGTAACTATAGGACCAAAGTAGTTCATGAACATAGTGGACTAATAATATAAAATGAAAGGGTGTGATGAACAATAACAACTTTTACATTGATAATTATGCATGCCCATGTTTCCATCTACGTGTAAACAAATAATACAATGACAAACTGTTCCTGTTAACAGAAGGATCAGTTAGAAAACAAGTTTAGAATAAATAGAGAACGAAATAGATTCTCCATAGGACTATTGTAATGCTACATTTACAAAATCCACTTTGATAAAATGGCATTTCATTTCTTCCTTAGCTCTTTTCTTTGTTGGAGTTCTTTCTAACTTTTTTTTTTTTTTTTTTTTTGTCATTCTTGCTTACTTAACTGGATAGATATCTCCAACAACATCCATGAAATATACAAAATGAACACTTTCTTTTCAACATACTTTCTCCTATTAGTTGAAATTCATGTTCGCTCCACTGATTTGAAATGTGGCCACCAAATGGAGAATGGGACCCATATAACATAATTAGTGAGACTCACATGAATTTTAGTCAATATGAAAAAGTGTGTTAAAAAGAGTGTTTGAATGTGTTACTAACCTTTCCTTTTAAAAAATATTTGATTTGGCATTCAGTTATTTTCACCTTTAACAAGAAATATACAACATTCCTTGATTTAATAGATCTGATAATCACAGACCAGCATAACTGCAATTTTGGGATGGATTAAAAATGAAAGTAGCACTTTTTAAGTAAGAAATAACAGTACTTCTTATGCTATCCAAATTTATGTATAAATTTAGTGATATCAATAAGTGTAGAGTCACTAGTTCAATGATTTAATAGAGCGACTATTATACTACTAACAACTAAAACAATGGAAACGCAAGGCAATTTTGTGCAGACTGAGCATGTGCATACCACCAGTTTTAGAGGTAAACATGTAGATTAATCATGAGACATATCCATGCAATGAGCACTTTATTTTCTTCCAAAAATACAATAAGAGTACGAGTCATAGAATCAAGTAAAATGTGATGCAAACCTTGTGTGAAACTGCAAATGCTGCCTGCTCTGGTGTCATGTTGTCAAATGGAGTCTTTCCAGTCAAAAGCTCCCATAGAACTATGCCAAAACTATACACATCTACTTTCTTGGTATGATGCTTTTCTTTGATCATTTCGGGCGCCATCCAACGGTAAGTTCCGGTGAATCCTTTTGCACTGCCACACTGAGATTCTAAGCATGAGATACCAAAATCTGCTACTTTTACACACATATCTTCCCCCAGAAGGAGATTCTCTGACTTGAGATCCCTATGAAGAATCCCTTGAGAGTGAAGATATTGCATCCCCCGCGCAATGTCGAGGGCTAACTTCAGAACAAGTTTGAATGAAAGTATATCTGGTTGTTGGTGATGCAAGAATTTTCCCAGTGAACCTCCAGCCAAGTATTCAGTAATTATGCAAAACACAGGTGGTTTCTTGCAAGCAGCAATAAACTGCATGATCAATAAAAGTCAATAGCTGCTGAGGAATGGTTAATTTTTCTATTATTCAGCAGCAGAAATTTACATTCAAAACATTCTCTACTCTTTAAAATGGGTAAATCTCAGCATGACAGCTTTTAGTGCTTGTGTATTAATTAGGCCACAATGCTATATTATCAACTTTCAAGAGAAAGAATTAACCAATTCAAACACATGTCTCTCAGAGCTCTTAAAACTCAATACTTGATCAACAACAACAACATCCACAAGACACTGGAATGATTGGGGTGAGAGGGTAATCAAATAACATGCTAAACAAATAGTCTAAATTAAAGACAAATTCTCAGCTCTTATGCTCAGTTTCCGCCAATGGAATGGAACGATACACCAAAGGCATTGGAAGCACCTTTGGCAATTTTAACTTCATAAGCACAAGCTTCTTGCACCACTTTTCCAACTAATCTATTTGCCAACAACAGCAACAAATGTAGAAAATTCGTATTTAATCCATAACTTCATTTTGCAGATAATTGTTTCCGTTTTGATCTTCCTAGTTCCTTCACGAAATTTCACAACACCTAGTTAGAATTGCATGACAAAAACGACCTTACCACTGATCCATCAAGAAAATTAAAGGTGTAAAGGAGCTATCCGCAAAAGGTGAAGAATATATGACAATTGGATATTTAGACCAAGAGTATCAAGGTCAGCATCTTCACACAGAAGCTAGTAATAAATATTCCTAATAACGTTAGCAAGAGAATCAACTCTCATATTCCATGCCAATAATAATAACAAGGAAGATACAAGAACAGAACAATGAATCAAAGAAAACAAAACACGTAGGTCTTCTCTTGTGTGAATCCAAGATATTCCCTTACATCTCCCAATAGATGTTATTTCGTACATACCAACTTAGAGATCAAACTCCTGATCACATGTTAAACGGACATAATTATTTTATCAAGTATACACACCATGATCGTACAAAATAGTTGAAGGAAGAAAAACTTACAGTAATGATATTTGGGTGGCCTAATCGAAGGAGCAAAGAGACCTCAGAAGTGAATTGCTTCTCAAGAAAAGAAGCCAAGTCCTCATCCTCCTCCGGTTGACTTATGAGCTTAATTGCCACATCCTTTTGCTTGTAAACTCCTCTGTAGATTCTGCTGTGCCTGCCAGAAGCAAATTTGGATCCAATGAGCAACTGAGACATATCTGCACTCCATTCCTCTTCTCCTTCTCCTTTTATCTCAGCCCCAGGAGACACCAGATACTTAGACCATGACACTGCGCGGTTGTACTCCCCAAGCGAAAGCCTTCTCCCTAACTTGCCACTGTTGGAAATTTGCTTGTGCCACTTCAAGTTCTTCATGTGGCTCACACCTGGCGCCTCCCAAAACCATCAAAGTTCAACCTTTTGCAAAGGCTCCTGCACCCCAAATGCAGATCCAACAACACCCTCTAAACAAATGCACCAATTCGCAGAATACCCAAGTTAGAAAAAAGTTTGTTTTCACGGCTTAAATGGTTAGTGAGGTAACCACATTATAAATATTTCGTATTATTCGGTCCCCCTTTCACATAAAGAAGCTGAAAACAAGAGGAAGAAAACCAGGACCATGGAGCAGAAGCTCACAACCCTTTACGGGTTTCGGTGAAAAGAACAAATTTTTAACAAGAGGTACCGCAGAGAAAGAGAGAGAAGTTTTGTTGATTTCCAACTTCCAATCAAGTGCCTGCAGAACTGAGAGGGAGAAATAGTTATAGTAGATAGTAACTAACATTAGTATACAATACAACTTGGTCTCAATTGTTTAAATATGATGGGTAAGTTAATACATAAAAATATTGTAAACTTTGTTTTCATGAATAAAAAAATCATTGAAATTGTTTAGAAATAATTCTACTCAATTTAAATAAATAAGATTGTGTTTATTTTTTTTTTACAAAAACTCATGATTTATAATATAGTATATTAAAGCCATAAAAAAATATAGTATGATGAGAAAATAATTATGCCTCTTAACCACTTAAACATAAGTTTGATTCTCAAACTCCATTTTCATGAAAGAGTATTTTTTAAAATAGATCCATTCTTTAAATAAAATTAAAAATTTTAATGTCTCTTAAATATGTAGTGATAAAATTTGATCTCAACTCTGTATGTAGAAAAGGATATAGTTTGAATAAATAGGAAGATGTGGATGAGTTAAAAAATAGTTAGTATTAAAATAAAAGAAAGAAAAGGAAAGTTATAGTAGGTAGTATAGTAGTTACTTGTGTTTGGTGTTGGAGATAGAGGAGAGTATGGGTTCGGGTGGTGAGGAGTGAAAGCATATGCAAGAGAGAGGTATGTGTTGGGTTGGGTACATGAGTCTCTTTACGTTGGTATTCGTAACGTGCGAAGATCCACTTGTGAGGAGACAAACCGGGTCTGCGTGACAATGACCGCTACCTATTACTTTTCCCCTTTTACCCTTCTCTTTCTCTCACACGCTGCTCATTTACCTTTAACTCCCTCCCTCACTTTACCGTGGTACCCAGTACCCATTGCTCTTTCATTATTTTTATGTATGCCACCCAACCAACCCCCAGTCCCCAGGCACCACGTGGTGGTTTCTACTTTCTACTTTCTACTCGTGGGTCACACGTATAAATGTTTATGTGTGTGTACCATCCATTATTATTACACAACACACAAAATCAGATCTGAATTCAAGTTTATAGGATTTATAACTCGTGTAAGATCAAATATGTTGTCGTAGAATTATACATAGAGTAATAGTACAATTACTCGTTAATCCAATAGTCACTAATACATGTTAACTTGTTTTTGCTGCTCTCATCTTCAGCTAATTCATTTTAATTAAATGACAAATTTTCCCATGAATAAAAGATAGGATAAATTGAATGTGTAATTTAATAAAAAAATTTGCCTCGTTTTATGATTAAGTGACTTATTGAAAAAAGAAATAGTTTTAACAATATTTTACGAAAATATTTCAGTTTAAAACCAAAGTTATTTATCAATACAAGAATACGATAACAATAACTCTGAGATACTATTTATCTTAGAAAATACGCCTTAAATCAATAGTTTAGAACAGTAGTCAATAAAAACCCTAAAAATAATAGAAGACAATAATAACTTAATTAATAAATTTACATATTTTTAACTATACAGTATATTGTGCTAACTGATTTCTGTCTCAGGTGAAAAGAGAAATTAATTAGGTTCATATCTCATTTATTATAGTATATTTAAAAGGGTTAATTAAGTTTATTGAATGATTGATCGATTAGGTTCGAACCCAAAAAGTAAAAGATACAACTCTTTAATCATTCAGCCAACACTCTTTACGTCTTTAATTATTAAACCAACACTCTTAAATTATGTACTTAATAATTTACGTACGATGCTTTATTTAGCTTTTATAATAATGTTTAGTAATGGTGATAAAAAATTAGTTAATAAATTAAAATGAAAAAGCATCAATTGATATATAGTTTTTTTTTTTTCATAAAGAAACCATAAATAAAGAGCATAAACTATTTTTCATACACTGTATATCTCTAAAAAATTAAGTAATGCTATAACTAAGATCTTTAAAAATTGAACCCACAAATTGAGCATGGGATTGTGGTGGAGTTACGTGAATGGCAAGGATTTAATTGGACAGTAATATGGTTGGTCCCATGTAGGGGCAGGTTGGTCAGTTTAAGGAACATGAAAGAGTAAAATGTCTGGTTAGGAAGACCAATTTCAGAAGAAGTAGAAAATGCAGCAACAGAAACAGATAGGAGAGAAAAGAAGGGTGGGAGGGACACGTGGGTCCCACAGTAGGGGAGTTGGAGTGGGGACCACAAGTTGGTGGTATCCGTGGGTGTGTCGGACAAGCCGTATGGTCCTCTTCCGTATACGGTCTCTCTCTCTCATCCTCTCTTTACGCATTTCGATCAGTTATTTTAAAAGTAAATGTTGCATGCACCCATCTTTTTCTCATTCATGTTTTGCTCCTCCTAAATTAAGCAATATTTATTATCTTAATTTACTATTTAAAACAATTAATTCTTTTCTTTTCAAGAAAAATTGAACGCGATTAACACGTCAAAATCATTACATACAATATGTGAGAAATCGTTTACTTAACTTGAGAATTTTTGTTTGCAATGTGATACCAAATATGCTAATAATAGGTACATTTTATGCCCAACTAACACTTCACCCCCAAAAAAGAAAAATTACATGACACGTAAAAAGTGTTTTTATTTTTGGTTTGTTATATTTTTATGAATAATATTACTTTTTACTCGAATTGCCACTTTTATCACTAGTATTTATATTGTCCTCTTTTATCCTTTGAATTAATATTTTCTTTTCTTCATCGACCAAAACACCCTATTACATAAAATATAGAAATATTATTATTAATTAATTACTTTATTTTTATCAATTTCGTTAGCATTAATATTTATAATTCATTTTAAGTAATTAAAAGTAAAATATTTCATTAAGAAATTATTATTACATTTTATATTTTTGTCTAACGAATGTTACTTTTTTTTATCATTTTTATCTTTAATTATTAAAATTCACTTTTAATAAATAAATGTTAGAATTTTGTGAATTAAATTGTCTAGATATTGGATTAAATTTCTGATTATTATTATTATCAATTATAAAAATAAAATTTATGGTATTTAAATGGATGAATATCATATATTTGAGTTTATAATGCAAGTGAGTTTAAAATAAATTGCACTCTTGATGTTCAAATGAAAGATTTATCCTCTAATGTGATGGTTGTTGAAATGTTACTTTATTAGATAATTTTATGTGATTAAACATTTTGTGTGAAAAACTTTGATTGTTAGGTAGAATAGATCTCTTCTTTATTGCATAATTTCCATTGTTCATGATTCTTTTCTTTTCGAGATAATAGGAAAAACTTCATCGTCTCTTTGACTACATGTATTTTTTAAATACCAAATGCAAAATTAACCTTTCTAGGTCTTTGGTCTTATATTTTATATGTATTTTTTAAAATGGATATAGGATATTGTTTGAATTCAAGTTTTCATCATAAACGTATTTGTCACAACCGTGACTACGACGAAGTTGGTGAAAAAATAATTTTAACATCTGCATTCCTTTTAGGGAAAAGAATATGAAGTTGAGAGTCATTATCGACATTTTTAAGGAAAATGTCAAAAAATCTAGGATTAGATAAAACTGGTTTTTCGAAATCAGTTTTAAGGTTCGGGATGTAATTATGCATAAGGAAAGTATTAACACCCTATAACATTCATCCTAAGACGATTACCTTAATATAACACATAAAATTATTATGACTTCTAAATTATTATTTTTACCTTACAAACACAAATATAAATGAAAATTATTATTGGGAGAGGAAGGATATCTTTTTTTTTTGGTTTTGAACTTGACAAGAATAATCTCTTGCTCCTACGTATCTTCTTATATAATGGAGAATTCAAAGTTTACATAATTTTGGGGAATTAATGGGAATTGGATTACTTACCCTAAAGGAAGCTAATGTCGACTATGCGTCGCGGGTGCAAAAAGGGAGGCAAGATTGACTAGGAACAAGTCAATTGGGTAGGGAGTATGCCGATTTCAAGTTGGCTTGATCTTAACGAAATCGAATATCGATTGGACATTGGTGAATAACCAAAGGAAGACTTATTAGACTAACTATAAGGTTATCTAAGAACAAGATTGTGTGACTTAGATTAGAAAGGTCTCATATGTTTTCCTACTCTATTATTGCTATGAGAATCTCTCTTCTTTGAGCAATGTCTCTTTTCTCTTCTCCGATCTATTAGGGACTCTGCAATGGGCTTCCTTACTTCTCCTTTCTTGCTTAGACTCACTAAGAAATCTCTCAATGTCTATGCTCACTCTTTTCTAGGAAATCCTTTAATGTCTATTATTTCTCTTTTTTCTCCTTCCTTTCTTTCATTTTCTCTTCCTTTTATAACCTCTGAGGTCACTTCCCCTTGGCTCTCTGTCCACTCTTACGTTTGTCACGATGATGTTGGGAATTGTTCATGGGATAGCTTGCATCTCCTGAGTTGACCTATGGCAAAGTGGAGGCGCAAAGTAAAGCAAGCACAGGGGTGGTTGATAGGGTGTGTATGCGGAGTAGGGGAGTCAATGAAGAAGTTTCTCCAGTACTCTTCCACCAATTTTTTTCTTTTCTTTTTCCTTTATTTAGATATCTACAGTATTAATCTTTTCCGATTTCATATAACTAATTGGGAGAAATTTTCATGAAAACATTTTCAAACCTGTTAAGATTGGGTTATTCGTTTTGATCCAAATTTGATCAACAAAGATGTTTTTTTGAAATTGGTTGAAGGGTTTGATTGTAACACAAAATCATTCACAACTATGTATGTCACATTTAAGAGAATTTTGGAGAATCAATTTCAGACTCACTTTGCACGTCACATTTCTTGACCTTTCTTTTCTTTCCCGAAATGATGAATAATCCTTTGCAATTAAAGGGGGCTGATTTGGAATCAATTTGCACACCAAATTCTTATAAAAGCACACAAAAATCTTGACGAGGACGGGAGAATTTGATGGGTTCTTGTTACAAGTTAGTGATACCCATTTTTCACGACATTCCCTTTCTTTCTTTCTTTCTTTTTTATTTTTAATCAAAATTTCCCTACAATCTTCAATTGTGTGACAAAATTGATCGCGGACTTCTATTTAGGATGGATTTGCACCACTAGCCCTCAAAAATCACACTCAACTTATGTGGTTCTCTCCCACGAGCCGTTAAGGGAAATACTTCTCCGATTACACTTACTCAACTTCGCATATCCATCTATATCAGTTTTTAACTAAAAAATTATTTTATTTAAAGATTAAATCAACGAATAATTGGATTTGATTTGGACTCTTTTCTTAAAAATATTGATCCAATCTAATTTCATAAAATATAATTTAAATTTAATTAGATAATTTTATTTTGATCGCATATTATAATTGACAATTTAATTTACTATTATTAAAAGTCTTTAACTTAAATATTAAATATTATTTTTAAAACAAATACATAATTTTTAAGTGTAACTATATTAGTAATTTATTTATTTTATCAATATATCACAACAAATTATTTTAAAATAAAGAACAAAAAATATATAAAAAACATTTTAATTGTTTAATTATCTTATAACAATTTTTTTCTGAAGAGATAAGAATAAATATATTTAAAATAAATACTAAGAAGATCGAAATATATATAATTTTAAATATATATATATATATATATATATATATATATATATATATATATATATATATATATATATATATATATATATATTAATTACATATATATGAAACACATAAGAATATATATATATTAAAAAATATATCAATTTGATTTGGATTGATACAGTTATACAAATTCTATTCGAAATCTGAATTGATTCAATCAGTTAAACAAGAAAATAATAAAAAAATATAATCTAAAAATGTTCAATTTTTATTTTTTTAATCAATTTGTGGTTTTATTTGGGTGTAGCCTTATTTTTTTTTCCACTATGGGTAAATCTTGCTCCCACTATTTTCAAAATATTATTGTTGTATTGTTTAGAAAAAAAATCCAAAAGTTTTTATACCTTAAAATATTATATATAATTTTATTTAAGGATATTTTGTGTTATTTAATATTGTTTTCTCAGATTTTAAGCATGCTTACCTTTTTATGATTTTCATGTTATTAAATAAATTTCATTGTATTGTACTTTATTTATTATGGTTTTTTGTTTGATGAACTAATTTTTAATGATTGTGATTTAAATAATTGTCCCTTTGTACTTATATTTTAATATTTTATGCTTGATAAGTATATTAAATAATTTTTCCAAGCAAAATTGATAATATTTTGTATAATTGCTGGTCATCTATATTGACAATGATTATATAAAATTTGTGTAATTTTATATGGTTTGTTTGTGTTTTATATTGAATTAATAATAGTTATACTTTATCGTTATATTGTTAACGTGGTTTTGTGATTGATACGATTTTTTTTACCTGTGACTTTTGTTTAGTACTCTGTTAGTGTTGAGATTTTGTAGCGGGAGTTTTTACATTATAGTTTTGTTTAATTTTTTGTTCTTTGTGGTTCAGTACCCTTACGAAAAATTTAAATGGTTAAGAAATTTTGAATGGTGGGTATATTGTGTTGTATATATTAAAATATTATTTTTGTTTTTTTAATAGTTATTATGTCTAATTTTATGGTAACTTTGAATGAGGTTAATTATAAAGATTAGAATGAATATTTAGATTTGTGTTTGATCATTATCAATATAAACTTAGTTTTGAGGGAAGAAGGGCCTCTAACTTTTATTGAGTCTATAGTTGTTTAAAGGATGTTTTAAGAGACGAAAACATTTGTGTCTAATGGTAACAAGTTGCATCATGGAATAATTCATTAGATAAAGAATTTTAGAAAATTGTTGTGCTAAGACTTTTTTGAAGTTTGCTGATAAAAAGTTTAGGACTTTTTAAGACTCAGAAAAGTCATGATTTCTCCCTATTTGATAGTTATGCATGATGTCATTAGTAGTGTTCACAAGCTTATGCTGAAGATAGTGAATTGTTGTTGTAATAAGTTTGAAGTCCATGAAATTGGAGATTAATGATAATTATCTAATTTGCAAGCTCTTGATGAGACCATTGTAATTGTTACTCAAGAGGAGTCTATGAAGAAGGGTAAGTCTCATATTGTTCAGTTTGTTGCTAAGTCTTATAATGATAAGTTTGTTGCTTATACATATGGTATGTGAAGAAAGATAAAAATGAGAAATTCAACAATGGCAAGAAGGTTGGGAATGTAACTTGGTTTTTGGGGTCCAAAAGAAGTTTGTCAAGGAGAATTGCAAGTATTGTAAGAAGTTTGGACATAAGTTGAGTGATTGTTATATCCTTAAGAAGAAAAACCAAAATGAAGGAATTCACGAGGGTGGGGAAGCCAAGTGTCTCTAAATATTACATCGCTCTAGAGATATTTTTTCAACATCTCAAACTTGTCTTAGTTTCTTATGTTCTCTCCATTAGGACAAATCTAAGTTTAGTTTTAGCTTTGAATAATTGTAGTTACAACTTTTGAATTTGGAAGTAGAAAACTTGTTATTTATTTCATGTATACTAAATTTTAATTACATTTTGTTAGTTTTGTTGTTAGGCATAGATGTAGATGTAAGTATTTTTTTTATCACTTTCATAGACAACTTCTCGTATTATGGTTGGATTGATCTTCTTTGAATGTGTTCAAATCCCTTATGGCGGTTGTTGAGTTGAAAATAGGCAAGAATATCAATTGTGGGAGGTTTGATAAGGTTTTTGAGACTAAACACAATCTAGATGGTGTGGATTGTTGGCTTACTTTGATTTAGAATTACACCAAATAGATATATGAAAATCTCTCAAAATAGAAAATTATTTAAGGATAGTAGGAACAAGTTCATAACTTGTATATTCATTATATCTTCCTTGCTAGTAGATGATTGAGCTTTTGACTAAGACTAAATATATGTTGACTAAATAATATTCTAATAAAGTTATTTGAGGATAGTGAGAACATCCTCTCTAACTTTAATTTTATTATGGTAAGAAGAGTTATATCTTGGAAGAGTGTCAAATAGGCACTCACAACTACTACCATAAAGACAAGACATTTTTTCTTGGAGCTACTTACCAAGCAATATGTCTAAGGAACTTGAATTATGACTTCTGCATTGTTGAGAGCATATGTAGGTAATTTGTTATATATTGAGACAATACTACCACTATAAATTTATCTCAAAATAGAAAAAACTCTTTTTATGAAAATCACTTTGATATTTGTTTGGGAGAAAATTTTTAGTTTTGGACTCTAATTGAGCACATTGTTATAAAGTGTATATTGGTATGTCCACTAACCAAAGACTTAACTATTGAAGCTTTTGAGAATTTTGAATCTCAAATGAGTTTGGTTAAGCAAGGGTTAAGAGGATTTTGAGATTGCATATTTGTTTATTGTTCTTTATGAGATATGTAATTTGATCACATCACTTTTTTATTATATCTCTTATGACACCATTGAGATCCATGGATCATTTCATTGAGATTACATATTTGTCTTATTTAATTATATTTTTCTTTATTCATTTTGTGTATGAAAATGTGAGTTCATTAACATGTATAATGTTTATCTCTATTAGATACAATTTTTTGCATTGTTGATAACTTATTGTTTTTTGGACATAATTGATTTTAAATTGTAATAATATTTTGTCTTTAATAATTAAACAAATATTATCTAAGTGGGAGATCATTAGAATTTTATAAATTAGCATTGTCTAATTATTGGATTAAATTCTAAATTACTAATATTAATTATGAAAATAAATTTTATGGTATTTTAATTGATTAATATTAGTTATTTGAATTTATAATGTGTGAATAAATTTACGATGGGTCGAGTATTCACTAAGTGCCGAAATGAGGAGTGTTTGCTTTCATCTTATGGTTACAAAATGAGGGGTCTCAACTTCCATCTTAAAGCAATCAAGACAAGTACTTCCTTGATTCTATCTTTTTCAACGGAACAATAATGAAACATTAATTGACCTTGTCTCTTGTTCTGATATATTTTTAACACATGAAATATAGAGTTGAACTCGTGAGTAATGTTTTGTTTCATGTTAGCAAAACTACTAAACACTATCTATATTTCACGGAAAAATTAATTATGATTTATTGCATGCTACCATGGATAATCCTCTTTGTTGTTAAAGTATTGATTCTTTTATTTTTAAGCAACTTGTTGTAACCATCTTCCACTACAAAAAATTTCATATTTAGCAACAAAATAAATCGGTCGCTAAAGCTGAAAAATCGGTCGCTAAAGTTGAATTTCAGTCGCTAAATGACTTAGCGATAGCATTAGTGACCGAATATTTTTCATCGCGAAAAATCTAATTGCTAAGTATTTTAGCGACCGAATTGCTTTCGGTGGCTAATTGAAATCAAAATTCAGTCGCTATTTTATTTTTTAAAAATCTATTGACTTTTTATTTTTAATTATTTATATATTAAAAACGGTCGCTAATTCCGTCACTATTTTTGATTTTTATATTAAACATTGCGGTCATTAAATTGGTCGCTATTTTATTTTTTTATTTTAAATAAATGGGTGCTAGTGGCAGTTGGTTGGTGGTTGGGGGGAGGGAGGAGAGAGTGAGGGAGAAGGAAAAAGAAAGGGAGAAGGGAGAAGAGAGGGAGGGAAGGAGAGGGAAGAGAGAAAGGAGTGGAAAGAGGGTGGTGGTGGTGGTGGTGGTAAAGGAAGAGAGAAAGGACGAGAGGAGGGTGGAAAATAAGAGGAGAAGATGGAGGAACGGATAAGAAGCGCTGGAGTGGTGGTGGCGGCGAAGGAAGGAGAGGAAGGACTGGGTAAAAGTTAGAAGAGGAAGGGAGAGGAGGAATGTTTAAATTGGGAATGGGAGGGAGTGGGTGAAAGTTAGCAGGGGAGGGAGAGGAGGAAGGTTTAAAATCGGTCGCTAATAAATATTTTTTTACGTCTTTATTTTCAGTCGCTAAATCGGTAACTAATTTATTTTTTTATTTTTTATTTTCTAAATTTCGGTCGCTAATTTGATCGCAAAAGATAACTGTTTTGTTCTTTTCTATTCCGTGGCTAATTCGATCGTAATATATATATCTTTTTATTTTTTTACGTTTTTATTTTTGGTCGCTAATTTATTTTTTTATTTTTTATTTCTTGAACTTCGGTTGCTAATTCGATCGCTAAAGGTAATCCTTTTTGTCCTTTTATGTTCTGTCGCTAATTTATATTTTTAACTTTTTATTTTCAGTCGCTAATATATTTTTTATTTTTTATTTTCTGAATTTCAATCACTAATTCGGTCGCAAAAAGTGTCTTCTCTATCTTATCACTATTTTGGTCGCTAAGTTATATTTTTTTATTTATTTTTTACATTTTATTTTCGGTTGCTAATTTTTTTTAAAAATTCTTTTCGGTCGTTAATTTCGTTGCTATTTAACAATGCCTAGAATCAGTCGCTAAATTCGGTCACTAAAAAATATTTTTCTTGTAGTGTTCATGTATAATTCCTTTTATTGAAATTGTTATCCAGGTGGAGGAGAATAAAGTAAAAAGTCTAAAAATAGGGTTTGGTGTTGAAAGTTGCCAACTGACTTAAATTTGTTGAATCTTTACGACATGGATTCATTCTACATGCCTGATTTTAAATCCCACCTTCTTTGTTCCTAAATTTTGTGAGGTGATATGGGTAAACACTATACCACAAATTTGATGGTTTGAAACTCTAATTATATTATTATTGATCTATGGAGGACTACGAATTTTAGTGCTTAAAGGAGCAAAAGGAGCAAGAAAAGTATTCCAACAACTATTATTACTTTTTGCAAGAAGCAAAAGATAATTTCTAGTATTTATGATTTGAGAAAAATTGGTTTCATTTAGGGATTTTAGTGTTGAGTTCTAAAAACCGGCAGGATTTATTTATAGTTTAGTACAAGATAAAACAAATCTATCATAATAATATAAAGTTTATATATAAAATTGAGTGGGATAATCCTTGACATCAAGTTGTGGACCTTGATAAAAGAAATTGCGAGACCACTGTACTAATGGACATGTATAGAAAATCATAATGATTTTATCCAAGATTCAAAATTGTATATACTAATGCAAAGTAACAATAAAACATGTAAAGCAAAAGGATAAATTATAATTTTTTTTTTTTTTTATCTTTTAAAAAAATTATTTTACTATTTTAATTCTTAAATTTGAGTTAATATTGTTATTTAAAAAAAAATATTATTATTTTTATTTTAGGTACAATTTTAAACTATTTTTTTACTAATTTAAGATATAATTTTTTCGATTAAATTTATCTACATAAAAATTATATAACTCAATTAAAGTTCGAATAAAAAATTATAAATATAGTAAAAACTAAAAAAATATTTTAAAAAATAATAAAAAATAAAAATTTTCGTATCAAATTCTTTTCTAAATATTTGTGAAAACAACAAAAAAAATTTTTTTTTTACAAAAATGAAAATAAAACCATGTGGAGTAAAAACGAAAGAGCAGGATTTAGAGAGGTTTTAGAATACATACTAGATCACTTGCATGAGAAATTGGTTTCTATATCAGTTTCAAATGCAATCAATCTAAAATCTCCATATTACAAAAATGTAATCACCTCACATACTAAATTGGTCATCTTGGAAAAGTAATTTTTTTATCAGTTATATAATAAAACTAATCAATCTAAAAAGTCGATGATAATTCTATATTTTATCTTAATGCTAATTTAATAAATTAGCTAATAAGCTTTAAGTTTCGGCAACCGTTTATAAGCTTCAAATTAATTTATTAGATAGTTTTGTTACATATAAGTAAGTTGTATATAACATTATCATGTGTTAAATTTTATGTATTTGCAGCCTCTTTTCATTAATTTTTTTTAGTACGAGACTAATATTTTCTTTTGGGGGGAGACAATTATAATTTTCATTATGTAACATACTGCATGTAAGCAACTATTTTTAGTATATAAAATAGGATTTCTAAATTTTAGTATTGACTAGTTTCTTAAATTTGAAAAATACATCAGGATTCAATATATTTGTTTTGGTAAAATGAGGAGTCAATTTTATGTCATGTTGGTTTGTCAATTGATAAGGAAGGTAATCCATTGGCACTTTGGTATGGATAATAAATGCTATTTAGTGGACACTTGACACGCGTGGCAGTGAGAATGACTAAAGGATACCTGTTAAAAATCGACTCTAATAAATTTATTAGCTCTGATTAAATTTAGCTAGCTAGGACGCATTGGCTTAAATATGTTGAGTCAATTCAAATTAATGCTCATAAATTATGATATAGAGCTGACAAAAAAAGTGAGATAAAAATATATTACTGTCAGAGAGGAAAAGATAAATAAATAATGAAATGTCACATTAAATAATATAAAATGTGCATTGTATATCCATATTCCATGTATCTGTTTTTTCAACAAGTTTAATTTTATACGTTATACGTATATTTACACTATAAACTAATTAAAATATTCTAAACATGATTTATAATATAATTATTAAAAAAATCAATAATTTTATTATACATATTGATATATAATTAAATAAAAATATAATATAAAATATTTTGGTTGTGAATTTATTCTAATTAATTTATTTTTCCATTAAAAAAATGTCAATATGGTGTTAGTATTATTATTGAATACATATATGATTTTTCTTAATAAAAAGTTAGTATGTAAATAAATATGTAATTATGATATTTTTTATTATTTTACTTTTATCATAACAATGGTCATGTCCTAAGGTGTTATTTTGGCCTTAAACTTTACATAACACATTTGATCCATTATAATGACTTTAGTTTTTTTAGTCCACCTAACGAGGGCTTTCAAAGCTTCTAACCCACATTATCCACTTAGTAAGGGAGGTTGGGTCAAAGCTTAAAAGGGTCAACACACAAGTTGAGAATATGACTAATTGCGCTTCTCTCTCTTTTATCTCATTTAGATTATTTTTAGTTTGACCTTAACATGGACCAAAGTATCTTTAGTTGGTCCTCGACTAGAGTATCTTCAACTAGTCCTCGATAAGAGTATTTTCAACTAGTCCACGACTAGAGTATCTTCAACTTAGCATTAGCCATGACCAAAGTATCTTTAACTTGCTCTCAACCACCTTCACCTTAGCCTCGACTAGAGTCACTTCAACTCAGCCTCAACCATGGTATCTTCAGCTTGGTCTCGACTAGAGTACCTTCAACTTGGTCTTGACTAGAGTATATTCAACTCAACCTCGATATTTTGGTCTCAACTAGAGCATCTCCACCTCAGCCTCAACTAGTATATCTTTAGCTTAGCCTCAACCAAAGTATCTTCACCACAGTCTCAATTAGAGTATCTTAAACTTAGTCTTCACTAGAGTATCTTCAACTTGGTCTTTACTAAAGTATCTTGAACTCAGTCTCAACTAGAGTATTTTCATCTTAGTCTTAGCCAAAGTATCTTTAACTTAGTCTCGGTTAGTGTATCTTCAACTTGACATCGGCTAGATCATCTTCAACTTAGTATTAGCTTAAACATCTTCACTTCGACGTTGGTTTGAGTATTTTCAACTTAACCTTAGCTAAAGTGTCTTCAACTTGGTCTTGGTCACCATAAATTCTCGAGCTTGATCACCCTATCTTTAGCTTGACCTTGACTAGAGTATCTTCAACTTGACCTCAACCAAAGTATCTTTAGCTTGACCTCAACCAAAGTATCTTCAACTTAATTAAGGTATTTTCAACTTATCCCGACCTTGACCATCGTATCTTTATTTCAACCATATCTAAAGTATCTTCAACTCATCCTCTTCTAGGATTCTTTAACTCAGTCTTGACCAGAGTATCTTCACCTTGGCATACTAGAGCATCTTTACTTGGATGGACTTGATGAATCACATAGAAATGAATTCTTTTGTCACCCTTAGTTTGGGCTAATCAAGTTATTAGGTTGATCCAAACCCATGCCCATCCCTAACTCTTATATTATGCATGGTTTATCCAAAGAAACTTATATATGGTTACATATAAAAATGAGTCAATTTTTATATTTAAGATGCATGAGCTAGTCCTAACCCTATAGGAATCTATAAATTTTTTTAAATGGTTCTTTTAGTCTTAGCTCACGCAAGTTAGGACCAAATGGATAAACTGACCTATTTTGAGAACTCTAGTTACATTACTTAATTCTATTGATGTATTTGTATTGTTATAATAAAATAGATATTATTGATTTTTTAATATAATTTTGACCTGTTAAATATGATTTTCACCTGTTAAATATAAAAATAATTTGTATTTCTTATCTTAATTTAATATCATATAATACTTAAATTGATAAACATTAATAGCTTCTTAATTTAATTATAATATATTATCAATACAAATATTTTTACACCATACAATTTTATGTTGATACTTTATTTGACAAATTTGAATATGTATATAATTATACTAGATAACAAGTTTATTAATGATACAATAACAAATTCCTAAGTGATGGTGTATTTTTTTTTTATAGTGATAATGCATTAAAATTAAATTATTTAGTGTCCGAACAAACTTAAATTTTAAAATCGATTATTTCAGTCTCAATTTGTTTACCAACAGACTTTTAACATTAATTTAACTAGTGAGACGAACTCATATTCCTTTTATAATTGTATATTTAAAATAATTTATTAACACAACAAGATCTATTTCATTAAAATAATTTTCAGGTAAATATTTTTAAATCCATTAGTTAGTGTAGTGATAGAGAATTCATATATATATATATACACGGAGAGAGAGGAAGTGTATAAATATATGAGAGAAATTTTTATAATAAAAAAGTGAAAAAAATAAATTTAGATGATATAATAATATATAAAAGATTTAAATTTAATTAAAAAACTACGTGATATTTTTAAATAGTCACGTAATATTAAATAACTTTCCTTGCTTCCAATCATACTCAAGTATATTTTTAATTCGTACAAAAGTCAAATTCACCAACTCTAAGCATGACCAGATCTGGAATGCAGCAGCAGTCGAGCTGCAACATCCCCAGCTATATTAATATCAATATGCCTCATGCAAGTTGTGACTGTGACTAATGGATTCATCATTTTTCTCTTTCGTTTCCCCCCTCTAATATGCAGCAAATAATTTTTAAATGCTCCCCTAGCTTGTTATGCAACGCCTACTAATACTGGTGTGTTTGAGAACACATTTACAGTTATGCAAACAAAAATTTAAACTTTCTAAAACATAAAATTAAGATATAAAAAATGGTGTCATTCATTCAACATCCATTTTCAACTTTCATTAGTTCAACTGGTAATCCAACACACTATATATGTGTCTCGCATATTGGTTGGTACGAGGTAAGTAATCCCCTACACGCAAGAAATTTTAATCGACGGTATTATTTTTATTATGGATATAAAAGGGGCAAACATGAAACCTCGTTTAATGTAATTAATTAAGGATGATCCGAAGTAACAGAAAGCAGTACTATCATTTGATTAGAAGTTTGACACCATATTAATATATCAATATCCAAGTATAAATATGATTTGAAATAGTCAGAAATATTGTCAACAATAATTTGAGATAAAGTGTTAGCTGGCAGAGCTATTTCTCCGATCATTTTAATTTCTTCGAATGAATCATAAGTGATGACAACTGGTAATTGATATATCGATGATTTTGTAATCTTTCTCTTGTAGAGAGCTTTTAATTATGATGGCAGCACATGCACTAATGGGACGTAATAAAGGATAAAATAATTGCCATGCGTACTAATAGAAATGGCCAAAACTCAATAATTGAGCGTGGTTTGGTGGTACAAACTATTTCCCATAGCCGTACTAAATAATGCTTGGCTTGGCGCGTAGTTAAACATGGTTGAGATAATGAGATGTGATAAAGCCAATTATTGAGAACCAATGAAGGTTCAAATAGGGGTGATGATGACGTCGGTGCTGACTAAGAAAGATAAAAAAATGGTTAACGTGGTAGGAAAGTGAGGGTTTGTTGATTAGAATCGAATGGCTGAGATTTGGTGTACGGTAAAAGGGTAGGGGACGATAGTTGGTAGGACAGTAAAGAGAGCATAGATTCATAGAAAAAGAAAGCTAAAAAGAAGAAAAGGAGTTGGCGGTAGTTTGGTTCGGAAAAAGATGAGTGTGGTAGGGAATTTTTGTCAGCTAGTACAAATATGTGTACAACCTGAACGTGATTCTCAATAGTACCACGTGAATCCCTTACTCATCAACTCACAAGTTTCGAGGCACAATTATTTTTAAAACTGATTGATTAAAATAATTCATCTACTAACAACATTATTAAAAACTCTTATTAAATATTCAAATATCCTAAACGCTGATTTTGATCCTTAAAATGGTAAAATATTATTATAATAATTCTTGAAATTAAAGTAAATGATGATGTGATATATATTATTTATCATTTTGACAATTATTTTAATCAAACGTGTTATCTTAGTCTTATCCAGTGATGTTTTAAATAAAAATTTTATGTAAAGATTTTTTGTAACATGTTTCTACTATTTTTATAATAACTTAATTCACATCAGTTATAAGTAAAAATATAATTTAAAACATAAATTTAAGTAATTATTTTTTTTTGGTGAACATGTGTATAAATTTAAGTAGTTAATTCAGCTAAAACTAAATTGTGTTGTGATTTAAATAGTAAATTTTTTACTAATTTCTATGAGTAAATAATCAAATATTTCATTGACCTTAATAGTTAGAAGGAGTGTTGTACTAATGTATAATGACTCAAATGTTGTTACAACCTTTAAACAACTAACAACAAATGTAGAAGGTTAATTTTAAAAAAATATTTAATTAAATTATTTTTAAAAATAACAATAATTTTTTTTTCTTTTCTCGTAATGCGCATCAACTATCACCATCAATATAAATCACAACTGAGATTATTATAAACATGCATCATAGATATAAATAAATATATAAGTAGGGTAACAATGTATATCAAAAGATGACATGTGCGTTATGACACATATATTATATCAACAAAAGAAACTACAGAAGTTGGGGCTAACAGGCGCCTAAGGGTAAATACATCACAAGGGAAAAGGAAAATGGATATACAAAATACTTTACAACTGGTCTTGGCTACAAGAAACCCTACACTACTAAAGGGATAGAGACAATGTGAGCAGAGGAACTCTTGTTCCTCTCCTGGGCCTGACAGATCTAACCTAGAAGCATTTGAAGTCGGGGGTAGGGTTAGGGGGAGGGACGTGATCCCTATCAACTTTAAGCATCCTCACGGGAAGATCCCACATAGACCTTATCAGGAGAAACATCTCCAGGTGAGTGTGAAATACAATAGCAAACTTCACTATCCTGTCCAACACGTAATCTATAATCATCTCTTTGTGATACCACACCCATTGAGTGTAATATTGTATCCTCCACACTCATCCGGGTCCTACCCGAATGTCCCCAAAGTGGACACAAAAGGGTTTTGAGTAGATCATCACTATCGATGTGGCTTGGCCCTTCCATCCTCTTGGAAACCTTAGGATCTGCTCCCACAAATATGTAGTTCGAATCATCATAGTCATAAACATGCAACATACAATGTAAGGGTAAGGTACAACAAAAATATACTTACATACACAACCTTTCAACAATATCAATCAACATAATATTCCACAATCATTTGTGTGTGTGTGTATAATGTTGAGATTTTCACCACTACTCTATGGAGATTTATAGGTTGAGTTATCACTTTTGTCACTTCCTTAACATACTCTCATTTTGGTATTGGGGAAAGAGGACGTGGTCTTGTGGATTAGAAAGTGTGTTTGTCAAGATAGAAGTACGTGGATAATGGTATGTCATAGTCTTAAGTTTGCAATACCAGGACCTCATATGGGATGTGCCCGTTCGTTTGTCCCCTAGATTCATCATGCTCCACTCCTTTTCTCCAACACTGGTTATAGACCTTTCTCATCATAATAACCCAATAACTTATATGCCAACTCATCCTTGAGGGACTCAACACATCAATCAACTATGATTTTAAAGATCACTTCTAACTTTCTTGAACAACGAATACTAACACTACATATTCACCATTGTATCATGGTCACCTTTAAGATGAGCTTAAACTCACCACAATAAGGAATGATACATTACCCATGTCCTTAAGAGTAAGGTAAATCCTCTTACTCATCCAACAAGCCTTCTATCTTTCAAGATGCCAACATTTCAAAATATTATATCTTCATTAGATTTTCACTTATAAGCTTTCAATCCAACCTACCCATAATCATCATTTTATAACAATATTTCTCATGCTTTTATATGATATAATTAATCTCTTGTGTAATTTTCCATAACTTAGGCATTTTTCCACTACCAAGAAAACTTGCTCAGTGAAAAGGACAACTCACCTAGCGATTCCCACCATCCATAAATGTACCATTCATCTACGCACATTCACTCAGTGAGAGCTTGGCTTCATTTGGTGAATAGAGTTACAGAGAGTTGAAACTTTGTTCTGTTTGCTCAACAAGAGAGTATCTTGCTTAGCAAATAAGTCATAGAGACTTAACTTCCTAAAATTCACACATCTCACTTAGCCAAGGGACTCATAGAGAGCATCCCTCCTTAAGCCTAAAGGAAGGAGTGGCAAAAATATATGCAATAAAGGATGTTTTCTTTAGGTTTCATAAGTCCCAACATCAAGACAAGCTTGGCCTTATATAGGGTTTGAAAAATGGGTTACTAACCAATGGTTAATAAGGGGGTGTCGTAGAAACATTAGTGAAGGAAAAATAGGGTTATGGTGACATCTATAGGTTCTGGAGTTTTCTTCGAGACTCTAGTCGGTCAAGGTTCTACCTTGAAAAAATGTGTCGCACAAAAAATATGTCGACGACATCGAGTCAACTCAATTCGACAAGAAAACACTCTTAACCACGGTATATTAACTCTTCATGTTTAACTCAACTCGACCAATTGTTTTTAAGGAAAGCTTGCCTCGATATGAATGTTTTCAACCATTCTGGTCCGTTTCAGGATTTTTCTCAAAAAATGTGCAAACATAGAATTTTCTTATTTATTTTCAATAGTAATTAAATTTAATTAACTTGTTTCTTTTTTTATTCACTTAATTAAATACATGCATAAAATAAATAGTTTTACAAAATGACATAACGTTTATGTGTATTCTCGTTGGTTTGCCTACGGTGAACATATTAGTGGAGTTGAACCTGCCGATCGATAATATATGGAGGGTGCCTTTCTATACTCTAAGAGATTGCTTAGTGACATCTTCCACCTAAGGAGGACCACAACGTCGATTTGTGATGAACCCATTAGAGTCTTCTCAATAGTAGTCTATAATTAGTGTGTGGTCATCTTAGGAGCCTTTTGTTGTATCTAAGATTGCCCTCATTTTGTTTTTTGATGTATTTTGTTATCTTGGTTGGTCTCAATTATTTGGCATATGATTTAATATTTATGACTTATTTTGATTCTTGTACATTAATATGATTATGATTTGCAACACCACGAGGTGTAATACATTATTAATTTCCTTTATACATTGAGGTATTATTTAATAATTATGTTGTGTTTAATTAATTAGATTTAATTGATCATTATATGATCTATCTCATTTCTAATACATTATATATATATATATAAAATTAAATTTAATAACATCTTAAAATTGAATTATTTATGCAAAGTAGAGTTAGTTAGCTCAATGTAATATCATGAGATGTTACAATTTCCAATAATAATAGCACTTCAACTTAAAAGGACCAAAACAACTAAATTGGGGAGTAAAATAACATTAAATTGCCTAGTGTTGTCTCTTTATCTCTGTGTCACTCTTTATTTTTCTTTCTCTCTCCCATGGAAAATCTCACATAGACATCATCATGTAGAAGACCAAGAAATCCCTTTTAGGCTCACCACCATTTTCTTTGCATTTGATGTATAATCTTTCTAGTTGTTATGCTCCAACAACCAAGACATATATTCCTCCCTCATTGTGTTCATTTGTGACACCACTACCATGCAAGTATGTGGTTATTGTCACCATCACCACACCCTTGCCAAAACATCAAATGCATGTCAATCCCAAGTTTCATGTTGGGGGTGTAAGAGCTTAAGCTAGGATAATGTTTGGACATTGAGAACAAATTCATTGTACTAGTCAAAAGCCTTGCTCATGTCCTCATCAATGTTGTGATGACAAATGACTAATGAACCAAGCCTTTGCCATTAAGATAAACCTAGACAATGTCATTGCACTCCATTGCTTCATATCTATGGGCTAAATTATGTAATAGTGTATATGCTTGACGAACACTAGCATCTCAACATGCACCTAATGAAAATTGATTTTCTTATCAAAATCATGCATACCATCTTCATGACCTTCATATGATTTGAGAAAACTAGGCACAATATTTCTCTGTATGAAGAACCACATCATTCATCATAATTTTTGAAGTTTTTTTTAGCTCAAAATGTTCTTGTAATATAATTTTTTTATAATGATGTAAACTCACAATGACTTAGATGTCTTCTATCTTTAATGCCTTGATTTTTTATTGACATGCTATCTTATGTGTTTATCCATATTTTGCAACGTAGAAACATGTTTGATGAAAGTTGATTTGTTAGAGACATTTGACTTACATATATTGCTTATGGACATGGAGTCATTCCAATTTTTAAATATGCATATGTTATGCCTGTTGGGTGTGAGTTTTGAGACAAGACTCACTGGGTACATGAACTAGTACTAAAATTTTGTGAAGTGTATCATCAAATTAAGTGAACCCAATGCCATTCACCTCCACACCAACACTTCCACCATGTCCTTGTTATGTTATGTTATGGTGAATTTGCATGTGTTGCCCTTAAGTAAGTAGTTTACGTAATCTTCCCCAAGCATCCAATTTTACCTTTTTTTTCTACATTAAGATGATCTTCTTAATCAACGTTTTACCACATATTATTAAAGAACATAAGCCTCCATTCAATGTAGCCTCACCTAAGCTTCAAGACACCTTCACACACCACCAAAGCATGTAGATTGACCAACTTCCATTGCAATGTTCTTGTTATAGCCAAAAAGATGAACAAGAGAAGTGGTTAATTATGACAATTTTGCTTAAAACCTTGTTTTATTCATGGGAAATGTCGACCTAGTAATATTTGTAGTTATGAACCAACATGTGTATATTATATAACAAAATGATGACATGACAACAACTTAAATATTATATATTGATCTAAAAACTAATTATTCCTAAACCCCTCAAATATATAGGGGTATGATAGAATTTCTCTAATGATAAAAACACAAATAAACTTAGTGAAAGGATATGAAATAAATAAAATACATCAACATATATCCTCAAGAAAGAAGATCCATAATTTCTATGGTAGTCGAGGTCTTCTACCCAACTAATACTACATACCTTATAAGGACTCTCCTTAAAACTTAGCAAGTGAACAACAAAGTGTGACCATGGAACATGAGTTGATGAAATCAAAAATTTGTTACTAGGGTAATGCGAGGCTTTCCACATCTTTTCTATCAAGAGATCGAACTTTAGTGTCATTCAAATTGTGAAGGAGAACATACAAAAGGTGTAAGGACCAAAGGTAAACTTGATCTCTCCATAATATATCACGTGACAACCTTCATAATTGAAGAGTCATGCACATTTAGTCCCTTTGGAGTCCTCGAGAAAGTCAATATGGAGTAGACTAAGGTGTACTCCCCACCTCACCATTTGATCCATTAATGCAACAACCACAAACGAAAATGATAGAAAATAAACACTAAAGGGTGAGCTTTCAAACACAAGTACTATAGGAGTACGTGCACACACACAAACAAAACATGACAATCCATACACAAATAAATATACATACAAGATGTACATAATATAAAACAACATATACACATCATAACACAACAATAAGCACATATGACAACCAAACATCATGTTATTATCAATTCACACTCATCTAATGCTCATGCATAAGACAAAGACTACTCCATTAAGTTAACAACTTCTTATTGATCAACTTCTTATTGATCAACATGTTATGCCTCCTAACATAGTAAAAAAATGTCAACAAGAGTCTTTGGTAAAAAAAAAACATGGCATGTGCAAGCTTTAAGAGGTTTAGGGCCTCTATCCCATTTAGAAGTCCTTGAAGAGGTTTGGGAGTTGGGACCTATGATTCAAAGAATATGATGTAATATATATTTATAAAATATTTTAATTATGATTTTATTGTATTATGCTTGTTATCAAAAACATTTTCATATAAAAAAAGTATAATTAGAATTCTCAACACCATTTGAATATTCTCAAAGTTGGAAAAGACAAGGGAAAGTGGATGCAACGCCATGTCTGGAATGCTTTTAAGTGACAATGGAGATCTAATGATTTCCAAAAGCATAGCACCATCGCCAAGTAGAATTGGATCGTAGGGAGAATTTCCTACATTGATAACTCTATTTTTGTTACCACCAATGATGGTAAATTTATTTCATTTCATTTTTATTTAATTGATTTAAGTCAATGTATTACAAATTTGCATTATATTTAAATTTATGAAGACAATTTCATTAACCCTTAAGTGCTTGGGAGTTGGTGGAAAAGATGAAAAAGTTGAATTCTAAAAAATGGGTCAAATTAAGACAAGGCTTGTGAGATTGTAACTTTTGTATTTTATGAAATGTAATTTGAAGTTTTAATATATGTCAATAATTGTAAATAACAATTTTTTACTTTATTTGCTATGAGAGATATCATTAGTGTCCCTTTCTTTTGCTTTCACCAATGACAATGCCATATTTTGGAGGTTGTTAGAGGTAGGAATAAGAAGAAAAACATGTATGAGCATGGTTAGTTGAGTAAGTTCGTTGACTCAACATCTAGTCTACCTACTAGAACCTAATTAATAGTTGTCGCTCTATAGCAACTAGAAAATATATAAAAAAGATGATTGATTGAACAATGAGCTTGTCACAAAGGAAACAAAGAAAAGATCTATGATGGTAAAAATTGAGTTGTTGCAAAGTTAATTGTAGTAGAACAAGATAATGTGATACATGTTACAACACTTACACAGTTCCGCCCTCTAAAAAGGACCACATTAATGACACATTGACATCTTGATCATTCTTTTTATTTTATTTTATTTTATTTTATTACTATATATGACACATTTAATATTATATTGTGGTACATTTTTCAACTGTTGAAATATAATTGATTATATTTGTTTCATCTATTGTGTTGATTGAATACTTTTATTTATTGTTAATAATAAAATAAGTCCAAAATTATAAATAATCAAATAACAATGAATGGTAAAAAAATTCACCAATCAAATTTGTGGTCAATGGCTTAATTTGTCCACAAAAATGATTTTTTTAAAATTGTTATTTATAATTATTATTTAGCGATTGAAATAGAGACAAAAAATAATTGTAGCTAGTATTTTTATTTTTAACTAACATAAATTATTAGCTATCGACTTAAGGATAAATTTTTGAATGTTACATTAACAACAACTAAATTCTCACGTATTAATGATTGAAAGGTTCCATTGTTAATTTAATCTCTACTGAGAAACAACCAAGGTATTAGCAATTGAGAATCTCAAACTTAACGTAGTGATCAAGTAGTATTTTAGTACTAAACCAATTAGTAACTATATTTATTATGACCATGTATATAATAGAGAGTCAAAATTATCTGTAGCTAAATGTTTTTTTTTTTGTTATAATATCTTTTCGTTAGAGCTATCTTGTCACTCTAATACTTCTAGGTGCAACTCACAATTACTTTAGGAAGAATATCACTTTCAACATTGTCCCTTTTCCTGTGAAAGTATATCTAAAGATATCATATGATCTTTCTTCACCCGGCTAAAAGTATATTAGCATCAAGTCTTTTTCTATTGCATGTGTTAACACAATCCACTTGATACATGTCATTTGAGGATCTAAACGTACTATTTGTTCATGTTGCAATGCAACACGGAATTTGCGAGTGGTTTTGGCAACCACGGGTGTCTGAGTGTGGTTTCATTCGATTAATGCTTGTGTGTATGGTGGGACCTTTGACAAACTCAGAATATGACTCTGCATGTAGCCGAGAAAGAAGTTTGCAGAACATGGCAACAGTGTAACTTTTGTCAACCTAGAGTATAGGGTGTTCATGCTAGTAAATAGTAATTCACCTAGCTAGGACTTTCGTTGACTTTTCAAAATATTTTGAAAGCTAACGTACGTACGTGAAAGGAAAAGGAGACAAAATAGCAATCGAATTCAATTTCATGAAAATCATCCACCTATTACGCCTTTCTTTTCTTAGTTTGATTTGTTTGTTGTTGCAAATGAGAATTTTAATTTTTTTTTTTACAAAAATAAGTTAAGAAAGAGTTCTTGTACTTACATGATGTCTTTGTAAACAAATATTTCATATTTTCATTATAAAAGTTAAAAACCAAAAATACAATTACATTCTCGTTATAAAATAGGTGGATTTAGCTTAGATTGTGATATTTCCAATCCTTTTATCGCATTAGAATGAGTTATTGATTTCTCGATTATCCTTTTGTAAATAATAAATTTCACTGTTAAATGTAGAAAGGAAAAATCAATCATATAAAAAGGGAATCAGATTTGGAGATACAGAACGTTGCTTTAATGGGTATTGATACTTCCTTTTCCGCTATAGTTTGCAATCTTTTGAAATCCTAGTTTCGATACACTTTAATTTTTTGTGGTTCTTTTATTATTTCTTGTTGATAATGTTGATATCAAACTTATTTTTCATTTTCTATTTATTTTCAAGTTTTTTATTTTTTATTTGTCATTATTATTTTTATGTTTATTGTATAATAGTAATAATTAATGAAAATATTTCTATTATTTTAATCAAGGATTTAATTTAACTGTGATAATTTATTAATCTTGCGTGAGTTGTGATAGTTTAATGATCCTGAATTTTTGTAATATGTTTTAAATAAAATTTAAAATTAAAAAATAAGTTAGACTTGACATTCGATTGATCCTACATTATAAGACACTTTTGTGACAGTTTGATGATCTATCAAATCAAAATTAAATATTTATACTTTTCATTGCAAATATTTTTTAATTCTTATTCTATTTATTATTTTAAGGGATTAAATAAATACATTTAAAGTTATTATAAATTTACACAGTCAGCTTGAGATGATCCTCTTTTTAAATGAATGTATAAAGTATTAATACATTGCTTACTCGTATAGAATTTTGAAATTAAATCTTTTAGAGAATCATTTTTAAATTACATAAACTTTGATCTCTTTTTTAATTTTTACTTTATTTTTAAAGTTTTTGATTCACCACCTTTTAGTCGTGATCTCATGAGTTGCGATTGTTGTCTATTGCATGTGGATTGGCCTATGTATGAGGGGACAAAACCCCACAAGGTTCCAGCTATATATATACTGGCAAAGAAAGACCAGCGTGTTGTTGTTGGATTGAGACATGAACACTCAACATCAAAGTTCGCCAAACATGTTCATTCTTAATGTCTGAGTTGATTATATAACTTCTGAATTTATGTAACAACAAACTTAGAAGGGTAAAAAATAACAGCAAATGAAAGTTACGTTTTCTTTTTCTCTCTTTCCTTTCCTTAACCAAATTAAAACCATGACTTCATTTTTATTATTTTTCTTTGAGGTAATTGCAACAAATTTCAAAAAATAAAAGGCTCAAGTATTGATAATTTGAGAGTTTGATAGTTCTCACGATCTTAATTTATTCCAAAGATTATGACTATTAAATAACTTCAGAAAATCTAAAAATTAAATCACATAACGCACGTACACAAACTAGAAATTTAAATCATACAATTATATATAAATAATTAAAATTAAAAATTATTTAAATTTACATAATTATTTTAAAAAATCACTTAACTTTATATTTTAATCTTAACATTTCATAATAAAATATAAGGATTGATACTCAAATTCAAGTCAAGATATAGATAGATCATTAAACCCTATACTTAGGACATCACTTTTGAGAAAAATTGTATCTAGTGAGAAATTATCTTATTAAAATTGAATATAAATAACCAAAATTAAAAGTTAACAGTTACATGATCACTTAAAAAATTATGTGTATTTTTTTAATTGTAATCATATATATATATATCAACACGTGGTTAGAAAGAGTATGTTAGTAAATTTCAATTTCAAAATTTTAAATGCACCTAAAATTATAACTTGATAACAACTATTCTAAATAAAAACAAAAAAAAATTATATATTAGCACCCACAATTGCTAATTGTTAGTGATAACATGAGAGTGGGTTATTGCCGTGAAATAAAATAAATTTTGGGTACTTTCGACCATTGGTGTCTCAGTCATTAGTTAAGAGAAAGATTATAATATTAGGTATTCAATCTTTATTTCAATGGGTCACACATGTCTAAATATAAAATAAAAGATTCTAGGGAGATGGTTGTTGTTAAAAAAAAGGAATATTGGAAAAGAGAGATTTTATAGGATCTTTAAATAAAATAAAAACTTGATAAGATAAAACATAGGAAAAAATTTGAGCAACATTTAGAATTCTAAAATTTGAATTGAGTTATTAATTCACAATACAGTTTAATTCAAAATAATATTTTGAGAAACCCTAAATATTATCTATAATAATGGACGTTTTATGAATCAAGATTTGTATGCTCTCTCAGGTGTTTCTCTTTATGCTTTCTAAATTAATCAATAACTTATTTAATGTGTTTTATAAGAGAAAATAGTATTTACTTAAATTGAGAATATATTTATAAGTTTCATGATAATTAGATAAAATTTTCAAGAAAAAAATGTAAAATTTGAAAAATAGTAATTTTTAAATTAAAAGATTAATTTCTAAAAAAATTATATCATCACAATTTTTTTATCAAAAGTATTTAAACACACTCTAAATAAAGTTAGCAATACTTTTTAACTCATAAAATAGAAAAATAAATTATCAGTACGTTTCTCACCATTGATCATACCGAGTAACTTATTAAACTATCACAACAATAATGATCCTCCAAAACTGTTTTTCATGTTTGGTTGACATGCTGCTCCTAAACGGTGATCATCATTATTCAATGGTTTTAGAAAGAATTCACGTTTTTCTAAATAATCATACCTAAAATCGGGTTGTTCTCGTATTTTTATGGAATTGAGCCGAAATAATATATAAGATCCTCTTATATAAATATTATAATATATAATCATACATTTTATAAAATAAATACACGCATAGTTTTATTAAAAATAGTATATTGTATTGTATTAAATAAATAATATATTTTTAACAAAAGATGTATCACATTTTTTTAATTTATTTTTTATATTATCTATCATTAATAAAATATTTTTCTACTCATAAAACAAAATACATAAATTATCATAAAATATAGTTTCTTCAAACATTTAAAAATCATTAATAATAATATCAAGATTGAGTTAAATATATATTTTTTAATAAATACATAAATTATATTTTAAACTTTTTTTAATATATTCACAAATATATATAATAGGATAATTAATGAGTTCTTATATCAAGAATAACGTCATTGTTTGGCAAGTTATTCTAGATTGCTTCTAACTTATTTTTACTAATTTTTCATTTTATTTGATTTTATTAGTATTATTTGGTAAATAATTTTTTTATTAATATTTTTTATATACTACTTCAAGTAACTTTTTTAAAATGTTAGTTTAATTTTTTATATATTTTTTATCTTTAAAACATTTATTAAATTTTATTTGTATCCTTTTAAACAAGATAAGATTTTATTTTTAAATAAGGTCCAATTTTATTTTAAAATAAGATATGATTTTATTATATTGTTTAATTTAACCATTACAATATTTATTTTATTATTTTAGTATTATACTTCAAGATATTGATAAGGATAAATAATAACTTTTTTTATTTTTTTTATTATATTTTAGATATATTTTATATTGTACTATTTATTTTAATAATTATACTATTTATAATATTTATTTTATTAATTTAATATTATACTTCAAGTTATTGATAATGATACATGATAGGTTTATTTTATTTTTTAATTATTTTTTGAATGTTTATTATATTATACTATTTATTTAAACTATTACATTATCTACATTGTTTATTCTATTATTTTTAATATTATACTTCAAGATATTTTAATAGTTATACTAATTAACATAAAAAAAATATGATATTTACTTTGGTGTATATTATTTTTATTTTTATTTTTAATTTGATTGAAAATATTTTAAGATATAGTACAATATTAACAATAGAATACACAATATGAAAAAAAAAATTGGAACTAAAAGTGTACTTAAAATAATTGATCTATAAATATAAATTATAAGAGTTTAAAACTAATCTAAAATCTAAAACTATAAATACCTAAAATATATTTTTATCCATAAAATAAATTAATATTTACAAACAAATATTATATAAACATGTTCATTGCTATCATTTTATATTTATTAGCTACTTTGACTTATTATTACATAATTGAAGCTTGAGCCAACTAGTTCCCAAAAGTAAAGAAATACATACATCCAAAGTGTGAAAAAGGAACAAAGATATACAAAACACCCTAAAAGTTAGTCTTATACAACAAATTTTATGCTATTGTGGAGACGATGACCATGTAGGTAGAGAGATTCATGTGCCTCTCTTGGGTTTGGCAGATTTGGGCCTGAGTAGATCGTCACACAAGTAAGTCCTGAAGCCTCGCTCCTCTAGGTAACCTCAGCATTTACTCCCACGAACATGTAGTTTGGATCACTGCAATCATAATCGTACAACATACAACATAGGGATAAGTTATAGTAGAAATAAACATACATACAATAGAATAATCACCAAACTATAATCATCAGAGGAGGTCCTTAGCCCTTCAACAAACATAATCCTCCATCAATATAATATTCTACACAACTATTCATATTTGTTTATCTATGTGTGTATCTATGTGTGTGTGTGTGACGAATATTAACATTATCACTACTACTCCATGGAGATTTACTAGTCGAATGATCACCCTTGTGTGTGTGTGTGACTAATGTTGACATTACCATTACTACTCCATGGAGATTTATTAGCGGAATGATCACCCTTGTCACTTCCTTAACATAATCTCATCTCAGTATTGGGAAAAGAGGATGTAATCATATGAATTAGAGAGTGTGTCCATCAAGATACTAGTACATGGGTAGTGGCATACCATGATCTCAGGTTTGCAATATCAAGACCTTCTCTGGGATGTGTTTGTCCATCTATCCTCGAGGCTCACCATGCCTTACTCATTTGCTTCAATATTGGTTGCGACCCTTCTCATCATAGTAACCCAACAACTTACATACCTACTTGTCAATAGCATCCTCAAGGGACTTAACACATCAAAACAATTGTGCTTTTCAAATCACTTTCAGCTTTCTTGAACACGGATACTAACACCATGTATCTACCATCTCATCTTGGTCACCTTCAAGACAAGTTGAACTCACCTCAACAAGGAACGGTCAACTACTTATGTCCTTAAGAGTAAAGTACACCCTCTTACTCTTTCAACAAGTGTTCTATCTTTCAAGTTAGTAACATTTTCACATATTATATCATTATCTTTATTATGACTTCACTTTCAAGTTTTTAAACCAACCTACCTATGATCATCAATCTATAACAGCATTTTCATGCTTTTAGATGGTATAATTAATGTTTTAAAATAATTCCATAACCTAAACATTTCCTCACTACCAAGGAAATTTGCTCAGCAAGAAGGACAACTCGCCTAACGATCTCCTACCTTTTAGAAAAGTACAACTCAGCTACACACATTTGCACAACAAGAGCCTAGCCTCGCTCAACGAATAGAGCCACATAGAGCTCAAACTTCATCCTAGTCGCTCAACCAAAAATACTTGATTTCTTAATCCTTGCACTTCTCACATAGTGAGGATAACTCGTCGCTTAGCTAAGGGTCTTATAGAGAGCACCCTAATTTCTCACCTTAGTCTCACTTAATGAGTGGGTAGCTCACTCAACAAAATGAAGTCACGATGACTTCATCACTCAACTATGTTTGTTTGATCCAACAAAGACCCTTCTTCGCTCAATAAGAGAAGCCACAGAGAGCATCCTCTCGTCTCTTCTTAAAATCACTCAGTGAGTGGAATGACTCGTTCAACAAATGACCCCACAAAGACTTAACATGTTTTAAGTCTCATCTCCTTGCTCAGCAAAGAGACTCCTTCACTCAGTGATTAAGTGGCATAGAGAACCCTTAAACATTCACCCAACCAAACTCAGGATTTGCTCAATGAATCTATGAGTTTTTGAGCTTTCAAATCCTCGTCAAGCGAATGAGACACTCAACCAATGGATACTCATCAAATCCAAGTGTTTTCTTACTAAATTCATAGTTTCACTCAACAATTGATGTACTCGCTCAATGAGCATTCATCATATTCATGTGTTCATGAGTTCATTTAATGAGAAAGGTCCTCACTCAGCAAAAACACGTGTTTCCTATAAATCTACCAAAAATGCAAGGTTGCTTAGCGAGAGTCTTCCCTCACTCAATGAGCCTTCAAACAAAAATCTATAAAAGAAGGTTTCGCCCAACAAGAGGATTTATTGCTCAATGAAAACATGAAAACATGAAAACAACATGTAAAACACAAAACCTACTCAAATCTCATCCAAATCAACATGCAATTCGTTCAATCACTTCAGATCATCATATAAACATTAAATAGAATAAAGATGGTAACTTAAAACACATGCATGGCAGATTCAACAAATTCTTCATTTTTGACAACAAGCTCAAAACTATCAACAATGGCTACCTTGACTACAAGTAGCTATGATCATGCACATCTACTCATATGAACAACATAACAACATTTTAATAATTAACATAACCACAAAAAATACAAAGTAAGCTTCCTTTAGTTGGTTGTAGCTTAGGGATTGAAAACTTTATGGAAGAAGGAAGGATCTTGACAAAAAAGGGTGAGCTCCTAGCTTGGAGAGGAAATCCACGAATTTTCAAAGGAGAGGGGAAGGAAGAGTAGCTTTTGATTTCTCTTTTGTAAAGTTAGCCAAGTGATACCTTGGGGGAGTTTATATAGGATTTTTAGGTGGGAGGGGTTTGAGGGATAGTTTTGTAAATTTAGGGGAAGGGGAAATCTAGCCAATAGGAGCTACTCAACAGTAATCATGAAGGTTTTTGGGGTTTGAGGGACAACGACTATGGGGTTTTCTCCGAAACTCTAGTTGGTCAAGGTTATGCCTAAATAAATGTGTCAATGACACCAAGTCAACTAAAAATACTAGGAAACACTCTCAAACATTGTATGTCAACTCTTTGTATTTTATCACTACAACTTGGTCAAATGTTTTTAGGAAAGCTTATCTCAATATGCACCCCTTCAACCATTCCAGTACATTTTCAATAATAATTAAATGTAATTAACTTGCTAATTTCCCACCCACTTAATTAAACATGTGTATTAAATATACGATCTTATAACTTTTTAACTTCCAGCTTCTAGCTAGTTTTGTCAAACATAGCCAATAAAAATCATCAAATTATTTTACAACATAAAGAAAAAATTGAAAAATAACTATGTCCACCAAGGTTCTAAATTGCATACCACATCACATGTTGCGGTTGCAATATGCGATTACAAAGCTACTCGTAACAGATCGTAATTGTGGTGTGATCTTAAATCACGTATTTTTCCACAAAGCAAGACTATTACATTAGTCACCAGAATGTTATATCTATAATGAAATGCAAACAAACATTTTTTTCCTTCCATTTTTTGTCAAAAAAAAAACAAGGAATCACATCAAACTCAGATTTTTCAAACTTTAATCACCTATTTTTCAAACACACTCACCTGATCTCTTTACATTTTTTTCCTGTGAGGTTGTGACTCATCTTTATTACTTCTCAGGAGTCCAAAATCAAAATAAGCAAGACAACAACCAACAACACTCATCTTCTAATATCCTTGTAAATTGACTTCGTCTTTATCTTTGAAAGTCTTTTTTGAGTTTGTTAGCCTCTTTTGTATTTGTCACCTTTGTTGGTGTGTGGCAGTGATATGTAGGTTTGCCATTTTCTTGTCTTTGTTTTTATGATATTTTTAATTGAAGAGAAGGGAGGGGAAACTAGGGAAGTGGAATTAGATGGTGAAAAAAGGAAAATAAAAAAAAGGAAAAGAGAGATTAGGTAGGGGAGTGAATAGGTAATCATTGTTATTGTTTAGATTTTATTACAATTATTTTATAAGGTATTTTTATCTTTTATTTTTGATAAAAATTTTAACATTGTTCAAATTATTTTATAAATGAATGCAAAGAGAAATTATGATAATTTAATATTAGTTAAGTGTATTATGCTTAATTTGATATATATATATATATATATATATATCAAAGAACAATTTTTCTTTAAAAAATTTTAAAAAAAACGTAATTAATAAAGAAGAAAATTTTGGTGATTAAATACTTGATAAAAATTCTACTTTTTTAGAAGGACTAATTAGGAATATTCTATAAAAAAATTAGTAAATTCAAGGCAATTAATTATGAATAATGGGTAAATTATGAATAATTGTGAATATTTATGAAGAAAATTGATAAATTAGAGCAAAATTGGTAAAATAGATTAATATTTATTGATATTTATTTTGGTGATACGGTAATTTGTATTTATACATGTACATAGATGATTAGTATTTAACTATTTATTTATAGCATTTTTTTATACCGTACCATGATAAGCCTAGTTTTATTTATATTATATATTAATAATTAGCTTATTTGTATTTAGTTTTATTTTATGTTTGTCTATTAATAATTACTATTTAAGTTTGAAATTTACTTTAATTATTGATTGACATTTCCTAATTTCTAAATAGGTATATATACTATAACATCAAGTAAAGAAAATTTTCTCTTAGGAATACTAGAAGGTGCTTCAAGCAGTGATATTGGATGGAATTTTTTAGTATTTGTAGGAGTGAGTAGAAACGTCTAATATAAACACACAGTACCAACAGGTTGTCCTAGAATCAAGTCTTTTGTTTGGGAGAATATGAAGAAACTCCTCAAAGATAAACACTACAAGATTTTTTTATTTTTCTACTAATTTTAGCTACCATTTAAATTAGTAGCTAAATCCTAACTAATTAACTATTAATTAACTAGAATACTATTTTTCCTAACTAAATTTAAGTTATATTCATTTATACTTCTTATTACTACAAATTAGTTAGAAAATAACTACAAATTTTAAAAATTTACTACAAATTAAGTAAGATTATTTTCTTAACTAATTTGCTACTTATTTCATGTTACCACCAATATTATAGTAATTTTGTAGTTAATTATTTTTACAAGAAATTAACTACAAAATAAATATTGATTTTAAAATTAACCACAAAATTATTTTGTAGCAAATTTTAAATTTTTTAGTAGTGAAAAAGGAAAGAAAAGAAGATTGATGAGCAAATTAGAGCAATTGCACAAGAAGGCATTACATCACAACATAAATGAGATGATATGCAACAATTTAGACAACAAATAAGGGATCTAATAATATTCATGAACTAGGTGGAGGTTCTCGTGCAAGTGTTAGTGAAGCTACAAGGCCATAAGTTATTGTTTTTTCTTTAATATCAACAAATGTGAACCTTATGAGAAGTAAAAGCTTGAAACAACCATAAAACCAATGGAGGTTTCATGCTTCTAGTGTTGATACTAGAAATACTAATTATTACTTCCAATTAGTGGATAAGGTTGTGGAAGAAGTAGGAGAAGAATATGTAATTCAAATTGTTATAGACAATGAAAAAGTACTTAAAGCACTTTGTTAAAAATTGATGGAAAAGAGACAAGATTTATATTGAACTACATAAGTAATGCATTGTTTGGGGGATATAGGAAAAAAGAAAAATGTGAAAAAGTTATTAAGTGATGCAAAAGTAGTAACAACTTTTATCTACAACCATATATGGATTGTAAATCTTATGAAAAAAATACACTAGAAGTAGAGAAATTGTTATATTTTGGATCACTCAATTTGCAACACAATTCTTGCAACTTCAAGCACTTGTGCAGAAAAAGCAAGATTTGAGAAACATGATCAACTCTAAAAAATTTAGACGATTTAAATTTGGGAGAGATAAAAATGAACTAACATTTGAAGTAAGACAGATTGTTATTGATGGTGATTTTTGGAGTATGGTTAATGACATACTAAAGGTATTAGAGTTTTTAGTAAAATTTTGAGACTAGTTAATGGTGTTGAGAAGCCAATAATGAGTTTTATATGGAAGTAATTGATGGAGCAAAACAATCAAATAAAAAAAATTCACATTATAATTCTCAATCGATAAGTATTGGAGATTCATGCATTCTGATCTTCATTTTACTTATACGTCATCATAATTTTATTTGTTATAAAATCTTACATTCATAAATTTATACATAAATATTAATTAACTATCTCTATAGATTATATTTTTAATCAATAATTTCTATATAGAATTAAACATAGAACTTATATATATCAAGACACATTTGAAAGGACCAATAAGGTCATTATGAAATTGGAGAGAAATATGGATATTCAAATTGAAGTCTTGAGTCAAATTAGTAATGAATAACTATATTTTGATCTTACAAATTCTTATTATATATCTACATATAAACATATTATATAATGTTATATAATTTATATTGTTTAAAGATATTCATGAAACATTTGATACACCTCAAGCTCTTAGTATTACATCATCAATGAATTATCATAATCCTTATTATCAACAACAAATTGGTGAATTTTTTTTATTATGTCTTTGGAAAGAAGTTACACAAGGTAATAACCAAAATGAAAGTAAAGGTTATGATTTTTCTTACTGCTCTACCATGTGATAAAAATATCATGCAAGTAATGCTTGTGTTATCTTTATTTGATTAATTTTATTTTAACTATTTTAAATTTTAAAATTACATATGATTATCTATTTATGAAGAAAAACCATAATGTTATTCTAATTTTATGATATTAATTATGAGTTTTTATCATGTTTTTCTTTGTACTCACAATGTATCTTTGAATAGTGACATTGCTTTTTAGATGTTTATATTTAGATCATTGATGACAATCAAACTTAAAGATAATTATGTTTCTCTAACATACTATTTTCTTTTTTTATATATATGTTTATATTTATATACCTTTAATTTTTTTTTATTTTTGTCTTAGTGAGACAAAATTTAATTCAAATTTATGTCAAACCAATTACTTTCATGTTACTGTTACTTTCTAGATTTGTATAGATTTATATAGCTCTATTTTATTATAAATTTATTATAAATTATTCAATTAATACAAAATTTTAAAAATGAATAAAAATCTATAAAACCTTATAAATAAAAAATATACTAAATAATTAAAGATTTTCTTTTTTGTTACGTGGGAACATATAATAATTTCACGTCATAATTTACGTAATAATAGGTGCAATGCTTGTAACTACAACAATGGCTGCAATAGCAATTGTAATCACAATTTAGAACCATGATGGTTTTTTATCTTCATAGTAGTAATTACAATGCCTGCAACAATTTAGAATCATGATGTTTACTAAAAGTTAATGATTAACAAGATGAAAAATTAAAAACACTATAAAATTAAAATTTAAAAGCATCGAATTTTGAAAATTTACAAGACATAATTTTCATTAAAAACTGAAGATGATAAATGATCAAAAGAATTAATTAACACTTTTTAATTTTTAAAATTGTTTAGGTTTCTTTGTCACTTCAACTTTGGACCTAATCCATCGTTGATTTGACCTAGGTTAGGTAGGGTTAGAATCCTAATTAAAAAGAATAGATTCAGTTACAAAAGTTATATTTTACTGGATGAGTTACTATTTACACTTTCCTTTTTAGTAGTACATTACGTACTAGTGAAATCTAGATATTGAATCAAATATTGATAACGATTCAAATAATGGACATGAATTAGGAATATTTGGAGAATCAAGAAATACACACTAGAAGAAAATATAAGGAAGCATGGTATGTGAAGCAACCAAAGGATAGGAAATAAAAGAACATGATGACAAAAGGAGATAAATAGGAAATAAAAGAACATTATGATAAAAGGAGATAAAAAGGAAGAAGGGGGACAACCAAAACGTTTGTAACATTTTTTTTGAAAACACATAAAAAGGAATACTCTTTGACTTGAACATTAAAGTGTGTTTGTAGCATAGTTGTCAATAGCGGCCTGAGCGGCTGCTATCGTGGTGGAGTGGGGCGGAGCGGCGGTGAGGTGCAACATAGGTGACGTTGCGGTGCAATTTAGGGTACGGTTTAGTGTCGTGACCGTGATCGCAACAATGTGGAGTGAGGCGCGACCCCATAAATGTGTTTATCGCGACCGTAATGGGTAAAACGTAGTTCAATTTGGTTGAAGGAAATGAAAACCCTAAAATACCCTCATGTTTAAAACATTAGTGAGGGTATTTTCGAGTTTAGGGTTTGAACTTTGATCTTTCATGCTGCACTTTGAGGTTTTTTGGATCTTCGTAGACTACATTTTAACTTTTTTCGATCTCTCACGTTCTATTTTCTTCTTCTTCCCCTTCTTTCGTCTTTTGTCGTTTGAGGTTTTTCCTTCTTCTACGACGACGCGACTGGCACTGCAACCTCTACTTTGAGATAACCGTGCTATTATTTGTCTTCTCCGACAATGTTTGCCTTCTTCAACGAGTAAAGTTTCAACCTTTCAAGTTTCAAGTAATTTTTTTCCTTTAATATCTTTTTTTCTGTTTCTTCCTGCCCTTTTTCTTTCTCTAATTCCTCTTTCTTTCTTACTAACAACAATTTTTTTCCTCTTAATTTTTGTACCTTTTTTATTATACCCAATAGAACCGTCAAGGCATCAACTATGGCATTTGGTTCCCAACCAACCGATGATCAATAGAAAAAAAACCACCACTGTTGTTGTTGGTGGTAGTGGTACACCTACACCATTAGTGAGATCTTCAAATGCAATGTCCAAGCCCACTAGTTAAAATATTGACATTGCATGGAAGTGGAGTAGCTTAAAGGACAAAAACAATAAGAAGAGTGTCACATGTGATTTTTTCCTATAAATGTCTACTAGAGGAATTATTAGAGTCAAAAGACATCAACTCGAAATAAAAAGATATGTGAGTGCTTGTAGGAAAATACTGGAAGACATTAGGTTAGAATTGAAGGCAACTTTTGACAAAAAAAAAGTAGAAAATGAAATATATATGGAGGAAGTGAAAGAGGATGAAAATGAGGAAGACGAAGTGTAAGAGATTGTAAGGCTTAAAAGTGGAAAATGGCCTATATTATCATCAACAAAGGTTATTTCAGCTGTTGCCAAGAAAAAGAATGTCAATGTTAAGGGCTTCTTGATTTGCACTTCTTCAAAAAACCTAAAGAAACTATTCAATTGAAAAAAGAAACAAGAGACAAACAAGCATAAATAATGCTTGTCAGAAGGATGCAAGAGCAAGGACAATTCAATACATTGTTCATTTCTTTTATACAAATGGAATTCCATTCAATGTGGCGCGATCGAATAGTTTCAAATTAATGATTAAGGCAGTTGGAAACTATGGTCCTCATTTAAAGTCTCCAAGCTATCATGAATTGAGAGTTCCACTCCTTTAAAAAGAATTACAATATACAAAAGACTTGTTGAAGAGTCACGAGGAACGAATAAAATATGGATGCTTAATCACGTTAGATGATTTGACCGATAGGAAGAATAAGACGTTGATTAATTTTTTGGTAAGTTGTATATTGGAAACAATGTTTGTCAAAAGTATTTATGCATCCGATTTCATGAGGATCAGGGACAAAATATATCAACTTTTAAATAGTTTTGTTAAGGAGATTAGAGAAAAAATGTCATTCAAGTGGTGACGGACAACGAGAGTAATTATGTTATGACGAGTAAGTCTAACTCTTATTGAAAATTTGTTTTCGAATTATAACTTTTAATTGTTGCTCATTTAAATTTTTAGGTAAAATTTTACATGTCACAAGAACAAAATTATTTTGGACGTCATGTGCTGCCTATTGTCTTAACTTGATGCTAGAAGATATTGAGAAGATTGCCAAAGTCAAAAAGGATATACAAAGAGACATCAAGCTAGTAAGCTACATTTACAACCACTCATTGGCTTTGAACACCACTAACAAGTTTGAATTAGTGAGGCATGGAGTTACAAGATTTGCAACCACCTTTCTTACGTTGTAAAGGTTTCACAAGCAAAAAGTCAATCTTAAAAGAATCTTCTCTTCAGAATGAGTGGAGTCTAAGGCAGCTAAGGATTCTAAAGGGAAGAAAGCAACAGACATTGTTCTTATGCCTTCATTTTGGAATGATGTTGTCTATGCCCTCAAGGCTATGAGGCCTATTGTTCATGTATTGAGGTTGGTGGATAATGAAAATAGACCTGCAATGAGTTACATTTATGAAGCAATGGATAGGGCCAAAAAGGCAATTCAAAAAGCTTTTAATGGCAATGAAGATAAGTATAAGAATATTTTTGCAATCATTGGTAGAAGATGAGATTGTCAACTTCACCACCCTTTGCATGCAACTAGTTATTTTCTAATCCTAAGTTCTTTTATAGCAATCCAAACATTGAAATGAGTTATAAAGTGCTGGAAGGCCATTACAAACGTATTTACAGGCTTAGTGAAAATGACAAGTTTGTAAATCACATTCACAATAAGTTGTCAATATATAAGAGAGTTGGATGTATGTTTGGTTATCCTCCAACAGTGAGAAAAAGAATGATAATGGCTCCTGGTAAGTGGGAAAGTTCCCTTATAAATTTGCATAATTTGATTATATTTCAAATTGCAAATTTGAGTAATCATTTTGATACTAATGCATATGAATTGTATTACAGTTGAGTGGAGGAAGATGTGTGGAGCACATACACTACACTTGCAAAACCTTGTCATTAAAGTTCTAAGTTTGACTTGTAGCTTGTTGGGATGCGAGCATAATTGGAGTACCTTTGAGCATGTAAGTTAAAATATGAAAGTGAAGGTTTTAAATTTGAGTTTAAAATTTTATATATTGTAACAAAATTTGTTAAATTATTATAGATTCATTTGAAGAAGAGAAATAGGCTTGAGCATCACAAGTTTCAAGAGTTGGTTTATGTTAAATATAACAAAGCTCTTCAAGAACATTATGAGTGTCGTGATGTTATTGATCTTGTTGTTTTAAATGACGTTAATGATATCAATGAGTGGATAGTGGGAGAATTGGATGGAGATGGTGAAGATGTTGAGATGAATTGCTTTTTGATGATGATGTTTTGACTTGGAGAGATGTTACTAGTGTAACTGGGGCTGCTGAACCTTTGAAGTACATTAGAAGGCAAACACAAATGAAAGGGCAGTTGTTGCATCTATATCTAGGAAGGAAAAAGGAAAATGAGTGGTGGAAAAAAAGGATGAAGATGAATCAAGTCATGATGAAGGGGAGGAAGAGTACAATTCTAGTTCTAATAGAGTGATGAAGACAATGACATGAAACTTCAAGAGGATGAAGAAGATTACTAATAACATTTAAGAAGTTATTGTATTTGACTATTTATTTACTATTTAAATTTTAATGTTTACTTAGTATTTTGTGGTTTGTGCTTTAGAGGATTTAAAACTTTTATGAATTTTTATTATTAATGATGGTTGTTAATTGATAAATTTTGAGTAATATTTATGTTTTGAGCTTATATATATTAATAATTTTTTATTATTAATATATATATATATAAATATAATATTAGAACAACGGTCATCCCGCTATCCCATTTGCTGGTCAACCACTTCATTCTGTTATCTAGGATCAACTACTATGGTTTTTAGTACCATTTCTCTCTTCCCCATCATAACATAGGAGGTGGAACATGAGAAAGATTCTTGTAAGATTTGGAGGAGAACAAAAAATTAACAGGTGAGAATATAAATAAATTCTATAAATAAGGTTGCTATAAATTCTATAAATAAGGTTGCTATAAGAATACAATTCTTTTATGATTTTAGCATTTTTTTTATTACAAATATCCTAAAAATACACTTCTCCTGCCATTGTCCATAAGTTTCAAATTAAAGAACAACTAAACAAAAGAATTAAGAAAAAAAAAAAAAAAAGGAGTGTTATCATGGAATCTCATGACCTCAATATTTTATGTTTTCTTTTGGTGGCTACCATTCTTTTCTTTTAAGTTCTCTGAGTAGTAGTTATATAATCATAATGCGCTCCCTTCTTGGCGCCCTTGATTGGTAATTCAATAATATGAGCAAAATATGTGCGGCTGCCGACGCGTTGTCCCTTAAAGCAGCCCACTACTGATCATTGTTTAACATCCATTTGGCCCATTGAGTCCTAAGCCTAGTTGAATCCTAAAAGAACACGTGAAAACCTTAATTATGAAAAATGTATTTTCAACAAGTTAGAAAAAAGAAATAATCAAAATAAACTGATTAACATGCACTAAATACATTATTTCTTTAATAGAGTAAAGATGAAGTCTTTCTCTTCTAACAATTTTTTTTTTCTTTTTTTTATACTTGACACCGTAAAGACACTGACAAATTCTTCTACGCTTCTTGCCTTTCTAACCACTCCCAACGTCCCTACATTATTTCCTCGGACCTTTGTACAAATTCTCAGAGTCACCGCCATTAATTTAGCTCCTTTTTCCTTATTTCTTTCGAGGATTAATTTGAACCATATAAGAAATACTCACGTAAAATCCTTATCTTAACGTGACACATGAACATCCTATCAATGTTAAATCATGCCTGTTAATGTAGAGACCAATTTGACCTATGGATAAAACTTTCGGAGATTTATGTGACAATTTTCATTTTATAAGCACCAACTTAACCGGCCCCATATTTTTCAATGAACTAAAATAAGTAAATATTTTTTGCAGATCTCCTAATCAATTATCATCTGGTGCTGATGTTTTCCCGGACGATTGGGACCTTCACTTCAACGTGATCCAAGTTTTTCTTTCATGTTCACTTTCTTTGTTTCTGGTTCCGGTAATAGTGAGCAAAGAGGTAAACAATCTCCAAAGAAATAAAATAGGGGAAGCTAGAATGTAGTATTGTCACTGTATTAAACCATTGACTAATAACAAATTCTCCAAATTCCGTTCATTTTTCTTCTTTTTCTTTTAGTTTTTAAAGCAAACTAACAATTTAATTTATGAAATTGTGGGATATTATCATATTAATTAAAATTAAAAAATATCAAATAAATCTCTAGTTAAAATTATTATCATTTTAACCTCTGCTACAACTTCCTATTATTATAGTTTTTAAATTTTATAATTTACTGTTATTATATTCCATAACAGAGTTATACATAATTAATTTCAGGAACTGAGATGATAATTCATTTTTTTTTCTTTTGGGATTAGTAGATAACAAAAGCCCTCGTTTCTGGATTTACAGTCCTATATCTACTAATTAGGACATAACCAGAAAGTTGTAACAAGTTCTATTCCAGCGGGTAAGATTTAAAAAGGTGTAATTGAATGGAAATAAAACAAGAAATTCTGCTTGATCCTCCCCATTGGCAACAATAACAATATACTGAAAGTGTGTATATATACATAAGTATACATGCCCGTAAAGTGAAAAGCCACTGGCATGATTAATTTCTTTAGTTGATTCCTTCACAGCATAAGAGAACTCTATAGACAGACAAGTTACAAGAAGTAGGAAGTGAGAGGTTCACATGGAGGTGCGGTTGCATAGGGTGTAACCAGAGATGAGTGAGCTCATAGCAAAGGCAACAAAAGCGAGGAAAGCCATTCCAATTGAAGCAGTGGCCATTTCTGTGAACTCGTCTTTCCCCCAATTCGATTGCCAATCGTCAACCCTTGTGGCAGCAGATGATGATGCCGAAATCAGAAGATATGCCAGAACCTACTCTTCAATTTGTCACAAATACGTTATGATTTTCAACAACAAAAAAGGCTTTGAGTCTTTCTCTAGTGAAAAATCTCCACACACACACAAGATTTAAAGCACTTAAATTCATTGTACTGCAAACCATAGTAGCAATAAGAAGTTAAATGGCCCCAGGTATCGCTCAGTAAATCAATGTCAGGGATGGAGTGAATCGCACAGGATATTATTATATATAATAAATATTCAAATAAATAGTTAAACCAGTACCTAAAATTGCTGCATCAGTCATATTAGTTGGTTTTTCTTTTGGTTACAAAGTGGTACAAGTGTAAGAGTCAATAATACTCTGGGAGTGTCATATTAGTTGTTGAATGATGGAAATTGCACATTATAAAGACTTTAGGCGTAATTTCTGTGGTTGTTCTGGTATGAATTATCCAGTATCCTTATTTTCGGACTACTTCAACCATTTAGTACATGTCCGGTTAAAATTTTTCATGAACATATAAAATAAATAAATAACATAAAGTGCGTATATTGGATTGAAATTTTAAAAGAATATTTTAACATAAAAAGAAGTCTTATGAGTTATAAAATATTATATAAGAATATAATAACTTATAAGAGTTTTTTTTAGGATTTTAAAAAATTAGATTTATAAGATTTATAATTTGAATTTTAATGAATTTATATCATAAGATGAAATTTTAAAAGACTTTGTAAATTTATAAAGATTTTAAAAAACTTTTTAAATTTATAAGATTAATCATCTTAATTTTATTATTTACTTTGATTTAATATTAAACAAATCAACCGTCGTATAATGTGTTTTGTCATTTAAATTTAGAATTTCTTTTATAACATTCCAAATATTACTATTCTTCTTTTTTTTTTTTTTATTAAATTATATTTTTTTTAAAAAATTGGTAGCAATAATCTCAATACTAACAGAAATATTTTCTAAAACTTTGATTTTATAGTTGGTTCCAATATAGTTAGAACTTCCTTCGTCCTCATATTTATTTTTTTTATGATAATTTTTTTCATTAAATTATTTTTTTTTATATTAGCAACAATAGTCTTAATACCAATAAAAATATTTTCTAAATCTTTGGTTTTATAGTTGATTCAAACTGAGCTATAACTTTTCCTATTCTAATATCTACTTATCTTATAATGACTTTGTTTTTTTTGCAGAAGTCTTCAAATCTAAAGAAGAATGAGATGAAAACTACATTGGCGAGGTAATGAAATGAAAATGGGTAAAATGATTCATATTAATTTGGTACTATAAAAACATCATTATTAAGATCATTAATTCAACAATCATATATAATAACAACTATCTTAGGTAAGACTTGTTACACGTAATGAATTTTGACAACACAAGTTCGTAAAAGCAAAAAAACTTGTTATAGAGATAACATGTAGGATTAAAAAAAATCAAGATATAAGAAATTATGTGAGAGAGGAGAAAGAAAAGTCTAGCATAAAAAAATAGTGAAGGTTTTTGAGTAAGATTGTTGGTTGTGTGATATTTATACGTTTTAACGAAAAGTCATTCGAAATTCATAGAAATATATTTTTTTTAATATTAGAAGATTTTTTTATAAATCGTAAAAAATAATTAAATATTATCAAATTTTGTTATCTTTTTAAAAAAAAATCTTTAAAATCCTAATTAAATATCACAAGACTTATTTAAATTATGTAAAAGTCTCTTAGTTGAATACCAAAAAAAAAAAATTATACTAAAAAAAATTTAAAATCCTTTGAAATTGTAATTCAATACACCTCCTAAATTGAGTTTTGTAAAAGTTTATAGAAATTATCTATTTTAACTTTCTAAATATTGATATACATAACAAGTTGATTTTAATTTACAAAAGAAACTCAATTTATTTTTTTCTTGTTTTTTTTCTTTTATAAATATTTATAAAAAAAATTATAATAAAAGGTTTATTAGAACTTAGGGAACAAATATTGGGAAGTTTCTTTTTATTTATGGATTAACTAAACTATTTGGGTTTAGTTTAGATAAAATTCTTAATAAATATATTAGAGAAGAAAATAAAAAATATTTTTTTTATAAACTAAAGTGAATTTATGTATTTAATTTTGGTAGAATGTTTTATCTAATTTCATTAAATGCTGAGATGCATAAATTAAAAGAAATTCAAAATTTATTTTTTTCCTATAAATATTGGGAAGACAGAATATGGGCACTTTTGTGACAAAAAATAGGCATAGAAACAGTGTACTACTTGCCTGATCCATTAAGAAATCAAAGTGATAGCGAAGGTGGTGACTGATTAAGTGTTTCCCCGTCGCTAGTTGACATGTCAGATCACATGCTTGTAATGCTGAGTACGCAAATCCAATCACATTCACAGATAAACAATACCTGCCACATCACATTTCTACTTTCATCATTCATCCAATTATTCATTTATCAATTTAACAATTAACTACTACTAACCTATGCTGATTTTAACCAAAAATTAGAAATTCATAATAATAATAATAATAATAATAATACCTATATTCTCTATAGCGATCAAAGGAGTCACCACTCCAACCTTGCGTCTTATCCGCCGCCATAACAGAAAATGAAATCAGACACACCACCACCTCGCTCAGCCGAAACCCTAGCGCCGCCTTGCTCAATGCCTCCTCCGTCTTCCACCCCGCCGCCGCCGACCTCGCTCCCCGTTCGTCTCCGCCGATTCGAGGACCCGCCTTCGCCGCCGGCCGTTGAGGCTGCTCCATCCTTGAATCGTTCAACACCGTCACCGCCGCCGATGGCGTGGTTTCCTGCGGCTTCCGGTGCTCCGCACGCTTCTCAGGAGTAAACTGCTTGAACTTGTCGACGGTCACGATGGCCATGGAGTTGTCCGCGTGCTTTTCCGGCGAGTTTTCCGGCGACCGGTACTCTGGCGACTCCGGCGGATCGGTGCCGTCCCATCGCATCGGAGAGTGGAAGCGGAGGGGCGAGTCAAACTGAGTCGACGATTCGGAGTTCTTCGACAGCGATTTTTTCATGGCGGCGGTGTGATCCTCGTGAGTTGCGATTCTGCGTTTTCCGTTTGCATTGGTTTGTGTCGCCAGGATTTTAAAATGAAGACGGGTGAGAAAATAAAGGCGAGGACAAACGAAAAAGGAAAAAAGTTTGTTTGGGTGGTGGGAAAATGAAAGAAAGTGAAAAAGAAAAAGAGCAATGGGCTTAGTTTCGTTGATGTTTCTTAGTGGAAGACGGTGCCACGTCGATTGCTTCACGCAGTTTACTCCTCTGTAGTGCTCTCTAGTGTTAGGCTAAAGGGAAAAGCTATAATTGATGGTTAATTAACCAAGCAAATTTTAATAATTTGTAATAATTTCAGACCCTTATTTTTTTATTTTTATTTAATTTTTGTTAATAATGTTTTTTTATTAAAATTCTTGGTGAGATGTAATTATAATGTTAAACCTTCTATTCTATTATATCTTTTTATAAAAGTTTGTCACTTTTGATTTATTAATGAATGTTCTTAATATAGCATTCATCTTTGTCATTTACTTTAACAAAATCAGATAGCCATAAATAAGCACAGCGATGGAGCCATAGACAACGATTCCTGTTCTCGGCTCTTTACTGTGATGGAGATGATGCTCAGTTTTATTTTTTTTTTACTTGACCCTGGATATTATTATATTAGGTATTGAACTAATTTAGACTGAGTGCAATAAGATTATGTGACGCTTTTCTTACAGAGTTGCATTCTCAAGGATTCAGACTTAAGTCTTATGATTGAGTTAAAACAATGATGCTCAATTTACTCACTACGAAAAACTAGATCTTAGGAAGACGGATGTTAACTGCTGTTTTAAGGACAGTAATTGTGAAAACAAGATAGAAAATATTTATTTAATAATATTATAAATACAGTCCACCGTGATTTGCAATTATGTATGGACTTCCATCCTTTTCCCATTCCTCAGTTTTTTTTTGGTACAGGGAAAGCATCTCATTCCTCATATTGTATTCAAATGGATAATGCTTAAATGAAAACCTTAATTGCTTTTAATATTACTCTATAATTAAAATAAAGTTTCATTTCGCTATCCAATGCCAATATTTAATGGCTTATTTTATTACACAATTTACTAATAAGAAACATTAATTTCAGTTAGAGAATATAAAATCCAGCACTTAACTTTTGCCCTTCTCAAATTGATGCAACGATGTTATGACATGAAACTATGTTTATTCATTATGCAATTCTTTTTAACTTACATAACATAAAATTAGACAAATCAATACTAATGCCATAATTACGTACCAAAACAAAGTAAAAAACACTTGCGGTCTATACTACAAAAATGTTTGCGACCAAAAAGTTTATTACCCTTGTGATGCACATTTAGTGCCAATGCAATGCCTTAATAATACGAGAAAATATATGCTAAAAAATATGCATATCAACAGCTAAAGCATTTAGGTTAAGGATATATATTTTTGAATTTTGAATATTTAACGTTCCTTCACTTGAGCAGTTTAAACTTAAAATAAGAATGAGTGTTTACCAAACTATTTGGCGGTAGGTCTTAATATTAGACCGCGGGATAGAATTTGGCTGTAGTAAAATGAGAATGAGCATTTGAAATTCAAGATTCTTTATTAAAGTAAAATTAGAGTAACAAGATTCCAAATTAAACTATTTGGCGGTAGGTCTTAATATTATGCCGCGGGATAGAATTCTTCTAAAATAAACTTGTTTGTAAAATTTAAACAAGAATGCATACACATGATTCAACTTAAAATATGTCATAATCCTAACATCATAAAATTCAAACATGTACGCATACTTTCCAAGCTCTACTTAAAACTTTTTTGCTTATTTCAATAACTTCATAAGAATACTATTAAATAAGATAAAAATGCGAGAATGATCTTATATGACTTAACTAATAAAACTTATTTTCTTAGTGCTCTATTTAAGTCGTCGGGGCTCTAGTGAATAAACAAAGGATATCCAAGCGGGTCCGATTAAAATCTAAACAAACTTTTCCAATGGAGAAAAGTTATCTGATTTCGTTCACTTTAGTGTGTAATAATAAACAGTTCCATCAGACTTTAGCCCAGCATCCACTGGAAAGGTTCCTTACTGCGCATTTTAATGCAATTTATTCATAGACAAACATCTAAGGACCAAAAAAATAACTATATAAAAACATCCATCGAAAGCAACCTGCTACATAATGGAGCACTTCATATCTCACAAGACACCTTTAATCTCACCACACGTCACCAAAAGCACTATAGGTTCACAAGGGAATCTAGCTTGAGGCATCTTTTGAGCTGCGATTCCTTGACCATAATAATTCTTGATAGGGGCAAACGAAGCATAAAGCTTATAATTATTATTTCCTTACTTTCAAGAGGAAATTAGTACAGGACTGAAGTTCTTTATTATCAAATTTAACTATTAATTGCTCCCTTTCACACGTGCAGACTAAGTGGGACTTCCACAAACGAGAAAGGAGGCACACAGCCATAAACCATAATATGCACATAAAAGATGACTTAAAGGTTCTTCCAGAGTTCCTATCATACTATTATTTTGTTGGTCAGCAAAATTTATATACACAAGATGACAGATAGCAAAGAGAATGGTAAATAGAAAAAAAAACAAAAAAGAACTCATTAAAGGATTGAAGGGCTAAAAAAATAAGTGTCTTCCTGTCGTGTAAAACTACCACTCAAAAAAGGTAACAAAGTACTCTCATCGCTAGTGTCAGAATCCTTCATGTTCCCGCCCGCATCAGGTAATAAGTAAAATAGACAGGATTAGGGCATCATGGCTCACTCAGGTAGTTTCAACCGGTTGAACAACACAAGAAAACTTTGCTCAGGCACAACATAAAGGAAACCAATATCTGCACCTTTCATGTATGGTCCCATGCCCTAAATATGACAACAGCAGAACAGAAAAAATGTCAAAAAGAAATTCTACCAAAAATGTCTATTAACTGAGACTAATAATCTTGAGAAAAATGCAACACATCTGACAACTAATTTACCTTGCCATTAAGTTGAAGCAGTTCTCCATCGACCCATTTTGGATTTCGAAAACCATAGTCAGCTATTCTCCCCTGGCCTTTATAACTAGCAACCTGTTTGTAAATGAGCGCAGCATTTAGAATTAGTTGCATGTTTTCAGACAATCCAAAGTGACCACAATGACACAACTATAAAAGAAGAAAACTCAAGCAAGGAAGAAAGGATGCAAACCAATAATATACATACAGGCTTCAAAAACATCAAGATATAAAAGCATTAGCAAGCAACTACAAGGAAATTGTAGCAAAAGTTTCTTTTGGGTGTACACTAGAGGTATCCTTTAGCCAACAACCAAAGACTAATCCTTTTCTAGGTGTAGAGAAAGCTAAAGTAGCCTTTGTCTCTCCCAGCAAAGCCTATACAATCCACCATTATCTTCTTTTTCTTTGATATACTGTTAATAGTGACGTCAGCCCACAGTTATGTCTCGGATAACATGTGGCTGCCAACCTCAAAAATACTATACCAGGCCACTATTCAGAAATTTTATATACAGAATAAAAATTTATACCATATGCAGATAAATGCTCAATTTTTTTTAAAAAAAAATACTCAAAATTCATGACATCCATAATTAACAGTAAAAAATCATAGGACATGACCAAAACATAAAAGTAAATAACAATACAAGTCAAGGAAACAAACAAAATCAGAAAAACATTTGTATTTAAAAAGACAACTTCAGACATTCAATGAGAAGTGAGGGTGGGTGTCACATTTGTTTGAATACTACTGAAGATGTTAGGAGATTTGAATATTTAACATTAATACAATACTATAGCGGCCACTAGAGAGAGTACTGCAATGGCACAAAATAGGACTTGAATATGACACAATGTTATTTGGGATAGCAGGTGCGAGGTTATAATATAAAAGATTGTTAGGGAAAAGGTCCAGCATGATTGGCTGAAGTGAAATTTGAAATTACGCATGCTTCAACATGAATGAGCACCCACACACACAGAGATATCCACTTATATAGTGCATTACCACTCCTAATTCATCAGGATACATCCCACGATTGGTGTTGCGATTGCCTCTGCCAATTTTAGCACGGAATGTCACCTACACAAAAAAAAATGTTTGCTTCCCTGTCATGGTCACACCTAAACTTGATAGAGAAGTTAACAATATGATAACAAGGATCAAGAAATTAAAAATGCATAAACCTGGCCAGCAGGAACATTAAGATCCCCAGTTAACTTCACAGCCTCTACATATTCAAAGAATCCCACGTCTGGAGTGTTGTTTTCATTGTCCACTTCATCATTCCAATGTCCAAATTTTCGCCTCAAATGCACTATTTCCATGCCATAAGGGCCAAATGCACCAACATAGAGTCCTACATTTTAACCAGCACAATTGATTCTCTTAGTTATTCTTTGGCTAAATTCCACAAAACATCATTGACACAAAAGAATAAACAACCTCACCATCAAAAGGATCAGAATCCCCTCTTGAACAGGTAATCCGGCTAAAATATGTATCCCCACATAATCTAGTTCTTTTCTGTGCCTGACTCATAGCAAGTTTCACAATTTCACGCATGCTTTTGGAGACCTACGTGAAGCATTAGTCAGTTCATTGACAAGTAAAGCACAGTAATCAGGTGATATTTAAAAACTTTGCAATAGGTCACACAGACACAACAATCTCATCTTTTAAGTAATTTAAGATAAATTTGCACATGAACTGACATCATGGTTATGTTACTGTTATACTGTCGCGTTTATGTTAGAATATATAGTCAACTCATACCTATAATATGTTTATTAGATTACAATAATCAACTTTAGTATTGATGTAGATTGTGATTTGTGACCATATACTTAGCTATATAGACAATTAATGTAGTAATTGTTGTTGTAGATTACAAAAATCAATTACTGTTATTAGGTAAGGGGTAATTTTGTCAGATGAGAATACTCTCTATTTGATTGTAAATCCATCAATAAATAAAAGAACAGGTGGCCTAACACACAATTTCTCTCAATAATTCTCTATTACAACAGATACCATCTCTATCCTTTTGGGGGGAGGAAAATCATTTTGTCTACATGCACTTGTCAACAATAACCAAGAGAATAAAATTAGAAATTCTGAAACAAAATTTACAGAAAAAAATAAAACTTATGCTGTTATGCATTCGTTATTAATATACACTTTATTTGGAAAATAATATCTTCGAAAAGTAAATGAAGTTCCATTTAGTCAGTACTTCACTTCTATGCATAAATAGTAGAGCAAAAATCTAAAAAAAATACACTAAGCCTCTCTTGTTGTTTACCAAAAAACACCTTTAAACAAGACTGCTCTAGTTCCATTTTGTACAAACACAGATTTTGTAAATGACTTTCCAGGGGATATGTGGGTGGCAAAAAAGATTAAATGCAAAATTTACCTATAAAGGGTGTCTTGGGGAGGTTATTGATAAGATAGAGAACCCAAAAATCTCTCAGCTGGCTAAGGTAAGCCCAGGGCCCTACAAGTGTATTCTCATATACAGAAGGCTGGAAAGGGTGAATTAGTTCAGTCAGTGAGATGCGATGCAAGTTAAAGGAGAGAGAATATGGATGATGGATCTAATGTAAGGGGGGAGGGTTACATCAGGGAAAGTTATGTATAAGTTTTCCATCTTCCAGCTCAGGCTTGGAATTTCCTCCTTGGCTCATTATCTCTTCTCATTTCAGTTTTTATCATCAATAATATGGTCTCCTATTGATTAGTGTTATTCATCCAAAAAGAATTGTAGTCAACATGATTTTATCACAAATAAAAAACCTTAGCATTATAATCAAAATCATAACAGGTGTTTTTTAATTCTTACTGAATATGAGTTAACTAAAAATAAATGCATGATTACTTTTTTAATAATGCTTAAATATTACTTGTCCCAATCTCACCTTAGAAGAGACTTTGTCAGAACTCCAAAATGCCTTAGCAACATCAGGAGGCATAAGCTCTGAGACTCCTTGCGCTGCTAGAGCTGCCACTTTGATATCAGGAACTTTATCTTCTCTAATACCATAATCTAGATTTTTCTTAGTAAAATGAAAGACAAAAGAATCCTTTTCCATATTATTTATTACAGCTGGAAGACGTATAAATTCATCCTTGACAGGAGTATCTTCATTGTTGTGTACAACCCCACCAATAAAAAGCTTCATATCCAAATCCTTTTCTTCCTCTGTGGCATCACCATCTCTTCCTAGAGTGACCCCATCAGGTTCATCCAGATTATTAACTTCCTCTTCATGATTCTCACTGGAGCCTGTTTTATTACTATCTTCTTCCATCAATTGCTTAATAGAATCATTATCCTCTGCCGCTTCCTCTTCAACATTAACATTCATAACTTTGACTTTCAATCCTGGAATTTTTTCTTTAAGAAAATTTATGACACTTTTAATGCCCTCCTCAGTTGCTCCCTCAATATTACTGTTTTTCTCATCATTTCTCTCAACCTTCTCTTCATGTTCCGGAACCTCATCTGTTGATGCATTCTCCACCTCAGGTTTGGATGGGCCTTTAGCAGGTATAGATGGAGGGTTTCTCCTTGACTTACCTTTGGCTTGTCGCAAATACACTACCTATTAGGGGTTTCCAAATATGACATCATAAGCAATACATACTTATTACTAAAAGCAAACTACTAAGAATCAAGTAGATATTAAGGACAAGAGACTCAGTAAAGAAAGTCAACTGAAAATTATATATTAAGCAAAACCTCAAAAATGATGTCCCCATTCTATAATTCATATTATGTTCAATCTGCTTACTAAACATTTGCTTTAATACCCCCAGCCTTTTCTGATAAATATGTGGGTATTCTTTAAGATTGAAACAATTCAAAAATCAAAACCATACATGAATCAACATTTGAACTAAGACTTTTTCCTCTAGAATATAGGTAAGTCACAAATGAATAAGCATCATTTGGTTGGAAAATTTGAATATTACCTGCATATGATATGTGTCATCAGCATTTTTTACCACATAAATTTCAAAAATTGGAGTCCCAGTAGACGCTGTGATCAACTGTCTGTATTTAACAGAAATAAGCATTGCTCCACAATAACTAGAGGGGAAAATATAAAATAGAACAATCATACCTTGGACTGTAACTCTTGCCAATGAATCTACCCATACCAGGACTTATATGTATAATTCTACCAAAGGGGTCATCTGAACTTTTTGAGTACCCTACCCACCAACCGACCTGCACATAAAGGTAAAAATGGTCAATCAAAAAATAAGGGAGGGAAATTCACAAAGACATCCGCAAAGGTCATCAGTACCATAATCAATACTCACAAATCACAACCACTATTTTGTTTTCCAGTAGGGTTATCTGTATCTTCGCAGACAACTGAATATGTTCATTAACACAAGCTTGTTTCTAATCTGGCCAACCATCTGTTTTAAAGTTTCCTAATCTTGAGTTTCTTTCCTATTATAATAGATAACCTTTATCAATCCTTTTCTTAGTTATAAGTGTGTTGAATTATGACAGTTACCAAATTTATTCCAAACATATCACTTATGTAGTTATGTAGTTACTCATTCAAGAAGACAAACTTTAAATCCACATCACTCCCAATTTTTTCTCCAAAACACACTTCTACTCCCTATTCTCTCCCACTCCAGAGCATGAGTTATTGGTTGCAACTTAAATGTGGCATTTCCGTATCTAATAAACTCAATGTGAGAAATAAATATTGTAAATTGTTACTTAGTGCAGTGGATATTTTACTTGTCTTCTACTATGGATGAAGGCAAGTCTGGGGAGCCATGTTAAACTGTGTTTCTTTTATTGTAGGATTTTCCCAATCAATTATGTTAGAAGAACAGAAAAGAAAGAAACTACCTCTTCTACGAAATACTAAGATAATGTTTGCCACAGCTTTTTTTTCACTTCTCATCTACATAAAGTAAATGTTCCTCCTCCAATAGTTCATTTTTTGGACTTTTGTTCATTAAAAAAGCACTACTTTCCTTTTCAAGAGCTTTTCTAAAAGCGAGCTTGGCTCAACTTCTCCTTTTAATAGGAAAAAAAGCAATCTAGAAAAAACAGAGCCAAAAACTACCTTACAATTACAAATAAAATGAAGCTGCAAATGCGAGAATCAAAATTCAAAAAACTGCAAGAGGAACACTTTTGAACAATGACTAGCACAAAGTAGCAAGCAAGAAAAATACCAGTCCACTTCCTGTATCTTTACACAATCTGGAAGCATCAAGATAACGTTCATCATCTATAGCATTCTGCAAGAAACCACGAGATTAACATCAAGTACCAACCAAGAAAAACAACTAATTCAGACAAAATCTACTCATACCTTCAACTGAGCCATAATTTCAGCAACAGTGTCCTTGGACGTTGCTTCCGCTATGGCCCTCTTCAACTTAACCGCTTCTTGAAAGTCCTCCTTCTCAATAGCATCATCAAGTTGAAACTACAGAAAGACGCAAAGAAAAGTAACATAAGCATCACCTATTTCCACATAAGCTAAACGAGAGAGATTGTATAAATTAGAATATGCATAAGCTGATTTTAAGTGTTTATAGAAACACGACCTAAATTAAATTAGGAGCACATTTAATTTTCCAAAAAAGAATAGATACATAATTGTTTGATTTACCTTGAGGACAGAGGCGAAGTTCTCGGCCTGTTCGATTTCGGAGAAATGGCGGCACCATCGATTCCAATCCCAGTTAGGGAAAGTATCGTCGGAATTGAGGGTGCAGCGGCAAGAGTGGATGTTGTTGTTGCGGTTCCTTCGGGAGGAGAATGAAAGATTGGGCTGGGGAGGGTGGGCCAGGCCCAAATTGGAAGATGGTGATTTCTTGGTGTGGAAATGGAAACAAGAGGGGGTTCTGGTGGTGGTGGAGATTGAGATGGAGATGGCTTGGGACACACCAGCCACCACCATGTTTGGTTTGGTGTTCGTTATTCACGACGGTGTCCGGGTGGACTTCGAAGAAGGTGGATACGGTACGGACACGAGTTGCTGCAGTTTGTGAGTGGGTGGAGATAAGTTTTCTTTTCTTTTTATATTTATATGTATACCATTTGGGTTGCCAGGATTTGACCATGTTTCTAAATTATTATTCACATTAACAGTTTCTCGGATATGTAAACGCTATCAAAATTAATTACAAATTATTATTAATTTGTGATTAAATAATAATATAAAATTATTTTATATATTATTTTATAATTTTTTTTACAAGAGGTTGGAAATTTTTAACGTAATTATTATAAAATTTAATAAATTTATTATAGGATGATTTTTAATGTATTTTATCATTTTAGAAAATAAAGTATATCTAAACTTGTTAATTAAAAATATTTATAATTGATAATTATAAAAAATTAATATATATTAATATTTAAAACTAATTATAATTTCAATTATTTTTAATTAATTATTATTATATTTTATCTTTAAAAATATAATCTCCTTATTTTAAAAGAATCGTTTTAAATTATTATGGTGCTCTGATTTAACAAAGGTTTCTTTCTATCCTTCCTAAACTTGACTTAATTTCATTTGATTGATTTTTTATTGATTTAATTAAATTTAATCAAAAAATATATTTTACATTTATTGCTTATATAAACAATAATTTATTTATAATTTTTTGCTTTTCTATGATTATCCGTTTCCGCTAATCTTTCCTAAAATTGTAAATAACTTCATTTGATTTAGTTAGGAATTAAATCTTACATTTATTAATTATATGAAAACTAAATGTAAATAATTTTTTTTCTTTTTATGTATCCATATATCATGTTGGAAATTAACCATAAATGTATATGGGCCAATATGATTTATTTTAGAAAAAATAAATAAAACCAATGATTAATTTGAACAAATCAAAATTTCGAACATAAATCATCGAGTACTTAGTTTATCTTGGTAATATATTTATAATTTTTATTTAATACTAGAAAATTTATAAAATTCATGCCCCTTATCAATCTAACTATGGTAAATTCTCCTGGTAATATATTTATATTTTTAAAATATTGATTCAGAGATTAAGAAGTTCCACAGTTCGAAAATAATTGGATTTTTTAAGTAAGTAATTTTTTTTTTTTGTATAAACCCAAGTTATATATTCAAGTAATTTTATATTCACATTTCTTATATCATTTTAATTTATATAAATGTGTGTTTGAAAAAAATATTATATTTATAAATATATTCACATTTGTACATAATTTAGAGAAATTATTTTTGTTCTATAGTCAATAATTTAAAAAATGACAATTTCATAATAAGAATGTAACCAAGTTACGGAATCGATCTTAATTAAGTTTTACTGATAGTCAATATTTTAATATTTTACTATTGAATGTGTCTACCATGGGAATTAAGTTTACGATCTATTCTTTATATTATTATGAATTTTTAATATATTTTCTATTTTTTTATTTTACAAAAGATGTATGTAAGTAAATTTGTATATAAATTTTTACATAGGCATGCATGCACACACGTGTGTGCATGTGTGAATTGGGTGTGAGGGTATGAGTACGTGTGCTTGCTTGACTATGCATACGTGTATATACACATGCATCCAAAAGAAAATCTAATATACACATATTCAAAAGAAAATTAATATTTATCATAATAAACTGTCAAATCATACTCTTAAATGAATTGTTTCAATTAATGTTATTTTTTTATTACTGAAGTTAATTCAAATTGAAATTTGATTAAAATGAATATTTGTTTATTTTTTTATTACTGAAGTCAATTATTTGTTGCTTTTATGAAATTTATATATATTTGTGATGTTTTGAGTATAAATTAATATGCATAAATTTTAACTTTAATTTAAAAAATACTATTTATTATTTTTTATTTTTCATAAATTAATCATGTTAATAAAATATATATTATGTATTACATGATAGTAACAATAACCATTTAACTTAATAAAAGTTAAAATTTAAGTTGATGATTACATAATATTAAAATTTAAATTAATAAAAAATTAAAATTAAAATTATTTTACATGAAAAAGTTTTTAATTTTGTGTTAGAACGTGACGTGATTGATTTTGATAAATTTTACTTTTTTAGTATTTTTTATAAAACTTAAATTAAAACTCTTTTTCAATATTCTTTTACGAAAATTAATCTATAATTTTTTATTATTTTATGTATTAATTTTTACAAAAATAATGTTAATTATAATTTTTTTAACTTAATAAATTATAAATAAAATATATTAATAGATTAGTTTCTTTGTAATAACTTTGTCTCATGTAAAGAATATTTTAAAAATTTTATTTTGATTTTTCATACATTGTCAATGAAAATTAAATTAATAAATATATTAATGATAAAAGATATTAGAACAATTAAAATTAATAAATATTTATAAAAAAATAAAAATAAAAATATGTTTTATTAGTATTATAACTAATTTTAGAAAATATATAAATTTATGACAAATTTAATATTATTAACTAAATTAATAAATTATTAATATCGATGAATTAATTAATTGAGTCTTACAGAAAGAAAAACAGAATATTTAATTTGAAGTTAATAAATATTTATTATAAAAAATTTATAATTTACTTATAATTTATTTATTAATTTAAATTTCTTTTTACTATATTTGTATAAGTTTTATATTTTGAGCGTGATTTCTAAATATGAATTAATTTAATTGTAAGTATGAATTTAAATAAAATTAGCATACAATCGCATGATATTATCTTAGTTTCCTTTATTATTATTATTATTATTATTATTATTATTATTATTATTATTATTATATATACATACAGAGGGAGTTGACCCAACAGTAAAGTAACTCAAGCCTTTAGGCTCCTTAGGAAAAAAATTATTTAACGCTAGTTTTATTTTTGTATGGTTGAAAAAAAATATTTTTATCTTCTGTAAGACCCACAATTTTTCGATAATTTTCTCTGACTTAAAAATTAATTAAGCATTAATTTTAATTAATTAGATGTCTCTTAATTAGTTATATAAAAATTACTATCTAAATATATTAATTCTGAACAAAATTTTCTCAAAAGATAGTGTCTAAATTATATCAATTTTTACTAAAATTATCCTAAAAGTAATTTTTTCTAAATATATCAATTCTAATAAAAAAAAAGTCCAAAAGTTTTTATTTTTTGACATGCTTACTTCTATGCTAGTATGCTTGATATTTTTCTTGTTTTGCACTATCTGTAACACTGTCAACTTGCAATAAAAATATAATTACGTAAATATTATTATTATTTTTGCCAAATAATATTATTATTAATTTTAAAAAGTCTCATCAAAATTCACTTTAGTCTACAAATGTGTTGGGGGATCCTCTCTATATATATTGAGAGAGAAAGTGAGTGAGTACGCGCTAGCATATAATCCATTTGATTAATTTAATCATAATTTAATATAACATGAATGTTATTTTTAAATTTCTTGTATTATTCAGTCACTTTATTGCATTACTGGTAAACAAAAAACATGAATTACATTAAAAGTGATGAATATTAATTTAAAATTTTGAATGATTTATTTACAGATTAAAATATTTGTTGAATGAATTAGATTAAAAATATTAAAAGTGAGAAATATAAATATGAATACGAGGGAGTTGTGGTTGTGGCGGAGATAGAGATGGCTTTGGACACACCTGCCACCACCATGTGAATGGATAGGGATAACTTTTCTGTTGCTCAAATGGAACAAAATTAAAGGATAACCAGCCCTTTTGTACCATGTGGATTATGTATTTTTTTTTTAAAATTATGTGGTAATTTTGATTTTCCAAAAATAAAAAGAAAAAATCAGCAGTTTTATATACCGTGTGAATTGTGAGTGTTTTAAAGGGTTAACATTTTTTTCCAACAGAAAAGGTCATGTCGAATAAATCTCAACCATCCATTATATATTGAATATCATTTTCAAGATATGAAAATGAACGAACCAATCTGTTATGACGGAAAAGGACAGGAAAATCATTAATTATAAATTTATGACATATTGGTTTGTTGAGTTTTGGCAACCCTCCCCAGGTGAAACTGGGAAAGAAAAAGACGGAAAAAGGATTAATAATAAAGTTTCTTCTGCTTAGACTTAATAATTTGATTTGATTAATTTTTTTTATTTGATTTGTTTTAATTAATAATTAAATTTTACATTTATCACTTACATAAACAATAATTTTATTTGGATTTTTTTCAGGTTATCAGTGACCTTTATTAAAATAGTAAAACTTGATTTTTTTTTAATAGCCATGTTATAGACTTAATTGCAAACTATTCATCAACTTTTTCAATGACTAAACCAAAACATTTGGTTGGACATTTAAATTTCTCTTTCTAACTATATTTTATTTTTATAGAAAAGACTTAAACTTCATATGTACTGAATCCATATATCACGATGGGCATTAAACATACATGTTTATGGGTCTTTTTGGTTTGATTTTAGAAGGAAAAAAAAATCAAACTAATCAAAATTAAGGATTTAATTTGGTTCCAATTTGAAAATAAAATAAAATTCACATTTATTACTTCCTCTCACTCCTCTTCCTTCACCCTCAAAAGTGTCAACAATTTTGATAAGAATAAGAATTCTATCCATGTAAGCGTGTTGAATTGAATAGAATATATTAACCTCGCAGTTGTATATCTAGTCATAAACTCATTACTCGTAAAGTGGCACTTAATTGTTAACCCTGTCCTTGGCCGTCACTGTCTGAAAACATGACCAAGCACTGGCAGTGTTTTTCCACCACGGGCAAAAATCGAAGTTCCATGTGTTACGTTTATAACCCTTGAAACAAGTGGAATATTTCATGCATTGAAAATTATTAATGACCACAATAATTCCAAAAGTTGCAGACATCGAGATGGCGAGCTAAGAAAGAGCCAGCTCAAATGTAAGAAGTAAAAAACGAATTAGAGTCACGATCACAAATTACAAACAATAATACATCCAGATCTTGAGAAACTGATCATGTCTAACTGTGCGTCTACAGTTGTCACCCTAGAACCACCCCTTGTAATAAAATCGACATCATACCAAGTGTATTTGATAAAATACTTTTCATACGAAAACTTTGGGAATGTCAAATTTGATTTAACGAAGAATCACCTATAGCAGCACTCGATCTTTTGGGAGGGTGGAAAAAGAGCTATCGGATCCCTGATGTGAAAAACATGTACCAAGATGACATTCACAATAATAAGCCTTTAACATGCATAAACATAAAGCAAAAGCGATGTGTATTTCTATTTCCACATCAACCCCACCTTCCAAAACACGGAAACAGTTAAAGGAATTCTTACCCCAAGAAGTAAAAACACAGTAGCAAAAAAATATTGAATATACAATTCTTAGAATTTTCAACTCTGTTGACGGTTTGTTAAATTCCCAGAATTGCACATCTGCAGCTCTGACCTATGTTAGCTAAGTAAAAAGGTATAGTTTCAACCTTTCAACAAGTCTTATTTCTACAAGATCCCTCAGAAAAAGGAAGCCGATCCATTTCTTTATGAATCAGACCAGAAATTTTCTTGTTACAATGTGCATCGTTTTTAAAGCTTCAGGCAATGGATGGATACGGGTATGTATCCAGCAATTTCTCACGAATAGGGTGGAAATATAACAGAAGTTGAGAAGTATGTGAAAGTATGTCTAGTTTTGTGCAGAGGAAAGACTAACAGAAGTGGCATGATCTCCAGTTGACATATTTGGAGTGACAGTGACAGTGACAGTGACAGCAGGTCCAACACCATTTTCAGCATTTTCCAAGGCATTATCTGTCTCGCCAACTGGCCCTGCAATTTCAGCACATACAGGACGGAGAAGCCCCTGTAATCTCAACAGGTAACTCTGACTAGAAGCTTGGTCTATCACATGTCTGTTTGTTACAGCGCTGGCAGAAGACTGTTCAGACTCAGAACGGACATTGGACAAAGCACTAAGATCAAGATTAGGAAACACTGAGCAACGGCACCGAGGACAATTCACATTAAGCCGAAGCCACTCATCAATGCATTCAACGTGAAAATTATGTGCACAGGGCAGGCCACGGACCTGCACCGCATTATGTAGTATGTATATTAATATTATTTTCCTATTGCTGAATAAGGCCGCATAGGTACTCAGAAAGTATACCTGATTCCCTACATGGAACTCTTCTAGGCAGATTAGGCATTCACTGCAATTACTGGGAACAGCATTTAACCGGAACGATGGGATTTCATGAATTAAAGCTTCAACTGCTTCTCTCTGCACCAAACTCAGATAAGAAGCCTAGCTATCAGCAGTGAAACTGAAAATAAATATACAAAAAGTACATGTACCAGAAATATGTATATGAAAGGATATTCAAATAAGAGATATCATATAAACAAATTGCACAAATAATCCTAACCAACACATCGACAAAAAAGACAAGGTAATGTGGTATGAATAATTCCTCAGACAAACCAAGCAACAGATTTCATTAACTACTGCACGTCACAGTAAAGCTCATTCAGCTTGGCACAGAATAGCATTAATTGCTGCTTTACATGAGTTTCAACATGTGATAAAGACATCTAGAAATATAAGCTAAAATAACCTGGGCTGGAGTTAGGTAAAGTCCAGGATGATATGCAGCATCTTGGGCCATGCTCCTTGTTTCTTGACCTGCAGCTTCAAATGCCCAATCAGGTACGCGGATCATTTCAACTAGAACCTAATAAAAAGCAACATCAATTGTTATCAATACCATCCAATAGTCCTAAATTTTGGAGAATCACACGGAAATGTAGATTTAGTGGGGGTAATTAGTTTGTTTTCCTTTTCAATTTGCTGTTTTCACCATTCCCTTCACAAAATTTTGAAAATGGGAAACAAAATGAAAACAAAGTGACACTAGTAATTATAATGAGAACATATCATGTTATTGGCTGAAAATAAAAACATGAAAACAAACCAAACACCTGCTTAGATTGCTAAGGATCCCCACAAACCCTGTATATGCAACATCTTTGAAATGATGAGACACCATTAGAAAAAAGTCATTCCCTCAAACCTCAAGAAAGAACATGGCAGCAGACCATACTTTATTCATACCTTTAAGGTAATCCCACAAAATTTGTAAAGGATATTGAAATTACATGAGATAATGAGATTTGTGATAAAAGTTGATCCGGCTAATTTGTTTACAATTTTGTTACAACATAACAAGGTGCTGTGTCTCAGTAACATAGAGTGCATTATAACAGATATAAGGACAGCTAGCAGAACATCCAACCATAAATCTGACAGCAAAAGAAAGCAGAATTCACTCAGCATCTAGAAACATTAAACTGTAATAAATTCAATTAAGTATATGATATAGAAAATTTGCATAAAACAAAACAATCTAAAATGTTAGTAATAAAAGGGGCAGCTTCTCCGCTTCATCTTTTCCAGAATAATTAAGTTCATAAGAACAAACTTACTAAATGGTTCCAAAATCAAAACAAGAAAAAAACTAAATGGATTAAAGCATCATAGACTCATCATAGCTCCAATAACATGCCAGATTTCCAGTTATTTTGAACATTAACAAATATTACACAACACAAGAGCAGATTCAAGAAATACAAAATAATAGAATCCTTTATTGTCCTTTCCTTTTCATAGGGTGAAAAGAAGGGAATTTCTTTCCATGCCATTCAGGATATCACTTTTAAATACCCACTGTATGATGCTAAACATAGTGGTATCATGCCATCAAAAGATGGAGTTTCCATGTGTTATTAACTAACACTAACATAAAAACATAGTAAAAATAGAACTTACCCCAAATGCTGATACAGGGATACCCTCTTGAGCACCTAACAAGTGTGCTTGTCTTCGTTTCAACCACTGCAAATAATTAAACAAACCAAAAAGAAAACAGAACAGAAGTAGAGATAAGAAACAATGAAGGAGAATATTTTTCTGCAGACGTGTAGTTGATACTTGATAGGTTGTCCATAAACAAGAAAAGCACCACGTGCAGAAAAGAAAAAGTTTGTGTCATGGAAAATGAAAACAAGTCATAGAAACATCTAATGGATAACAACAGAGTACCACTAACCTTCCCCATTGCCATGCAAGCAATACAAAGGAGTCCACAGTAGCTAAAAAGTAACCAGATAAGGAAGCCCCATCTCTGACCCCCACCAGGCAACTGTACGTAATTTATGGAGTAAGCATCATAAACTTGTTTACAAAGTCAAAAGTACCATTGAAGACTAAAAAAAATAAGCATACACAGATTTTAGTGTTGCTGAACCACAGGGTACCAATTATAGTCCAAGCCCAAAGAAATGGATAGAGAAGCAATGCAAGGATTGAAAGTACAACTACTCTTCCACAAAAACGAGCATATCTCTGTGGCCACCCAAAATCTCTAGAAACATAGCAAAAGAATGGAAAATAAAAACAACTGAATCAGTAATGGGATTTGAAAAATTACCAAAGTACCAGAACCATTTCGTGAAGTTTTATTTAATGAAATCAAATAAGTCAGCTGTGACATGAATGATCTTGAACTTCAAAGAAGTTTTATCCAGAGAAATGAACTTTGAAGATTTCATATTCCAGAATTTTATATATGAACAATTACTTTCATAAAATCACAGGTGACAGGACTATATTTTCAAGAAATTCTCCAGTCCATTTCCACAGTACAGTTTCAACCTAAGTCATGCTATCCATTGATTCCATTCCAGAAAGTGCTGCCCAATGTAATTCAAGCAAATGACTATACTGCCTCAACAACCTCTCATTAGTATAATAAGTGCTATCGGTACTAAACATAGCCACATTAGTATCATACATTCATACCATCGTGTAGATTTATACCACCAACAACTTAGACTATGTTTGGATAAAAGTTGAGAACATGCTTTTGGGAATTCCAATGCACATTCCTAAATTCTAAAGCACAAAATGAAGGAAGAATTTGTTGCTTTGGAAGTAAAAGTACTTTCGAGCTCCTCCAAAATCCAAACATTCACTTTTAAGTTGATGCCAGGATTATGGCATGTACAAGAATCTTAGTTACAATATGCAGGTTTTTGCTTATTCAGGTATGACTAACTTTCAATCTTAGTTGAAACATGATGACTCTTATATCATCAACTCATCACCAGTAAGTCATGCTGAAACATAATAGCTTCCACAGTAAAGTTTTAACCTAAGTCATGCCATAAGTGCTGCCCAATGTAATTCAAGCAAGTGATTATACTGGCTCAACAACCTTTCACTAGTATAGTAAGTGTTATCCATATTAAACAAGGCCAGATTAGTATCACGTAGATTTATACCACCAACAATTTATAAGTCGATGCCATGATTATGGCATCTACAAGAATCTTAGTTACAACATGAAAATATCCAAACATGATGACTCCTATATCACCAACTCATCACACTCTATATCCAAGAAAACAATAACAACCTCAAAAGTTAAAAGATCGGAAGGTCTTACAAACCCATTCCCGAAGCAAGCCCATTATCAACAAACATCAAAAGCCGGAAAGTGAAAACAGTGGCGTAGTCAACCTAAACCATCGAAATAAATAAATAAACAAAGCATAATTTGTGAGTCAAAGTTTATATCTAATCAAGAAAAGAAAACTAGCAATCTACAAAATAAAATAAAATAAAACAAAACGTCGTTAATATAAGGAACCCACCACAGTCCATATGTGCAAAGGGTATGTACAAGATTGGTACCGCTTCCAATTAATTGCCACAATAGCTCTATAAGTCAAAATGGTCAAAGAAAACACACTCACCAATGAGTTACAGAAATTTATTTTTTTTTCCTTTTTTTTTTTCTCTCATGCGAAATAGGAACGTAGAAGGACCAACGAATCATAGAAAAACTAGGGGAATCCAATAAAGGGGGAATTTTGAAGGATACATGCTGGTGGCGAGCATGGACAAGAAAAAGCCATCGAACCTGCAATTAGCGTGATTTGCATGTCAAATAAAATTGGAGGCTCCAAAAGAAGAGAGAAAGATTGGGGCGAACCATTTGAAATTGACGCCTCTGATGGCCATGGTGGTGGAGGGGAAACCCTAGCACGAAGCGATGTCGTATCCAGCGATCGCGGTTATGTGACAGTGGACAATGCATGAGTGTTGTGATTGCAACAGGGCGAGATTGGAGTGGGATGTTTCATGAAACGAGTTGGGGTTGTTTATTAGTATGTCTGAACATCGAGGAAGAAGCAGAGAGAGTGTGTGTGTGTGCAGTGAGATCTTAACTGAACTGTATTTACTGTCAGGTTAAGATTAGGTTGACAAGGGATTTGGATTCTAAACAAATTGTGGCGGAAACGTTTGAACTGTTAGATTTTCTATGGGGTTTAGACTTTGCTCTAATACTTTGATTTCTTTGATTAATATAATCCTGTTAGATTTTTTAATAACTTCTATAGGGATCCATAGATATAATTGCAAATGATCCAAAATTTATAATAATTCAATCACTCAAATCATTAAAGTTATCCTAGTTTTTACCATAAACAAGAAAGAATCCAAATCTATTGTTATGTTAGTTAATCTTGGTTGATTATTCGCGAGAGATTCGATTTCTACAATTTTATGACTTTATCTAATTATAAAAGAAAGAGAGAAAAAAGAATTTCCACCTATGATGAATCAAAAAATAGAAAAAAAAATTGTAAGAGACAAGAGAAAGAAAAAAAGTATGATAAAAAAATTATATAAAGAAAAAAAATATGATAAAAAAATTATATAAATAATGTAAGAGATAAATGAAAGAAAAATATTACGATAAACAATTATTAATGTGATAAATAGAAATAAAAATAATTAAAAAATAATTTAATATTATTCATTAGAAAGAGTGATAATATATTTCACAATAATAAAATATTTTAATGATTTATAAGATAAGTCTTTACTTTTTAGTAAGTATAAAAATTTTACTTGCAAAAGATTATGATATTTAAATAAGTAGAATTAAAAGTTTAAAAATGAGAAATAGAGAAGATTATACTTGATATAAAGTATTTATGTCTCATTCACTTATGTTGGTAAATAAATGTCATTAAATATTTACTAATCTAACCTTAGAATATTTGGAGAGATGATACTTAGGAACTACTCTATTTAAATATTTAATCTCATAATTCAACCTTATTTATTTTAGTCTTCAAGTTTGTATCTCAACCTAAAATAATTTTTATTTATTTTCTTTTCTTCAAGTGAATTTGAAGCAAAAGAAATATATGATTAGCCATTTAAATTAATGTAATGATCAATATCATTTCTTGAAAAAATATATTTTACAGTAATAATTTTTGTTAGTAGGAGAATTAATAAGAATTTTTTCTTAAGAGGATTAGAACACTTAATTTTTTACTATTTTTATCAAATAACTTGATTTCATCATTCACAAGTAGAAGTAGAAGTGATAAGAAAAAAAATAATTAGAATTTATGTAATTTTTTGATTAATTTTTAGTAATTAATTTAACTAAATCTTAGATTGCATAAGAAAACAAATAGTGAAAGATATATTAATTTTTATGAATAGATAATCAATTTTTTTATAAGAATTAATATGATTAATTAATTATGATTAATTTGCTAATAAATTATAGAATGTATAACACTATAAAATAAAATAATATTATATTATTTTATATTAGATGCATGTTTTACGATAAGCACTCTAGAGGAAGGATATACCTTACACAATTTCAAACAATAAAAAATTATTATTTTAATCTAGATTTATGTATGTTAATAAGATAACTAAACACATTAATGTTCATAGGAAACATAACTTATGCTAAATTAGCATAACACTTTTCTTACACCAAGACCAAAAGTCATCCACCAAGTTATTTTGGTATAAAAAATTCAAATAACATATAAGAGTTCTTCCTAATGGTATGGTTAGTTCTTCCTAATGGTATGGTTGGTCACTTTGGCCAACTTTTGGAGAGAATCAATTGTTATTTTATTATTTAAATCATTTTGTAAAAATCATAGTTACTAAAAGTTAGTCTTGAAATCCTAAGTCATTTAAAACACACTATTTTTTTTCTAAACTTTGACTCAGTCTCATTCTCTCATTTCTCTCTCTAGATCAAACAATCCCCTAGTTCATAAGTCATCATTTTATTTTTAATGAAGCTTAAGTTCTAAAGTATCCTAGCATCATTAGGTTTTACTTGGTCAAGAACTTCATTCTCTCAAGAATTCTAACACAATGTGAGCTTTAGTTTTCCTTTTTTCTTTCTTTCCTTTTGTTCAAAATTCTTATTCCTTTTTTCATATCTATTTTTTATTCAAAAAATTTTACTTGTTCCAAATGATAGGATCCTTATGTTGTTTGGAGTTCTTGAAACTTTGTGGATCAAGTTAGCATTTTCTTTAGATTTTGAGGTAAAGAGATTTGAAAGAATAAGCCCACAAGAGTTTTGTGGACTTGAACGTGTATTCAGATGATTTTATGATTGGCTAAACCAACCTTTTGTTTAGGGTTATGCCATATATGTGTTGTTCTTGATGAAAAATATTGATCTTTATGTAAATTTTTTATGATCTTTTATTCTTAAAATGTATATACATGCCATTATTTTGAAGTGTTTTTTATGGTATAGGTGTTTTATATTTCGTTCAAGTTGATATATTGAAACCATATGTTGTGATTTGAGATATATTTTGTTGTTGATGAAAAAGGTTTAAGACTTCAACATTTTTGGATGAGGCTTTAAGACAAAAAAAATGATATCTTAGATCCTTGAAGGAGATTTTGTGCCACTGACTAGAGAAGATAAGGTTCATAAAATTTTATTTAAATGGTTAAAAGTGACTTCAATTATTGATATAAGTGATTAATGATAACTAGTGAAAGAATAAGCCTAAATACTCCATAAAACTTTAGTTTCATGCAAAACAAAGACATTTTGAATTTTAAAACCCTAATTATAGTGGTATTAATTATTTAAAAGAGATTAAAAGTCACCTTAAATAAAGTATTAAACTGTAGGAAATTTTCAAACAAAAAGAGTTGAATTTGGACTAATTTAGTGACTAGAATTGAAAATTCTAAATCTAATTGGCAAGACTTTAATTTTGCATTCCATAATTAAAAATATAATATAAAATATTAAAATTTCATCAATATACTTCAATTAAGTGTCAAGTCAAATATGATTAATTATTTAGAGCTAAAATAGTAAAAATACTAGAAAACTAATAATATATTAATTATAATGTCAAAATAGTAATTTTCACTCTTAAAATAATTATGATCGTCGAAAAACACATATTCTGGAATACCAATTTAATTATGAAATTTAGTAAATATTAAAAATCTTTGTAACAACTCGGAAATAAAATGTTGAAGTTAAGAAATTGTATTAAATAAATTAATTAATTTAATGATTTAAACTAATTTAATTTGATTAGTTTTTGAAAATTTACATAATAATAAAATTTACAAACATAAGGGTAATACATACATACAACATACATATATATGAGTAATACATACATACAACATAGAGACATAAGGGTAAGTAACTACAGAAAAAACCTTAAGTTTAAAAAGAAAATAAGAACAACATGTATAGTCATAACAATTATAAATTTCATAAATTATCAAAGAACTCCAACTCACACAACCATCACTAACAACATATATTCAACAATCATACATATAATTACACGGCTACTCTAGGGAGATTTATTGGTTAAGCGATCACTCTTATCACTTCTTTAACATACTCTCATTCTTGGTATTGGAAAAAGAAAATGTGATCTTGTAGATTGAGAAGCATTCAGGTTGAGATAGGTTGTTTGTGGGTAGTGACTTTTCACATTTAGTAGTCCTTGCAAAGACTATATCCATATATGAGTGATTGATTGTCTGCTTATCTCCAAGGCTAAATAGCCTCGCTTCTCCCAATCCAACATTAGTCTTGAATCCTGCAACTCATGATGATTCTTAACTTACGTTCCTACTTGTCAGTAGCGATCCACTCAAGACTCAATAATAATAACAATTGTGATCCTTTGATCACTCTCAATTTTCTTAGGTGTCCAAGTACTAGCAACACTCACCCACCATTTGTACATGTCTCCCTAAGACCAACTAGAATCACAACAACATGAATGGTTCATCAATCATTCTCCCCAGGAGTAAATTTATTACTTTAGCTCATTAATAAGTGTTCTATCCCTTAAAGATAACCACATTCCACATTTTATTAAACTCAACTTCATCACTGCTCCACTTTATTCTTTTACACTCATCCTACTCATAATTCATCTTTTACAGCATAAATATAAGTTTTTTTCATAAATAATTTATCTATTCAGTTTTGCAACTTAAGCTATTTTCTCACTACTAGGAGATTTCGCTCAATGAGAGGGTTCACTCATTTAATGAATCCTAACCTCCAACAAAGGGTACTACTCAAACATTCTTATTTACTTAGTGAATAGAGCCACAAAGAGTTCCTTCTAACTTTCATCGCCCAGTGAATACATCTTTCGCCCAATGAGATTAGCCATAATGACTAAATTCTTAAAATTCCTCACATCCTTGCTTAGCGAATGGAATTGCTCGCTTAACGAAGGAAGCCACTAAGACTTCAAGCTCACCACTGCACCTATCTCCCTCAGTGAAGATGTCCCTTCACTCAACGAAATAGCCTTCCAGAGACAACAAATTTTAAGTCTTATATATTCACTCAACGAAGCTACTCCTTTACTTAATGATTAAGAGCCACAAAGAGCTCTTAATCACTTGCCTAGCCAACTAAGATTCGCTAAGCAAATCTAAAACTTTTTGGGTTTTCCAGAAACTCGCCTAAGTGCTTTCTCATTACATTCATGTGTTTGCTCAACAAGCATTCATTTTATTCATGGTATTCTTGAGTTCACTCAACGAGAAAGGTTCCCACTTAGTGAAAAATTGTGTTTTTCTAGAAAATCTACCCAGAAAGCAAGGTCACCTAGCAAGAGTCTCCCCTCACTCAATGAACCTTCAATTGAAATCCACAAAGAGGGTTCCGCTTGATGAATCAAGGACTCAATCAACAAAACACTAGAATAGTAACATGCAAGCTTAACAAAATCTTCACAAAATTAACCAAACCAACATGCAAGTGTATCAACAACTCTAGATCATCATAAAAACAACACCTAAATGTCAAAATAACAATAGAATCATCAAACATTCATAGATTCATCAACAACCATCATTTTCACTTAAAAACTGAAAACAACTAAAATGGCTACTAACTCCTCAACAAATTTCATACAAGTATTTCTAAGCATCAAAACATCATAATAACATCATAATAATTACATGCAAGCAACGAAAACACATAGAGGTCTAGCTTCCTTTACTTGGTTGTAGACTAAGGAGTGGAAAACTTTATGGAGGGAGTTTGTAGCTTGGTCAATAGTGGTGGCTTTAAAGCTTGCTAGAAAGGAGATGAAAAATAGAGGTGAGGGAGGATGATTTCTCAACTAGGTCAAACTCTTGAAGTTCAACCCTTTGGTAGCCATATGAAGGGTTTGAGGTGCATGGCTTTATCCAAGGATTATAAAGGGTATTATGGACCAATGGTCCTTTGGCTTATGACCCTTAGTTAAAAGGGTGGGGCAACAACCATGATGATGATCAAGGAGTTCTTGGGATCCGCATGATGGCTAAGGTTTTAGGGTCTCTTAAACTTCGACTGTTTGGTGTTTCATGTCAAAAAATGTATCGTTGTACCAAAAAGTATGTCGACGACACCTGTTCAACTATACTCTACTAAAAGGTGTTTAAGGATACTGCTTACTCAATCAGGGTGACAAATTAACTCGGGTTACCATTTTCAGGAAAGACTTAACTCGATATGAGTGATTCTGGTCATTTTGATCTTTTCTTGAGATTTTCTCGAGAAATGCACAACACAATATTTTATTTATTCCTTTTCAACAAAATTAAATTTACTTACTCTTTTAATTATGTAATCACTTTAGTTAACACAGATAGAAAATCACCGGTGTTACAATTAGTATTAAATCGAGTAGTTAGTTTTATCCAGTTTAATGTCGAGTTGATGATGTTAGCATCAGGTCCAATGCATCTAATTTGATCACCTAATCGAACCAGTTACCAATTCAATTTTCAATTAGGTTGACCAATCTAGTCAAAGTCTAATTACATTGATTACAAAGCTCTATATGTTATTTTTAATTAATTATTTTTTTTATCAAAATTCAAGGCTAATAATTATTATGATAATTATTTTTGTTGACATATTTATTTATGTTGTTTTATTCTTGCATTTATAAAAGAAATGAAAGATAATTAGTGTGGTTATTCTCAATTAGGAGAAGCTCTTTTAGTTTCATTCTAAAAAAAATTAGAAAAATAAAAAAGTAAATAACCTTAACCCAATTGAGCTAGTACGACTTGAGCTTGATTATGACGTGGCTAAAAAGATTGTATTTAATTCAAGCTCAAAATTTAGAACCTAAGTTCTTCATTTTATCAAGTGAGTTTGGGCTAGCTTGTTAGGCTCGACTTATTTTTCCACCTCTAACTTTATGGGCATGTGTGAGTTGATAGAATATGAGCTATACACCTTATTGATTAATAGATGAAAGAAGACTGGTAAAGGTTGCTTGGATAGGACCTTGAGGATGTATGAGCGCAAAGTTCCATGCGTGATTAAGGTTATGACAACCTCGTACCATGACAAGTTGACCATACTCGCACAAACATCTTGACGTAGCCATTAAGATCTATTTTAGTGTGTCAGTGAAATAGTTTTTGCATGTGTCGTGTTGTTTTTCTATTGTGTTTCCCTATCATTATGTCTATGGTTGTTGCATTCATTGAGCAAATGGAAAGGAAGGACATTCAC